>OX243812.1:11166067-11238567 GCA_945859605.1 Lumbricus rubellus
AGAGAGAGAGAGAGAGAGAGAGAGAGAGAGAGAGAGAGAAAGAGAGAGAGAGACATGTCGTCTGCTGAGCATGCGCAGAGACAGCGCATGGTGGCGACATCTATTAGACGACGCAGTGTTTGATGTGGGACGAAATCCTGCTTGGGATTAACCGATCGATTTCCTCTGAAGTCCTTATCATGCTCCTTTCTTTCCTTTTATCTTAGAGAGAAAGAGGAAAGGAGCTCCTCCGGGCTGATGTCATTCCATGTGAGTCTGTCTGTTTGTCGGTGTATATGTATGCTTGTGTCTGTCTCTTTTATGTCCCTTCGCCTTCTGCCTTTCTGTGCGTGGGTGGCTGTGCCTGGATGTGTAATGTGTAATGTGAATGGGTGTTTGTACAATATTAGTATTTAACATGCAGTAATGGTGAATCGATATATGCCAGTGGATTTCACAGAAAAGCACTGAAAGTGACCACAAACACGCACACGCGCACACACATTATATATATATTTATTTATTTATATAATGTGTGTGCGTGTATTATATATATATATATATATATATATATATATATGCCTATAATGTGTGTGTGTGCGTGTTTATGGTCACTTTCATTGCTTTTCTGTGATATCCGCATATTATGTAATTATATATAGCCTACACGTATTTGATATAAGCTTATTGAAAAACGGTAAACTGCCATGGCTCAACTGCAATGTTCTTTACAAGCAGTGCGTCTATTGCAAACTCAAGCATAATAATATATTTTGCATGGACCCACGCAAGCGTATCTGCACGCATGGTGCATGGACAACAACACGTATTTCTACTACCCACAACCTATACAGTAGGCTGACATGTACTGCAACAGACAAACATCTAGAGGTAAATAGCAACGAAGATATATTACATACAAAACAGACATGTATGTGCATGCGGACAAAAACAGACAGACAAAAGCTGACGCAGGCCGACAAAGGTCTAACTGCGACTGCATGCAGTAAATAACGAGTGGCTTAAAAGGCGCTGTATAATTGTTTACGTGTAACGATGCGATGATTGTGAGTGAGCGTGTGACAAGGACTGAGGCAGACAAGCACAGGGACAGTGACAGAGACAGTGACAGGGACAGTGACAGAAACGATGGCAGATAGAAGGGAGAGGAGATACAAAAGGAGGCAGCCTGATTAAAAAGAAAAAGAGAAATTTATAGAGAAAAGAAAGATCCACAGAGAATTGCACGAGAAAAAGACATGTCGTCTTTTTCTCGTGCAATTCTCTGTGGATCTTTCTTTTCTCTATAATTTTCTCTTTTTCTGCAGACAGAAGAAAGTGAAAGAAAAAATATGCAATCGTATATTGAAAGAAATTGGTAGCTTAGCAGCATCACACATCATAATTACAATATACACCGTGACTCAAAAAAAGTAAGCCAAATTGTTTTGCATATATCTCTAACACCTGATGACATATCAAGCTAAAATTTTCCAAATATTTATAGAAGTGGACCAGATTCGATAAACTGTTTCCCTATTATCTCCAATGCCTGATGATTAATCATTCTAAAATTTTCCAGATATGTAGAGAATTGAACTACCAATATGACCCAACAGCATCACACATCATAATTACATAAACATAAATGTTTGATAATTTAATTAAATAAGATGCTCAAAATGTCCCCCCCCCCTGCTTGCACGCAAGCCTGAGGGCGCTGTCGCCATTACAATGGCAACAGGAACGTCGATTATCCTCTGGTTCAGGCCATCCCGCACTTCAAACAAGCGTTGCTTCAGATCGTTTATATCATGGATTGTTGTCTGGTAGGCTCGATCTTGCATCACGCTCCACATTTTATAGTCGACAGGATTCAAATCTGGACTGTTCGGAGGCCATAATGTGGGAGAAATGAAGTCTACACAATAACAGACTTGCTGAAAACTGAAATTTCGGGTGATGAAGTTGAAATATCCATATCCTTCTATCCCTTCACATTTATGACATGCAATTTTGGAATCCTATTCTTGGTTCAATTCCCTAAATATCTGGAAAAAGTTTTTATGATTACTCATCAGACATCAGAGATGTAAAAAAAATTGTTTGGCTTACTTTTTTTATTGAATCTGACAGAAAATTGCTTGTAAACTGCAATTTCGGTATATGAAGTTTAAATATTCATATCTTTTTATCCGTTCAACTTTATTTCATGAAATTTTGGAATCATATTCTTGGTCCACTTCTCTAAATATTTGGAAAATTGTAGCTTCATATGTCATCAGGTATTAGAGATTATATGCAAAACAATTTGGCTTACTTTTTTTTGAGTCACGGTGTAGTTTCATTATTATTATATAACCTGTTTAAAAACATACTCACATATAATACAGTTGCCATTGTACACAGTTTGATTGCATGGCACACAGTAGGCCTACATTGTATATAATTATACACACAGGGCTTACAAACATTATGCTATTAGATTACTATTGACAAGTATGCAATTTATACATGCTAATATCTTGGAGTGCAGTGAGGGATAAAAGCTAGAGTGCATCATTTTTCTTATCAGACTCTCACTAATATCCTCATTTAACTCCTCCCATCCACCTCCTCCTTCTCAGCCTTCTCCTATGCCTTCTCCACCTTCTCCTTCTCCACCTTCTCCTTCTCCGTCTTCTCCTTCGCCTTCTCCTATGCCTTCTCCTGCTCCTCCTCTTCCTCCTCCTCCTTCCACTCCACCTCCGCTTCCTCATCTTCTTTCTCTTCCTTCTCCTCCCACTCCTTCTCCTCCTCTTCCTCCTCTTCCTCCTCTTCCTCCTCCTCCTCCCACTCCACCTCCGCTTCCTCATCTTCTTTCTCTTCCTTCTCCTCCCACTCCTTCTCCTCCTTTTCCTCCTCTTCCTCCTCCTCCTCCTACTCCACCTCCGCTTTCTCTTCTTCTTCCTCCTCCTCCCCCACTCCTTCTCCTCCTCTTCCTCCTCTTCCTCCGCTTCCTCCTCTTCCTCCTCCTCCTTTGATGGTTCAATCAAATGTCACGCAGAATTCTGCGCTCTGTATGATGTGATGTTGAATTTTTCTTCATCGACTATAAAAGGACAAAGGTAATGGTGCGTGGTGATGGTGGTGATGATGAAGGTGTATATGCCTTTGCGTTGGTGGTAGCGTTGGTGGTGAAATGTGGGGGCGGGGTGGGGGGTCAAAGACTCTGCATGATGCATCAACGTATACGTGGGCTGTATACGTATTGGGTGGGGGTCGATATTCTCTACAAACAATCAATTGACCACCTTCAGACAAAAAACGATGGCAGATACAAGAGAGCGAGGCGCAGTGGTATAGAGTGGGTATGTTCGTTACCTTGCAGCCGGAGGGTTGCAGGTTTGAATCCTACTCAAGTCGCCTCGTATAGGGACCTTGGACACGTCTTTCACTCGTAATTGCTCAGCGCTCCGGCACGAAACTCCGATGCAGTGTCCGCGATGTTGTCGGGAGCGCCTCTGAGTAGTGAGCTGGAAGGGGCGCTATAACAAGTGAACAATGCACATGCAAGCAAACCTCCTTCACCGGTTGTGGTGAAGGCATTGGTGAAGATGGTGCCATAGGGGAGGAGTTTGTGGTCGCAGTGGAGCTGGTGGTGGAAGCGGTGGTGATGGAAGTAGTGGTGAACTTGATAGTGGAGCTGTTTGTGGAAGTGGTGGTGGTGGAGATGAGGCCCAATGGAAATGGTTATGGAGGCTTTGATGATGGTATAATGGCGGTGGCAGTGATGGTGCCTAGCGGCCCTAGCCCAGTGTTGTACAGTAACGAAGTAAAAGTAACGCGTTACTGTACTTAAGTAAAAGTTTGAGTACTTTCACATGTAACGAAGTATCGAAAAAATGAAATACTTTTACTTTCAACGAAGTAAAATTTTACCCATATTTCAGTACTTTTACTTCGTTACAATTTATGCGACACTCGTTACAATCTTCGTTACTTCAAAGCGCCAATTAACATTTCGTTTCGCTAAGCTTAGACAGCTTATTCAAATTTGCATGCCTAAAAATAGATTTGGAAGGGTGGTGCACGCTGGATGCACTGCCATTGGTGCAGTAGAACGACTCTTCAGCTGTGCATTGTGCTAACAATGAATCGGAAGCGTGCGTACTAGACTCAACGATAAGTGCCATTTCGAGAATTTAGTATTTTTGAACGTTAATAATCGATTGAGTTAAGCTTATAGAATGACTCGGTACTTTTACTTTTTACTTTAAAAGTATTATTTGAAGGGGCTACTTTTTACTTTTACTTAAGTAAAATTTTCGATAAGTACTTTTACTTTTACTTAAGTAATTAAAATACGTTTTACTTTTACTTTTACTTAAGTACATTTTCCCGATACTTTCAACAACACTGCCCTAGCCTAAGTTAACCCATAGACATCTAGATACATTAGCGCAAATAGCGCATATACAGGCGCAATGATAAAGATACATGTACAATGTATGCAATGATATAGATACATGTACATGTGTGCAATGATATAGATACATTGCGTCACCTATATGCGCCTTTGTATCCAGATGTTTATGGTTGACCACATGTGCACGATTAAGAATAACAAGACGCTGATGAGAACAAAGTTGCCTCCTCATCCTCCTTCTCCTCCCATTCATCCCCCTCATCCTCCTCCCTGCTTCCGCTGCTGCTGCTGCTGCTGCATGTGCGTCGTTTCAACTGCTGAATCTGTTTCCGCATCTGCCAATCATCTTCTCTTGTTGTTCTATTTACCATCATCAGCCGTGGTCGTCGATCGGCGGGAAATTGCCAGACGACCTGGATGGATGGATGATGATGATGATGGATCCAGGTATACATGTGGATTGTATACACATGTATTGTATATACATGTATTGTATACTATATACATGATGTGGATTGTATATGTATTGCGGATGAGGTCGAATGCATGAAACGGGCAAATAATGCGTCAATTGTTTTCCATCCATCGTCGATTAATTATATTGTGGAGACAATGAGATAATTGCAGACAAACATCGCATGAAAAACAATGCAAATCACACGACGCATTACACATTGACGCAGCAGCAGCACATGCACATGTATACACATCAGCCGCGCTTTTGACAGACCATTAGAAGACACAGCTAAACACACGTACACACATTATACGTGTAACGTGTATCCATACAGATAAGCATGCGTACACGCAAGCATAATTTAGAGCTGTCACACAGTACCGAATAGGTAATTAGCAGTATTCGGTCGGGTGCGAACAATTGGACCAACTATTCGGGTGAATACGAATACAAATACGAATACGAACTCAAATACGAATAGGCTATACTGCCGCTATAGTGTACAAAATAATGTCCACCGGTAACATTCAAAATTTCAAATGTTAGCAAACGTTTACATGAAATTACATCGCCTGGATCCATCATCATCATCTATCCAGGTCGTCTGGTAATTGGTCTGTCGACCAATGTTCTGAGAGAGAGAGAGAGAGAGCAGGGCCGTAGCAACAATGAACGTGGCCCCCTCCGAGCCTATAATGTCCGAAATTTCTAACGACCTTTTTTGTCATCCGGCCAAAATCTCGGGAAAATTGCATCAATTCGCCGTCCGAAAAACATTTTTGGGGCACTTTTAGGGGCCCCTTCCTGGCGGGGGGCCCCCTTCGGTCGGAGGGTACGGAGGGCGGTCGCTACGCCTCTGAGAGAGAGAGATAGAGAGAGAGAGAGAGAGAGAGAGACAGAGACAGAGACAGAGACAGAGACAGAGACAGAGACAGAGACAGAGACAGAGACAGAGACAGAGACAGAGACAGAGACAGAGACAGAGACAGAGACAGAGACAGAGACAGAGACAGAGACAGAGACAGAGACAGAGACAGAGACAGAGACAGAGACAGAGACAGAGACAGAGACAGACAGAGAGAGCGAGAGAGAGCGAGAGAGAGCGAGAGAGAGCGAGAGAGAGCGAGAGAGAGCGAAAGAGAGAGAGAGAGAGAGAGAGAGAGAGAGAGAGAGAGAGAGAGAGAGAGAGAGAGAGAGAGAGAGAGAGAGAGCAAACGTTTCAGTGCAGTAAATTAATAACGTGAACTGGACTTTCTACAAGATCTGGAAGAGCAAGGCTGTGCTTTTACATCACTTATAAGCTAGTCAAGTGACAAATCAGTGGACCTACATGTACATTCATGTGCTGGGCATAAGCGATGTAAAAAATTCTTTAAATGACAGTCCGCAATCGTCTGGTCTACACATGTAGGCTAGATCTATATATTTCTACGAACGCCAGGACCTTCTTATTTACATGATCCAGAGCAATCTCTGTTATTTGGCGCTGGAGACTGAATCCGCTGATCCAAAGGAACACCCTGCTGCTCGTAGATCGTGTGACGCCATGAATCCCGATTGACGCAGTTTAACAGGATGAGACACGATCGTGCAAAATAAAGAAATCCTCGGTCTGTGTAAATACAACGGCAGGTGACCCACACTCCCTCTGGTGCCGTTCGATAAAGACGGGAAAAGTTTCCCGCTGTTGCCGTTCGATAAAGACGGGAAAAGTTTCCCGCTGTTGCCGTTCGATAAAGACGGGAAAAGTTTCCCGCTGTTGCCGTTCGATAAAGACGGGAAAAGTTTCCCGCTGTTGCCGTTCGATAAAGACGGGAAAAGTTTCCCGCTGTTGCCGTTCGATAAAGACGGGAAAAGTTTCCCGCTGTTGCCGTTCGATAAAGACGGGAAAAGTTTCCCGCTGTTGCCGTTCGATAAAGACGCGGGTAGTTGAATAACATTGGGTAAAACTTATTTTTTTTATCATCAACTCGCCGGTGCATGGAGTCACTCCCACCTAGGAATAAAGTAACGTCCAGGTTCAGGTCGCCAAAAATGCTTCAACCACTTATTTATACAACAGAAACAACAACAACGGCAACAGCAGCAACAACAACAACAACAACAGCTACTACTACTACTACTACTACTACTACTACTACTACTACTACTACTACTACTACTACTACTACTACTACTACTACTACTACTACTACTACTACTACTACTACTACTACTATACTACTACTACTACTACTACTACTACTACTACTACTACTACTACTACTCCCACTACTACTACTACTACTACTACTACTACTACTACTACTACTACTACTACTACTACTACTACTACTACTACTACTACTACTGCTCTAGCTACTACTACTGCTGCTGCTGCCACTACCACTTCAACTGCTTAGTAGAAAAATACAGAATACCGTACAAAGTATATATATATATATAAAGTATATATATATAAAGTATATATGTATATGTGTTTTTGTAAAAAAAAGAAATCCGTCGCAGGATGTCGCTCGAAGACGGTCGTCAAGCAGCATACGTTTCCGGTGATGATGCAGCGCCACCTATCCTTCCATCGACAACTCTCCCACACGATCAACTTCGACTCACCAGACCTTGACCTCAGCGTAGCCACACAGCAGCAGCAGCAGCACGACCAATCATCCGGATCCGATTCCCAGCTCTCCACTTCAGCTGACTCACCGACCCTCTACCACTCCACTGGATCTGGATTAGCGATTCATTCAACCGGAAACGGAAACGACTGGAGCGGAACGGATCCGGCCACCACCACCGTCGGCAGACTTTACCTTACTTTGCGCTACGACCTGAAGTCGTCCATGCTCATCGTGCGACTCATTCGAGCAGAAAATCTGCCGCCAAAGGATTTCTCAGGAACGTCTGATCCGTACGTGAGACTGTCGTTGTTTCCGGAAAGGAAGGCCAGGCACCAGACGAAGCTGCACCGGAAGACGTTGAACCCAGTCTTCGATGAGTCGTTCGCGTTTCCGGTGTCCGTTGGTTCGCTGAGGGACCGAGTGCTCCAGCTGAGCGTCTACGACTTCGATCGGTTCTCGAGGCACGACCTCATAGGAGTGGCAGTTGTAAGGAACCTCTTCGAAAACATCGTACCATCGGAGGAAGAACACTCGTACGAACTGGATATCGTCAACATCGCGGTAAGACGGAGACAGACGAAACAGAGAAGCAGAGAGACGCACAGATAGACAGACAAGCAGGCAAAAAGGACGCAGACGCATGGACTGATATATTATGCAGACAGACAGAAAGTTATAGAGGAGGTTCAATGTACGGACTGCAGGCGGTCATGGAGAGACAGATACAGACACGACGAGACACACAGGAGAGCAGAGACTGTACAATGTATGAAGGGGAAGAGAGGACGAAGAGCCTGATGAAGGAGAACACGAGACATCGCCGACACATGGCGGCTAGAATTATAGGCAAATAAGAGGAAATTATTCTTTTAATCAGTTTTATCTGCAGTGTAGACTTCTTAATAAATGACAGCTATCATAAAACACAATCACGACTATCCACCTATGACAAAGAATAATTAGAATGCGATATAATTTTGTGCATAATATTATATATATGCATATAAAATATGCATTATATAATATACACAATGTATATTATACATTCATGCATGCACATACAGTCATACTTACATACATAGGCTTATTTTAACACATCTGTAGTGGGGGATGCGGCAGTTGTCACGTCTCTCTGTGAAAAAGAAAGTAACGTATAAATACAGCTGGTGCTTTTGTTTTGCAGGACACGGTGGATCTGGGTGAGGTCCTTCTGTCCCTCATCTATCTCCCGATGGCTGGTCGCCTCACCGTCAACATCATGAAGGCCAAGAACCTTCGAACAGTCACGTTGACTGGAACGTCTCGTAAGTCGTCGATGAATGAAGTCGTTATTGACAGATTAGAGAAAACTTAATGCATGGTGATGGATGGGTGAATGGACTGACTGAGGATGGATGGATGAATTGATGAATGGATGGATGGGTGGATGGATGGATTGATAGATGGATGGATGGATGGATTGATGGATGGATGGATGGATAGATGAATGGATGAATGGATGGATGGATGGATTGATGGATGGATGGATGGATGGATGGATGGATGGATGGATGGATGGATGGATGGATGGATGGATGGATGGATGGATGGATGGATGGATGGATGGATGGATGGATTCCAATCGGATCATAGTCCAACCCCGCCCCCAGTTATTTTTCCACAATTCTCACACTGTCTGACTATATGCACTGCAAAAAGCGACATAGAAATTTTAGACTTCGCTGATCTATAATACATGTAGCTATAATCTCATCTATTCCATATCGCTCACCGATCCAAACTCCATAAAGGTAGCCTATCAGTTCACTCATCAATCAATCAATCAATCAATCCATTTATCCACCCACCCATCCACCGATCGATCCATCGATCCATCAAATAAATCGATCGATCCATCCATTCCTCAGTCAGTCCATTCAAGAAAGACTGAGGTGTTGAAACCCCAACCCCCAGCAATTCTCACCCTAGGCTATAATTATATAGGCAGGCTAATATTTCGTTCTCAAATCGCTTACACCATGCATGTGCCAGTACAACATGATTTCACATGTGTGTAGACACTTATGTGTACAACATGATTTTACATGTGTGTGTAGACACTTATGTGAAAGTGACGCTAGTGTGTAACGGCAAGAACATAAAGAAGAAGAAGACTTCATCGAAGTTGGCCAATCACAACAATCCAGTCTACAACGAAGCGATGGTCTTTGATGTTCCATACGACAACATCGAAGATGTCCACCTCATCCTACGCGTCATCACAGAAGATGAGTCAGTACATAATCTAATCTAATCTATAATCTAATCTAATCTGATCTGATCTAAGCTAATCTAATCTAACACGTACCGATATTGTGTTGTTGGATGGATCCAGATTTGACGATGACTTATGACAACAGAAGCCGTTGCCCTCGAAAAAATTTGTTTGTTTCTTCATCTTTGAGTACATTGTATTCATTCATTCATTCAGTCATTCATTCATTCGTTCATTCATTCATTCTGACATTTATATAGCGCTCCTTCAGGTAAAAAAACTACTCAGAGGCGCTCGTATATAGGAGCTGCTTGCACGACCTTGTCACGCCTAAACTTTGTCTATATACATACGCTGTACACGTGTGCATTTGTTTGGCTTTTTAAAAGCTTTTTCTAAGAACGATTTAGTAGTGCAGTGAACATGACTTGCATGCTAATGGACCTAATCAGTTTCGTCTCAATGCGCACGGAGAAGAGATGCGTCTGGAGTCGAATTATAACGAGCAACACGTGTCGTGTATGACTCGTGTATACAATGTTATACAATACATGGTCGCAGGAAAGATTGTCGTAAGGAAAGGATGTGTAGTTAATAGTTATCTTCTGCTTATACGTATCTATGGCGACAGAGGGCCGGAAAATCTTATCGGGCTGGAGATATTTTGTTTGCCATATATATCTTAACGTTTACCTAAGTTACTGTACCAACCCGAGCATAACTTATTTTATCAAACCGTATACAGTATTACATTACATCTCACATTACCTTAGGTCCTCATCATTCTGTCTTACCTTACTTTACATCAGTTTATTTTAGTTTACCATACCTCACCATATCGCATATATGAGTATGAACTTGAAGGTGCGCTATAAAAATTCTGATTGAATGATTACCCTGCCTTAACTTATAATCTTGCTCTTTGTAGACATGATAACTGTGAGATGGTGGGGGCGTGTGCGGTGGGTCAGCAGATCCTCGGGGTCGGCCACGACCATTGGGTCGAGATGCTGGAAAACGCGCGAAAACCAGTCGCCCAATGGCATCGTCTGCTCGAACGAGCGCCATCTATCGCCTCCGTCACACTCCACTGACCAGCGCCTCCTGCCGATAGCTTAGCGCACGATGGACTGACTGACTTACTTACTTACTTGATCAGTGATTCGGCCACAGGGTGTTTATACTTTCGGAAGCGTACCCAGGATTTGATGCAGGGGTGGAGGAAGGAAGGTAGGTCAAAATTAAAGTATACCGAAGTCATCTCCTGGGGTACACATATAGGTAGAATAAATTAAATTATAGCCTATTATAAAAAAAATTATGATGGAGTGAATAAAGGGTTCCGCTCAGTGGTGCGGCCGCTGCCTTTCCGTCTTTCCGGCCTAAACACGATCGTGACGATCCACTTTGGAAAGTCACCTTTGCGTGTATGCGCTATTTCATGCACCGGCAAAACGTTTTTCACACAAGCCATTATCTATAAAAAAATTATGAACAAAAGACAGTCTAAGAAAATAATCTATTTATTGTCGTGTGATAATGAGTCACGAGGCATCAGTAAATGTTCTGTTCAAAGTTGCACGACACTTGATTTAAAAAAAACACTAATCGATATAGATGAACGAGAAATACCAGATGAATAAAATAATACCAGATGCGAAGGAAATAATATAGAGTTCTGCTTTTAGACGCGAGAGGCATATACAGACAAAGGAGTGAATGGACAGAATGTGTAGTGCAGAATCTTTTTAATGAACTCCAGACCTTCGGATCAGCCACAGAGAGCGACAGACAGACAGTCAGACAGACAGACAGACAGACAGACAGACAGACAGACAGACAGACAGACAGACAGACAGACAGACAGACAGACAGACAGACAATGTTGCGGTGCCAGGCACAGTGAAAAAATTCCAGATTTCCGTTGATCGATGGCAGATATAATTTGCTGGAAAGAAAGATCAGAAAACATCGGAGACCATTGTCAGAACTTGTTTTAAGTATATCTACCACAAGACCGATAGGCTAATTATAGTATGATAGTGCAGCTCTCCTTCTTCGTTTGACAGCATGCAAAGAGCAAATCCCTTTGGTTTGACACATCAGCGCTTGTTAGTTTCTTGGCTATAATAGAAGATGGTGGAATGGTAATACTCTGGCATGATGATCAGAAAGACGTGGGTTCGACACCATGGAGTTAGCCCCCGTATGGTTGATTTGCCCTCCACTGGCACTCCCTCACTATAGGCCTATAAGCGATTGTGAAATGAGCAGCGAGACAGAGGAGCATTGTTGTAGACTGTCACAGGTCTATATTATAATTATACGGTTAAATTCGACGCCTGGTAAACTTGTAATCGTAATTATGTATACGCCATTATTATCACGTTATTTTTATTGCCATTAGTCAGCATATACGTCTCCTCTAAGTCTGGTTCAAGTAAAGTGTCTCGATGTTATGGTCTGGACGTAAAAATCATGAGGGTGCAGGTGTGTGTCCACCACGGTCGCATCCCACGCCAAGATAGAACTGATGACGACCGGCACGCCATGGAATCATTGTCAATTTGTCCGGCCGCCGTCTGGTCTTTATGTGCCTAGTAATAGACCTAGCCACCATTATTTTTGATGGATGGGATCCCTGCCTTTGAAAGGGAGCAGTGAATTATTATAATATTAATAATATCTATGGTTGTTATTAGGCATATTAGTATTAGGCCTATTACTATTACTTTTATGTCTGTTATTATTAGGCCTATAATTAATTAGATTTTAAACAACGGTTCAAAACTTTTTGTTTCGATTATGATAATAGTGTGTAAGCCTTACCTTTCGCAAGATCGTTATCCTTTGGATTAGCCCACTTGGTCAGAAAAGGCTGAAAGCTGGTACCGTATTGCGCATAGCCACGGTGTAATAATGCATTATACATACGGCATGCTATAATTATGTAATGCATGTATGTTTGTTGACAGTTTGCGCAGTTCTTCTTATCTCTATCATTGTCTAATTAGGCCTGTATCAACTTAAATACATTTATCACAGCATTTACGGGCAGCAGTTTAACGGTAATATCAGCAACGATTTACATACCTTTGTAATTTAATTAAATTTATAAGAAATGCTTATTTATGAAGAATGTCTTGTAATCAATGACATTGCAAGTATCAAGAGACTTTACAGTTTTACATTGCTCTGCATTGTGTGATCTAACACTGAACTGAAATGTAGAGATGTGATCTAATGTTGCATGACCGGATATATTAATATGTTTCTTAAATGAATATTTGCGATTGAATATATATCGCAAATCGGTGATAAGCCTATTATGAGTGTATCTAACATTTTATATATTTTTAGATTTACAATTTGTCTTACAGACTTGTAGTGATGTGCACGTGACTGCTGTTACAAATATACTGTATGTAAAACAGAAAAAGTATGATATATATTATTTAGGCCCTATATATAGTTATATCATATAAATTGTATACCTATAAATATTCAGCCGTTAATGTTTTGAATATGTGTTAATTTTGTTCATCAGTAAATTCTATCGCTAGTTGTGTGGTATAGGGCCTGCGCAATTAGGCGTACCGGTAACTTTCATGTAGCCTACAATAATTTAATATAATACGCATGTGCCTAAGGCCCTAACGGTCTAACCCATTTGGATCTTGACCGGGTTACAAATTTCACCTCGTTAATCGATCATGTTTTGACTAAACGTAGGCCTGTGTGAATAAGCGATAGACTCTTCGACTTCGCTTTCAGGTGCTCTAGAGTTTAGAGTTCTCTAGATTACGATTACATTGCAGATTCACAGTAGGCTATTTCCTATTCCGTGAAACGACCGAATATACCCTACAGCCTAGGCTTGCTAGGCCTTTCTAGGCCTACTTAACAGAAGTGCGAATGTCCGCAGAAGAGATTAGGAGGATAATGTAGCTAATGCGAAGTTGCATGCGAACTGCAGAGCAATGCGGACAACCTATACAGAAATAGCAAGTCTTAACCAGTGTTATATTCGTTAACGGAAACGATAAGTCGAACTGAAAATAATCCATTCCATTAACGATAAGTATAACGATAACTGAAAATATTCTAAGAACGAAAACTGAACGGAAACGGAAATAAATGATGCCGAACTGAATAAAAACTCTAACGATAATTAAAATCCGAACGGAAATTATACACATTTATGACTAAAAATAGAAATGAAGTAATTTTTACAGCAAAGATACAAAATAGTTCCACCCCGTTGAATGCCTCTGCCTCGGAATGTGTTGATACTGTCCCGGGACAGTTGAAGAGGTATAAATTTGGCTGAAGTTGGTGATAGCCAGAATAAAGTTCCTGCGGCTGAGTTTTGGGGGATGCATCCTACATACATGTACAGTGCACTTGGACCAATTGCAGAGGACCTCATCCATGCTCCTGCGTCTCAAGCTTTTGTTGAGAGAATTTTTTCTCTTTGTGGACTTTTAACTGCTGGAAAACGCAACAGCATGAACAGTTCTCTGGAAATGAGAGTTTTTCTGAAATTAAATACTGCACTTTGCAGTGAGTAGTTAGTATCCTGTACTAGTGTACTAGTGTAACTACGTTGATAGACCTTCAACTTCAAGTAACTACGTTGATTGAACTCGAAGTAAGATTAATTAAGAATGGTAACCTGAACTGAAATTATTTAATAACTGTAACTTGAACTGAAATTATTTAAGAACTCGAAGTTGAAGTTGAACTGAAATTATTTAAGAACGCGAAGTTGAAGTTGAACTGAAATTATTTGAGAACTGAAACTGAACTGAAACTGAAATTACTTCCAGCCGAACTGAACTGAAACTGAAATAGAAATTATTTTGTGAAGTAAAATAACACTGGTCTTAACTTCAAAAGTAGGCTTAGCCTACGTTATTTTTTCTTGATGATCCCGTGCACTGAGATGATCAATACACCAACCACTAACTTCTATACTCACTCAATTACATGTAAATCCTCGTAATTATTAATAATAACTTCACATGTTTTGCCTTAGCTTCCGTAAATCTGGCTCTACCACATTGGTGATGCTAAAATAATTGAGGAAGACAGAAATTGAGAAAAGTAACAACAGCAAGAAAAAATTAATTGAAAAATACTGTTTAAATTGTCTCAGATTTTTATCCCGCACAAATATGCTGCATAGCATAATTATTCATCAGAAATGTTACACAATTTAACGATTGGTAAGAAAAAAGTCTTGCAGAACTGTAATACGGAAAAGTAGTTGTAGATACATTAAACTTAAACAGATCAGAGCACTTTAAGCCTTTTACAATATTTACATCATTCAAAAACTCAGAGAGATTAGCTGTTAACTACAATATAACGAATTGTAAAACAGAGTAACTAACAATGAAGAACACCTAAGTTACATGCTATCGGTCGACAAAACAATATATTGAAACTTATCATTTATATACTGCCATCTACATGACTTTACGAAGGCACTCCTGGTCAGCCCAGAAAATGCTGCAATTCATTATGAACAGCAAGTTTTTGTGAAACTAATCTCGAAAGCCAGAGAGTACTAGACTTAGAAAATGACATCTTAAAGCTGGATACATCATGTGTCAATACATTATACTAGTATTTTAGTTAATTCTAACAACAAAGTTAAGTCAGACAGAGCGTAAAGCTTTGTCAAAAAACGTTGTTAAAAGCAACTTTCACCACAGTGAAACAAATAAACAAATGAACATGTGAAAATTAGTGAATAAAACGTTTTTGCCTTTAAACAATTCATGGTCGATACATTCAACATCTCAAATCAACTTCTTTTCTTTCCAGTAGGCTGCATTTCAAGACCGTTGCTTAATTCGCCAGTTCTTCACAATAATATTAGATTAATGCCCTTGAAAGTACTATGTCTTCGTTCAGCTGAATGTCAGTTTTCAATCAACTCCTAAACCAACGCAGTTGTCAGATATGTATACGAGTTGAAGGAATCTCAAAGACTGAATTCTCCAAAGTCAAGTCTATGAGTTCTTGATTCTTTGATTCAAGTCCATGTCCTTGACTTAGTTTATTGAGTTCATCACAAAATATTTACTTTTCTCTTTATATATTCAAACTGTTTCCGTTTAACTCAATGTAATTCAGGCATCCATAATTCTGAACGCAGCAGAGTGTGAAAGTCCATGCAGCAACTTCAACACATCCAACGTGACTCACCAACTCACACTCTAATCCAAGAGTCGGAGGAGAAACCCTTAACATCAGTGACATCCAATCTCACTCTGCAGCACAACTCACATTAACACCAGAGTCTGAAACTCCAATCACTCAAAAAACGTGACTCAAAGTCTGACTCGTCTCATACGTTGACACCAGAGTCCGTATCATCCCTGTCATCAATGTGGTGCTCCTCAAAGCGCACCTTCCGGCCTAGTCAGCTGCCAAGCGGACCGACCGTAATGCCAAGGGATCGAATCCATGCAGCATGTTCCGTTCTCAGCTGACCCCAATATGGAAGCGACTCTGCAACGTTGATCGCAGGGTTTGTCGGATCGCGTACCAAAGGAGTTGGTGGATCGAACTCGACCTGGTACTTCTCTGGTACATAGTACAGAGTCCACGACAGGCTAGAGCAGTCATACATCACATCCATAGTATTTTGTAACAACAATAGTTGTTTCTAAAACTGAAGACGAATGAAAATGTAATGCAATGCTTGTGAACATTGTTTGGGTATACTCTAAGTATCAACCACTTGACGGCACTCCATGCCAGCCAAAAAAATGAATGCAAGAGTTGACAACAACACGAAAAAGTCCGTCTATGTGAGGATATAGCACTCAGAGAAATATGATCATCGTCATCAAACAATGGAAAAGTCACGTTCAACAAAAAACTGACAATGATTTCAACTGTTAACCATGTATGACATTCCAATGATAGCATGGTTCTAACTGTCAAGCACTCACTCAAGGTCTAAACCACCTCAGCTGATGCTCTAAACTTTAACACTCAACATCAAAAGCTGAGTGTTTATTGCTTAACCAAAGAACCACTATACAATCCTACATTAAGCAGATATTTAAATATTTCAGTCTCACGATGCACTGCAGACGAACCGTATATCCTAACATTATAGGGTTAAATGCCATTGTTTTAAGGATATTCATCAGAAACATCAATTGGACTTACCTCAATTCCGCAGCCAAAATGTACGACGCCATCTTTTGAATGATGCGTTTTATGTCAAAACTGTCAAACAAAACCACCGAAAACAGATCAAATCAGGTTGAAACGATTAGATTTCATAAACTCTACATTATCCCTTATTCTTTAATGCTCCATAAGAAGACATAATAACAGGCCAATTATCTGGAGTGCACGTTTCATCTCAAGAGTATGCCGATAGGTGACAGTGTCGCTCCACTCTTCAGTTGCCTAGCATCACTGACAACACTCACACTTTATTCCGACATGACTTGACTACTGCAACTCGGTTCTTTATGGGAGACTGCATGAAAGCACATTGCAATCTCTAACTAAAATTACACAGCAGAAGATTGCAAGACTGTTTCTCGGACTCGCCCCTTTTCTTTGAACAATCTTCTCCACCTCATATGAATTCTTCTTCACTAATACAAATTCCTTCTTTCACACAAATTCTCACCTTCCTCACACAAATACCCTTTGTTTCACATAAATTCTCTCTTCCCTCATGCAAATCGCACATTGCAACGTTACCTTTACTTTACCATAATTAAGTACATTACTGAGCGCATAGACTTACGATCTGGTTTCCTCGTGAGCTTTGATCACCAACAACGACAGCAGATAGCTGTTTGGTCGATACGCCGTCTTCCTCCACTGGACAGAGTTTCGCCAATGTTTGACCACCTTGATCATCTCCTTCACCTTCAAAGCAATACAACGCAGACCATTTATATAGCTCTAATGCCAGCAGCATGTTTTTTTCAATACTATGTTAGCACATCCATTAAAGTTAAGACAACCAAGATAGGTTAGTACTTGAATGAAAACCTATTCAAGGAAAGCTAATTCACTTGATATCCGCACATCAATCCGTTCTTTATAGGTTGGTGAATTGGTAGCAATATGAATGAGTTGTATTTTAAGCTATACACAGATGAATCGCTACACCTTAACTGAATAGCCTTTGTCCTCCAGACATCTGGCAATTTCTACAGAAGAATGCTACCTTACCATTCTGTTGCCATACCCGTTCCCACAATCCCACCCACCCCGTGGTTCCATTGAAAAGGTAGTAGGTAGTTTCAAACCTCAGGTGGCTGATCACAGAGGAACTTCTTCTGTAGCCTTGAGCAAGCGATTTTGTACCTAAAGACAGAAAAAGATTGGTCGCGGTTATTTAACATAACTCAGTTTACCAACTCTATCCTGATTCGTACCTTTCGGAATCAATCAATCAATCAATCAATTCCCTGGCATATCAACTTGTTTTCCGAATATCTTAAAAAATGTATTACAATAAATGATCTTACTGGAAGTCTTCTGATTCTCTGTGCATTATGTCAACAGCGCAATGTGAGTCATTTTAATCGGTCATTAGGCTGTACAAGTAGGCTATGCGTTATTATGCTCAAACTTAGTTGATTCTATGAACAATTGTATTCAGAGACACGATTCTGAAATAAGATATATTATATCAAACGAAGTGCTGGCAATACGTTGGCATGAAAATCTCAAACATAAGCAACTAAGTTTTTTCATCTTTAATTTAAATAAAGTATCAAATCTGTGTTAACATAAAACAATTGAGCTATATAAATATGTGTGTGTACACAGAGGATCTGATCTGGCTGTGTGTACAGTTGTACACACCACAGTCTGTCCTGCTTCGTAACCGCTTTGCAGCTGGCGTCAAAGATGGCGTCGTACGAGCCGCCTCCCTCCGAATCCCAATCGAATGTGAGCTGGACATCGATGTCGATTCCATCGCAGGAGAACTGGAGAGCAGACGGAGAGAGGGTGAAGTCAGAGCACCTCGGAAGAGGGTAGAACGGATCCTGGTTGTTGCTGCCCTCCATGATGCTCGTCTGGAAGCATCGAAGGACAGCAGACATCCATCGGGACTGACCACGGGATGGAACATCTATCGAACGATACATTATATGATAATAACACCACCACCACCACCATCACCACCACCGCTGCCACTACTACCACCACCACCATTACCACCACCATCATCAGCACCACCACCATCATCAGCACCAGCACCACAACCACCACCACCACCACCACCACCACCACCACCACCACCACCACCACAGGACAAGCTATTTATTTATTTATTTATTTATTTCTATATGTAAACGCCATCTTAGCGTAGTTTAGTCCCTCAGTGTGAACGTCAACTCCGTTTTTGCACATTATATAATTATTTTATTGAATACATGGCTCTCATAAGACTGCAGGCAGTGTAAATGGAAGTCGGAAAGTGAAAATAATTCTTTGCGTAAAAAGAGGAGTTGGATTGAAGAAAATAATTTATTTTGTAAATAGGATTTGATTTATGACAGTAATCGTGAAAATCATTTAAATAATTACTATACAGGACACACACACCTACACACACACACACACACACACACACACACACACACACACACACACACACACATACAAGCATGCATGCATACAGATGATTGAGGTAATGTTTAAATTTATTAAATGCTTGTGTGGCTGGTGGTGGTAGTGGTAGTGGTGGTGATGGTGGTGGTGGTGGTGGTGGTGGTGGTGGTGGTGGTGGTGGTGGTGGTATTGGTGGTGGTGGTGGTGGTGGTGGTTGTGGTGGGGATGGTGGTGGTGGTGATAATGGCTATAATGATGATGATGATGATGATGATGATGATGATTATGATGATGATGAATAATGATGATGATAATGATGTTGTTGATGAGCCTTACTTGGACTGAAGAGAACGAGATCCGCATCCACTCTGCTCTTCGCAACTGTTCCAGTTCCAAGTGAACCCAATTCAATCACATCCGTTATTCTGAGAGGCAACCGTTGCTACAATAAAGAAACAACAAAAGTACAACAGTAGTAGAGTCATTACCTTTAAACGTTGGTCATTGCTTTAAAACTAAGCATATCTTCATGTTCGTCAGTCGTGTATGTGCAGAAAGCAATGGAACATCTCATATCATTTACCATGACCCATTTTGTGTATTTAGTTTTATTTGCTTGTCTGTGCGTCTGTCGTCTGTCTGTTTGTTTGTCTGTCTGTCTGTCTGGCAGCCCGTACTAACAGATAGACGCCAGTGTTGACTCCATCACATATGGGTCTACACCATAATGTGTTGTCAACTCTAAAATTTCATTGGCTTGTACTTTGCTTAGAACAGTGCGACATTTGAACATTGACTAAAATGTTATTAGTGTATACTAGGGGCAAGTTAATATAAGCGTTTTGATTTTCCGGGGTTCCTGTTATCCAGTGATTGTTAGTTTCCGCTCTACTTATGTTTTATTTTTCACTTCAGCAGTGCTGTCTGAATCGTGTAGGCCTCGTTGTCCTATAATTACCTGCAAGTACTTCACGATGTTTCGCACGGTCTCTCCCTGTTTTCTCGTCTCTGCCTCATTTGATCCGGCGTTCGACAGCTGCAGACTCGAATCGTCGCTAGAGGTCGATCCCATCGTCTCTGCGATTGAGTCTTCTCTTGTCGTTGATACGACTTCCTTTCGTGACGTCATCCAGAAGTCATCCTCCGCTCGACTTCTATTCTCATCGTTCGGATCAGTTTCGGCGAAACATCGGAGAAGATCGGAGAAGAGGAATCGATGATAGTCTTCCTCTTCCGTCATTGGAAGATCTCCACTGCATAAGGCCTTGTTATGGGAAACAACAAAATACAAACATAATTATGCAACCTTTGATCACAACCACTGCTTCTATCCAAGAACAGAACCGAAATAGCATATGTGCGGTTAACATATTAACCAGACCCTTCTGTAGCCACCCTAACCAACACCTCGTTCAGTCTGAGCCCAAAGGAGGTGCTATAGCGATGGCGCAATCCAGATCATTTGCCTGCATTGGTCCCTCCCTATGGAATGGGCTTCCCCCATCAGTTCGCCCTGCCATCCTCTCTGGTAGTGTATCCTCATCTTTCTCTCGTCTAAAAACTTGAATTTTTTCTCGGAGTTGAACGCACTGGGAGCGCTTCTGAAAGGCTCTTGCTGCAAGAAGCGCTTTATAAATGGTCAGATAAGATAAGATAAGATAAGATAAGATAAGATAGGGAGGGTCAGCAGCCAGCATAGTCTAACGGCCTGACCCATGCACCTGGATTAGGAGAACACCCCATGCAAGCTCTGGTCGATTTATATTATCGAACAAGCCACCTCCCAGTTTATTCCAGAATGTATTTCAAACCCGACTTCTTAAGTTCGGTGGAAGTCGTTTTCCAACCGCCCCCAACCCCACCATTGGTATACGCCACTGACAACAGGCGACGTGTAGTGCAGAAACCGCTCCGAGGCGTGGGGCCAGATGGTGCGAGTTCGGGATCACTCCCTGCGTATTAGTCGCGGATTAATTAATTGGTCAGAGGTTTGTGCCAAGTTGATTATTGCCTGTGGATAAGACGACTGTACGAAGGTGTAGCCTATAATTATTGCATTGGTCTTCAGCCAGCGGACAACACGGCTCCATGGAATGCGTCAGACGGCAGAACTGACTGAAGCGAATGGGAACCTGTGGCTGAAGCCTAAAAGCGGAAAGTGCTAGCGAAGTTATCGATCGAATTCACCGTTAACCAGCCTTGGTGTGAAGTGAGTCTTGAAGCCATTGACCCTTTGGCAAGAAGAACATGTAGGTATAGCAATAGCACCCCAATCAATCCCGAGCGGCGAGCGTATAATATCATAGAGTGGCTTCGGATATATCGTCAAATTCGGATGGTCCGTGCAAGGACTGCAATGTTAAAGCAGTTAAAGCGATATCCAACAATAACAAATTACTTAAATAATTTAGAATAATTCATCTGCCATTGAAAGTGCATCCAAAATCGAAACTAAAACTGATATTCAAGATAAACCGAAAGTGAAACCAAAAGCGTAACATAAGGCGTGGCTTGATTATACCAACTAATGACTTCAACTTACGTCTAGGCTGTCAAGTGATTTGCTCAGCGCAGTCCGACCCTGTCCTCCTCCTCCTCCTCCACCGAATCCCGTCTGACCACTGGACAAGCTGCCCTCGGACACTGGGGGGTCGTCCAACATCGACAGTGATGCGTGGGAAGCAGACATCTCGCGCATCTCCTGCAGACTGCGATGATTCTCCTGAAGTTCTTGTCTATAATTATAATACAATTATTTATTATGCATCGTCCAATATAATCATCTTTTTATTGTCATTGTTTATTATGATCGTTTGCTAATATGGAAAAGGTTTAAGGTAGTATTATTATCATTGTCCTTTACTGTTAGTAGGCCTATTTGTTTTGATTGTTGTTCATCAGCAGGCAACAATTTATCATTAGTGATTCATTACTCGTCGTTATTATAATCAGGTCTACCTCAAGTTTTTTTATCAACGATATCACTTTGTACACTGTTAACACTCAACACCCAAGGAACACAGTGTTATGGTCTATGAGGTATAATGAGGAGCAACGGACTATGCTAGAAACAATATAATATTAGCTTCGTATATAGGTGTATACCTTGCGAGCAGCAGGTGGTTGAGTTGGTAGTCGAATCTTGGTCCAGACCTGACGACCAATGACGTCGTCTGCAATGAAAGGAAGTTGATTCGAACAAAGATCTCTCCAGATTCAGTCATGTACGGATTGCCCGGCTCTTCCAGCTGAAAACATTTTCATATCGTTATGTTCTCATTGTAATCATCCATTTATTTTGGTATCTTTATTAATATTATTTATTAGCATTGTCTGTAGTTTATTACAAAATATTGTTATTAATCTTCATTGTTAGTTAAAAATTTATTATCGTCTATTGTTAAAACCGTTGTCATGATAATTTATCTCAGTATTTTTACGGTGTTTTGCTTACATTAATTTGATTAACCTTATTATAATCATTAAAATCTGACATATCTATATAATTTAATTGGCACAATGCAGCACATCATATAGGCCTGCACATGTGTAGGCCTACATACTCACGTTCAGTCGTACCGGTACATGCGCAATACACATATATATACGTAAGCTTATACAATATACATGCAATAAAAAATTAATTATTGGTCACATAATTATTGAAAGAACCTTTGAGAGTGGCAGAGAAAACGTCATCAGATATCCGCGATCGTCCGTGAAATTCGAGAACGATCCGACAACCGGAAATCCGCTCATGCTGACGTCAGGCGCCCTCTGTTGATCGAGCGACATGAGAACGACCGACCAACAAACCATCTTCGTCTTATTGTTCGGAAAATGATGCACGCCTTTGTCGACGACGATCGTCAGCTTCTTTGCATCTCTCACGATGTCCGTCTTCCAGAAGTTTCCTTCGTGATCCTGGAAAGCCTCGACCAGCGCCAGAGAAGCCGATCCCACTCCACCAACGCTGGGCGATGACGTCAATCCATTGTACGGCGATGATCCATTGTGCGAACCGTAGCCGTCTCCTCTGCGTTGGAATCGAGACGCGCTGGAGAGAGGTTGTTGGAAAAGCCGGATCGGAGCACACTTGAAGATCATCAGCGATGTGATCTCAACGCTGACGCTCGCCTCCGTCATCTTGTTTGCGTTGGGAAAAGCCTCCAGCAGGGTTTTCCCGAACCCGTCGAACTTGGCACCCTCGCCGAAATTGTACGTAAGGATCTCCGTTGAATCGTTGCACAGACAGAGCGTGAAGCGCAGTTCGAGCGAGACGCCCTTCGCCTTGCCGGACAGGTAGAGGTAGACGGCGGGGAAGCCGTTCGAGTTGACCTTCGTCGTGTAGAACCTCAGGTACCATCGATGATTCGCGAGCAGAAACGTCGTCGTGTCGAAGTAAACACCACTCGCGTTCTTCCTCGTCCTATTCGCCGGTGACACGTCGACGGTCTGCTCGAAGCGTGTACTGCAACGACTGAATCCCAACTCGATGATGACGTGCTTCCCAACATCGTCCAGATATCCACCGGCTTGATCGAGTAGCTCATCAAGAAGAACGAACCGACTCTTTCCAAGCAGTGACTGTGACGTCGTGAACTTTTGTGTCGTGACGAACTTCTGGTTCTCCTTGTAGTCGTGACGGTGCACGAGTGTCATGAAGTATTTGCATTTCGTCGAGACAGCCGTTGCGCTGTTACCGTCTGTGTAGCGCCACTTTAGAAAGATGCCGAGGTAGCGGTCTTCCTTGCGAGTGCAGATGAGTGACCACGAGTGGCCTGCGTAGTGGATCTCTGTGCTCTCGATGCTCTTTGTCTCCAACAGTTTGTGTGGAGACTCGAAGACGAACGTGAACTGGTGACCTTCGTCTTCGTCCGAAAGAACGGCGACCTTGTGAAGCGTCAAGGACATTCCAACGAGTTAGATAAACCTGATCAAATTTGGTGGAAACTGAGCTGCTGTGCACGCTGGAAAATTGAAACAAAAAACAAAATGTTATGTTTTAAACCTCTTATTATGCAATTATACATTTCAATGATTTCATATTTGTATGGTTTAACAAGGGTGCAAATTTATTTTGTAAAAGGGTTTATTTATGTACCGGTACAGTTAAAAGCAAGGAAGAGCTGAAGTTATCACCGAAATAACGCTCAACGGATCTACCAATGTTACTGCTATATTATAGCTGCTGCTATGTATAGAATGAATTCGTCGTGTAAGGCAACTACATGTAGCTTCCACTCGAAAACAAAGGTCCGCATGGAATTTTGGGAGAGACAGGGCAAGACGGAACTGAGTCCAGAAATAAATGTTTTAGTCGAAGGCTCAAGGGTCACTATATTTAGCAGTTACCCTATTGTTGCTACCAGTACGCAGTGTGAGAATTGTGGAAAAATAACTGGGGTGTGACTATGATCCACTTGGAATTGGGGGTGTGAAAAACAGACTTTACTGTGGGGCTATAAAGAGACTGATAGGGGTCGAAACCCCAACCCCCGGTTATTCTCACCCGGCCAGTACGTCATAACAATGGAACTTGTCACTCGCACTTGGCTTATACGAGACTACTTGCCTGTCCACATAATAGGCCTATTGCACCTGCATAATGCACATATTCGACCAGATATAAAACCGCATTGAAAGGACGCAGCTTCTATCCACGTGAATGGTCACCACTCATCAGCGCATGCAGATGATCCTATTATCCATACATCACGTGATCATCTACTGTATCTATGTTGTTGTCAACCGATGAGGAAACATAAACCATCCTAATATGACCCACTTCCTATATAGCCTACCACCACCACTGCAGGTAATATGTTTCTGCAAATTTATTATCGTATCGATCAAGTTTATTGATCCGTGGACTATTATCGATCTATCTGGCCAATATCTAATTCAATGGCCACAGCCAATTTCACATGCAGTGCAGGCGCAGCATGCAAGGCCTATAGGGCTAGAAAATATGAATGACGAATCATATTTTTACCTTTTGCATTTTACAGAGCTTTCACGTAGGTTATGGACAAAAAATGGTAGAGGGACAGATGTGTCAATTGCCCTTGTGATTTTGGGAGCGAAACATTGTTCAGAGTTGGTCCCCTAACTGCATGGTATAGGACCGGGTAAGGGTAAGATTGTCCTTAATACAAGTTATTGCAAGCTATTTATTAAGAATTGATGAATTAATACAAAGTGATATTTATGAATAATAATTAATAGTCATAAGTTCATAACACATATAGCGCATGTCAGTTTCTGAAATAATCTAATAAAGCATGACATTTGTGACGAAATAAATTAATGTAGCCTAAGCTACAAACGGCATGCCAGAAAATCTGTTGATGCATGGTTGCTCTGCAGCTGTTTACATGACTTAAAATCCAATGTAACCTATTTCATTGAAATCTGTTATTGTAAACAAATAACCAACAGGTGCGCTCGACTTTTCGTGCGTGTATAGGCTATGTATGTGTGTGTGTGTGCTCCATATTATGAGTTGTAGGCCTTTGTCATGCAGTGGCAGCCATCATACTGTATATACTTGAATGCATATAATTAAACCTAAAAAAATGTTGTGTTTCCGGTAACAAAGCTAAAAAAATTGGGTAGGTAGGTCGGAAAATATTTTTATTTTGTAAAATATTTTTATGCAGTGACTTTCCGAAAAAGTATACCCCGCTAGTCTTTTTTGCACCCTGGAACAAAGTACGTGTTCTGAGCAAGTATAAACTGCCTATTTCTCGACTGTCTGCACCTAAAACTGCTCTAGAAACAGTCCTATTAATTTCGTTTTGTTGACGTCTCTTATGTTATGTCAATACAAATGTTAAAAAATATTTTTTGAAAAAAAATTAAATTTTTTTGGGAAAAAAAATTTTTTTTTTTAATAAAATTTTTTTACAAAAATATTTGAGTCGCGGCCGTAAAAATGGGTCGGTCGGGTTACCGGAAGCACAACAATTTTTTTACGCCTTATGAATACATAACTCATACACAAATGCATGCAAACACACAACTAATCGATTCATAGGCCTACTTACCTATAGTCCTATACCCAACCACAATAACTTACATGTATATGCATAATGCACACATGCATGTATAGATGATGTTTCACTGCTGCCAATAGGTCTCCTAAAGTAATTTCCCATTGAAAAAGAATTTTGCCTAATTACTTAGCTTCATTTCATGTTTTTTGTGCATAATTTTTTAATCATGTATGAAAGTATGAATGAACCTACATATATATATAAATAAATATATATATATATTTAACTGAGTTTGTGTTTGTGCATAATTATGTAATCATGTATGAAAGTATGAATAAACATATATATATATTTATCTGAGTGTGTGTTTGTGCTAATTATGTATGTCAGTAATCAAACATCTGTACAACGCTGTTCAAGAACGCCTCAACAGCTCTTGAAAAGGCAATCCAAAAGAAAAGGTATATCATAATTAAGAAAAGTATGTCCTATGATTAGATGAAAATGTTTCTTGTTCATGTCTTTACACACACCGCACACGCACGCACACACACACACATACACACACACACACACGCACACACACCGCGCACGCACGCACACACACACATGTTATTTTCTGTTCACCATGCAATTCAAGATAAATGTATCTATCAGCAATCCACTTCGCTTCTATCTTCACACTGGTTCAAACTTTCAATTAGGTTTTGTCAGCATGTCTTACTATTCAATGTTCATACATTTTCCATGTGTAGCCTATAATCCAGCGGTTCCCAACCCGTGGCCCGCGGGCCAAAAGTGGCCCGCCAAGCCTAAAAATTTAGCCCGCCAGGCCTCAAAAATGGCCCTCATCTCTCGAAGAATAAGCAAAAATGTATGACAAATTGACAATTTTGACAGGATAGAACACATAATTAATTTTATTACAAATTAGTTTATTTTGACGTCTATATATAACATCAAACATTCGATTTTTAATCAATTATAACAATTTTATATGCTTTTAGTTAAGTAAATTTTAGCATTGTGGCCCCCTAATGTCCTTTAACTAAGAAAAAGTGGCCCGCTTGTCCTCCAACTAAGAAAAAAGTGGCCCTAGGGTCCAAAAAGGTTGGGAACCACTGCTATAATCCTATACGTACATTCGCTGTATCCCACGCATTTTGGATCAAACTACCTCCAACTATACACTTTCCCCCTACATTTCGCGCCTGCCCAAAAGTCTTTTACTGCCACAAACTGTTTTGTATTAGTTCTTCTCTCACATGTAGGCTTATCCATCGCTTCACAGGTACTATATACTTCCCAACTGCCACCAACCACAAATTGCTGGCAAATATTTGACTGAATTTTGCCTTTAAAGTAAGGATCGCTTACTGCAAACAGCGACATGTAATCCAACCTAACTCCGATATATAGGCCTATGTTTACCAACATGACTTCGCGGTGATTAATGACCACGATGACTGATGACTGAGCAGTGAGCAATAGCCTTTGCCCTCGCTTAATAACATGTGACCTTCGCTAATCACACCTGACCTAATTGTTTACTAACCCTGCCGTTGAGTAATAAGTTTCAGTCTTTTGTGCAATCACGCTTGGCTTTGACTAATCACTTTGGTCATTCAGTGACACAATGCAGCGCAATAGAAATGCAATTAGGTAATGCCTTTCTTACATAGGGTACATTGAAGTTGGGCAGCAGGAAGCTTAGGAAGCCTTAGGAATGGTAAACAATTAGGCCTAAAAGAAACACGTTTTCAGCTTAGAACGAAAAAGAAGAAGAGTTGGAAACACCAAGATGTACATGTAAGCAATTCAGGATGAAAACTGCCTAACAACTGCGAATAAATGTCTGGTGAATATTAGACATACTCCAATAATCCCAGGTGTGATTCCACCCACTCCACGTTCGTCAGTATTCAGTTCAACCCCGCCGCTGAATCCACTCCACTTCCCCCTCACACTTGCACCCTCCATCAATTGATCGCTAAAATTTGAAATCTCTCCATGCCCTGTTTATTCCGCCCCCTGAGAAGACTCCTGCCAATATTGCACCCCTCCATCAATGCGTCATGACTGAAGTAAAGTATACTAAGCTTAAGTCTTGTATGCGTGATCGTCGTTTGAATCCGGTTTTACATTACATTACATTACTACATGTGACGTGGTGCTGTATAGTTCTCACTATTCCACAAGACGATATTTAAAGGAAATTCTTGCTTGACCTCGATATATCACACGCAGAGGTCACAGAGGTCACATGCTTCTGGCCTCTGCCACGCTTCACTAACTGCTGTTCATTGTCCCATGACGCCTTTGGCTTGAGAGTGCGGATCACGGCAGTGCAGTCTAAATGCGGTTTTGGCGTTTGATCTTTATAGTGCGGAGCTTTCAGTAGTTTAGGCTACTGGGTAATTTTTATAAGAAGGCATTTATATAGCCTAAAGGACGATAGTGTGTGGATTGAAAAGGCCGCCGTAAGATCTGAGTCTTGTCCGAACTTTATTACCAGACATCTATAGTCAGCATTCTGGACATATTAGTTTCTGCAGTGAACTAAACGTGTAATTTATAGCACTTTAAGAATTCAATCAGCACTTGTATTGTGTCAAACCACAGGAATTTTAGGATCATTATTATAGATCTATTGCTGCTTCATATTAAGCATAAATAAGAAGGTAAGCAGGAAATGGAAGACATTGTGACATTCCTGCAAGTATATACTATAATTATAGGCCATTAGGCCTAATAAAGAGAAGAAGCTGTTTGAACTTCAGAACATCCTATTAAGTTTTTCACTTAGGTATGGAAGTGTGTAGGCCTAAATGTGTATATGCGTGTGCCTATGTGTAATTCTGTATGTGTGCGTATAATTATGTACACATCACTTATGTTATGTGAGTGCATAAGTTACGTATATGCAAACTCTTTCTCAGCCCGTCAAACTGCACTCAGTCTCTTAAAGTAAACTTTCTGGCAATACTTGTAGAATGAAATATCATGGGAAGTCCACTTCAGCTATTCTCTCAAATATATTCATACAACACTTTGTACATTGAGGTCAACCGCATATTTGACAATGTCAACTGAACACTCTTTGTCAGAAAATATATCGTTTTTACTACCTGCATAAAATGTGTAATATACAACATCTGCATGTAATTATAACTATACAATGCAGAGGGAACGCGTCAAGAGATAAGAAGAGCCTGCTGTCCACCTGTTGAGTAGCACATGCCTTATCAGAATGACCATAGTTCAACCGAACAATAATATACGAGAAAATTATTATAAAAGCTATAAATTAATCCATCTTCAACAAATTAAATAATATTATGGATCATTCAATATTTCACTCATAAAATTCGAAATATTTGACTCTGACAAAATTATGTTTGTTAGCAAAAGTAGTGACCGATAACGAAATAAATGGTTGTGCAAAAGTTATTTGGTCAGTATAGCAGTATTTCTAATTGAGAAACAAAATATTAAAACCTAAAACTAAAGTGGACGCTGCCTGTCTGCAATATCAACATCATTATTTTATTGTGCTGAGCTTGTATAGGCCATTGTCATTGCAGGCAATGACTTTAACTTCTATGGAGTCGATACATCGAAGTATATTGAGCCGATACAACTATGCAAGGAAAGCATCTGTCGATGATGCTACATGTACAAAACATCTCTACAACTTTAGCTTGTAGCTTATAATAAAAGGTTTGATACAACAGAGCAGATCTGTTACCATTTTTGTTGATTAAACTCACTGCCATAAATGTAATTTTGATCATTTCGGTAAGATAGTTTTATGTTTTCAACCTTCGAGACATTTTGTCGGTTATAGCAATTATTATAGTAAAGTTAATAACGGTCGTAAATAAACTCAGATGAGCAGAGAGGATATTATTCCGAACGCGAGAGGTTCAAAATGCGCAAGTGGAAAGGATTATTAGAAAATATAATTCATCATACATGTAAGCTTATAAGTTAAACCTAACCCGTGATCATATTGATGTTCTGTGTTACTATAGTAAGTTTAGTAACGCACTTACCACCAATATTCAATATTGTTGAATTTATTCTTAAATGGCTTTCCGTCTATGAAATCATGCAAATCCCGCATCAAAAATTGGAAAAGGAGGAGGCGGATAAAGAAGAAGAAGAGGAGGAGGAGGAGGAGGAGGAGGAGGAGGAGGAGGAGGAGGAGAATAAGAAGGAGGTGGACGAAGAGGAGTAGGAGGAGAAGAGGAGGAAGAGGAGGAGGAAAAGGAGTAACAGAAAGAAGAAGGAGTAGGAAAGGAGGATGACGGGAATAAAAACGAGGAGAAGGAGAAGTAGGAGGATAAAGAAGAGAGGGTGGAGGAAAATGAGGAGGGAAGGAAGAGGAGTGAGAGGATGAGGAATAAGAAGGAGTAGTAGTAGGAGAATAAGAAGAATACGAAGAAGGACGAGAAAAAATGGGAGGAAGAAGAAGAGTAAGCTGGGAAGAGGAAGAAGAGGCCAAAGATGATGAAGAAGGGAAGAAGAGAAAATATAAGAAGAGAAATGGAAGGAGGAAGAAAACCAGAAACCTCCCTAGCAACGTCGGGTACCACATGGAGCTACTAGTGGATTGATGAGACACAGTCTTTTCTGGAGTCCTGGATCATCGTTATTGTTGGAAAGGACAATAGAGGAAAAGGAATGGAATAAATCGTTGGTCAATTCTTGGAGCGAGTAGCCTACATTATTTTGACCAGTGGCTATATTTGGCTGTCGGACCATTATCATGTGATCTCAGATCTTGCACTTGAGATTCTGCACCTAAATATCAGATCTCAGATCAGTCATCTAAAATACAAGACCTGTCACCTAGGCCTATAGACGTGTTTGACATAGTATTCGACCATCTTGTTTCACAAATCGATGTGTTTTCCGAATGGATCATAGAATGGCAAGTATCGGATATAGTGTTCCTGAGATATGCACATAGCCTACTTCTGATTTTCAATTTTTTTAGATCCGCCACCTCTGTATGCACAATAAATTTAACAATTTGAAAAGAGAAGACGGAGTATGTAGAAGGTCATAGGTTACTTCCGTGCCAATGTGGTGACTAACTACAACTATTGCATCCGGTGAAAAAATATCCGTGCGCTATTGCCACGCATCTCACACAAACCTTGACAAGCAAGGACAATATCGCTAGGCCTAACACCGGACCCACATTCATCTACAGTTTTCAATTTGAACGACTGCACACGTTGCAACTCACCTGTGAACTTACCTTTATTAGCGGCACTATATTTTCTACCTGAGTGACCGTCTCACCTGAAAGCCTCCGCGCGACCTTTAGCAATGAATGTGCGATCCCTCTAGGCTGGTCTGTGTAATAGGTTTAAAATCCGAAAATATCACGCCATCATTTCGTACGCTGAACTGTTTAACTATGAAAACTGAATGTGAGCTTAATATGAATCTCTTAATAATCCGTGTTAATCAGCAGGTAAAGAACTTGGGTCAATCCAATAACACTAGTCTTGCCAACCTACATAGAGTACGACGACACGGTGACTGACGGTGTTATTAGGCTACCGTCCACCATGAAGCGTATCGTATACTATACGGTGTGCAGTCTTCACAAAGGTATACAGACAGACATACAGACAACTATTGGGAGGAAACAATGTCAATGGCTTTCGTGTCATATCTCGAAGTCTCAGCTGTATGTTCATTGTTCAAGCCATAGCGTTTGCAGTGGAGGAGGAGGTGGTGGAGGTGGCGGTGTGATATCTAAGCCTATCACCTCTCACGCTGCGCTGCATCGTCATAGCCAATGGGCACCGCCAAGCCAGGCCAACTCGCCATTGCGTTATATATATATATATATATATATATAATTATATGCACACACACAAATGCAGTTGCGAAGATATATATATATATATATATATATATATATACAACATATATACATGTACATGTACATATATGCATATATACACACGCTTTCACACTGCAGCTGTGGCCATTATTGCATGTAGGCTAAATGCAGATCACCTAGAGGCGCTCACCGCGATTCACAGACGGAGACACAAAATGATGATGCGTTTTCATCATCATCATCGTCGTCGTCGACTCGTCGTCATCACCACCATCATCAACATCACCAATCGTCATTGTTGTCATCGTCGTCGTCGACGTCGTCACAATCGTTGTCGTCGTCGCCATCATCACGATATAGATAGTCATCATCACTGTTAAAAGGCGTCAAGTCATGTCAACTGATCGCCTCCTACCTCTAATCACCTGCAATCCTCTCCAATTCCATTTTCATCCACAAAACAACACAATTTAACCATAATTATACAATATACATATCATTATCGTTCTACTGATTTCAGCACTAAACCATAAGCGATGGTGACTTTAATAAACACGCATATCATCACCACCGCCGTCACCACTACCATCGCTGAACAACCACCACTATCACCACTACCATTGGTAGATGACCTTGATGACATCATCATTGGCCTGTGAATGTCATCATAACTGATGACATTCATTGCAAAATATTTAGATATGACGGAAGACGATACATAGGCAAGTGACCCATATGAACATAATTATAGTAATGATCATAATCATCATTATCTTCATCATATTCATAACTCGAATCAAAAACACAATCATCATCAGTGTTATTATTATATAGCGGTGAAACTACAGAAGGGCCAGACAGACAGAGTAAACACTAAATACCATGTGGTAGAAATGCCTTTCCTCAATGGTTTCTCTATCTGTCGCAGGCTGGAGGGATAGCAGCAGCTAAATAGGAGGCTCAGCAACGAGAGGAGTGGCGCCAACCGTGCCATCGAACGCAGGCCTACGAACCTGCCAACTGGCATAGCACAACATGATGATGATGATGATGATGATGATGATGATGATGATGATGATGATGATGATGATGATGATGATGATGATGATGCTGATGATGACGATGATGATGACGATGATGATGATGATGATGATGATGATGATGATGATGATGATGATGATGATGATGATGATGACGATGATGATGATGATGATGATGATGATGACGATGATGACGATGATGATGATGATGATGATGATGATGATGATGATGATGATGATGATGATGATGATGCTGCTGATGGTGATGGTGATGATGATGATGGTGATGGTGATGATGATGGTGGTTTTGATGATGATGATGATGATGATGATGATGATGATGATGATGATGATGATGATGATGATGATGATGATGATGATGATGATGATGATGATGATGATGATGATGATGATGATGATGATGATGATGAATACTTATGAACGACGTGGCCATCGTGATTCGTGGTTCGTATAAATACTCGTGTCGCCCATATGAGCGGACACTGCCAGCGCCAGTCCCAAGCCTGGATAAAGGAAGAGGGCGACACTAATCAGCTTTGATAGGGCAGTATCGTTAAACAGTAACAAGCCATATGATATGAGCGGACAGCGATTGTTAAGGTATCATTTGATTAATTCGTTAAAACAATTAGCATGGTGGAGGTTATATAATTACGATCGCTATAATAGACTAAGGTGTGCATTTTAAATTTTACACAAAATATTGGTTAAAAAATGCCATCGCATTCCGTCAGTTTGTTCGCCAGATGGCCACGAGATGGCACAGTCGACTTGGAGTGATGCTGCACAATGTACGTTGCATTCGCTAGATGGCCTTCGATGATCGTCGGTGAACATGTGAATGCTTTGATTTGCGCGCTCGTCGACTAATAATAATTATGTTGACTAGATTTTCAGAGAAGCCCGAAGCAGTGGTAGGCCTACTCATAAGGAAAGGAGTGAAAGGGTCAGAGGTGTTGACGTGGACATCATTCTAGCCAGAGAGACACAAGCAGACGCAGAGGCACAGACGAGTAAAAGAGATGCAGAGATGAGAGTTGCAGAGACACGGGGTATAGAGGAAAGAAGCATAGGCCGAGACAGAGAAAGTGGAGGCAGCAACATAATAAAAGACGATGACGAAGAAGACTAATTCTTTTAATCTGACGAAGGGCCGAGGACGAGACACAGGGGACGACCCAACGACAGGTCTAAGCGAGGGTAGACACACATTAGATATAGACAGCAACAGAAAATGCATGGACAGAGTAAGACGTACAGCCGGACAATACAGAGGTAGAAGAGAAAGAGAAAGGAAGGAAAAGACTGAGGGACGAACATAGACAGAGGAATGCCACGCAGAAGAGTGGGGAAGAAATCTTCAGGTGCAGAGGGGCGGCTGTGACCCTGGTTCCGGTGGTGGGATACTTGGACAAGCGCTTGCAATCAAGATGGACATGATCGATTGTATCCCCCGCATTGTAGTTCCCATTGTATTTAACTGCAGAGGGGTGGGGTACAGAAACTGACTTTCTTTCTTTCCAATCCCATGGATTGTCTGAGTCTGACTGATCAGACATCACTGATCAGACGAAGTGTGTCATCACTCATCTGATGTTAGCAGACTTCATTTGACCAGCGCTGAGTCAATGTTCCTCGAACAAACTCCGATCTCCCTGCTGCCATCCCAGCCCGACGGACCGTGACAGCAGGGTCTCTTCTCAGGCCCAGCGGGGGCTGCTTCGTGCCCTGCTGCGACGGTGGGTTGTGCCTCGGGTCCGGCTTGTGCCATCGACGATGCGAAGCGAGGTTGGCTGGACAGTTGAAGAGTTTGTTACATACGGTGCATCGGTACTCGACTCTTCTGATGCACGAACAGTTGTGATCAGCCAAGCGGAATGCATCGGAGAACTGACATTTGCACAGCTGACAGATGAAGTCCCCGATCCTGTTCTCAATCGTTTCGAGGGTTCCAAGCGAATCGACGGACTTTGGACGATGAACCGATGGACTGGATCCCACCATCGGTGGTGGTCCCGAAGGTCCCGTGGTCTTCCACTTGTCTCTCTTGACCGGCGGTGACGGTGGTGAGTGCGCGGCGGATATGGTCCCCCACGGTGAATATGGAAGGAAGCGAATTGAGTCTCCCTTGACCGGATGTTGGTCATCTATGTTAGCAGCTGGATCGCGAGGTCTCTGTGTGGAATGTCGACGTCCTTCGTGGTCGATGGAAATCCAAACTGGACTGTTGATCGACTTCCGTTGACTGCTGTCATTGTTCGGTCGGTCAAGATCGGTCCAGCACGTAACGGGAACCGGTTCCAGTAGCCTTCGAATCTTGAACCGGTTTCGGTCGTGGGACGGTGTGCAACGGATGGCATCTGACCGAAGAGGGCTGTTGCTGGACCTTGGTGGAAGACTCCCATCGTAACAATAAGAAGGTGGGAATGAGGAAGAGGAGGGAGAGAAGGAGGAACGACAGAAGGTGGGAGAGGAATTGCTGTAGGAGGCCGTTGAGGAGGAGAAGGAGGAAGGTGAGGCGGGAAAAGTGGCGGATGGGGAGAAGACTGAGTGGGAGGAGATGGGTGCCGAGGAGGAGAAGGAGGAGAATGCGGAAAGAGATGGAACCGTGGAAGTGGAGTTGTGGATGGAAGAGGAATAGCTTGGAAAGGTTAAGGATGAATAGGAGAACGACGCGGAAGAGGAGGTGGATGAGGAAGAAGAAGAGGAGACGATGGAGCAATGACAATTGGTATTCGGGAACGATGAAGAGGACGATGAGGAGTGGTAGGTGGAAGAAGACGGCGTTGGAACCATCTTTCCTATCCTCACCCATGGATCAGAGAAGGGCCTCGAAGGAGTAATAGCCTCCGCCTCTGTAGAAGCCCTTGCATCAGCAACCGTCAGCCAGAGGCGACCTCTACTGCGGAGACTGGAACCACATCCCGATCGGACATTGCTGCATGTGACGAACCCCGAAGGACAACCCTCATCCTCTTCGAATGGCGTGAGACCCTGACCATGACCTTGACCATGACCTTGACCATGACCTTGACCATGACCTTGACCCTGACCTCGACCCTGACCTCTTCGATCGACGTCAAGGTGGTGGTTGATCGGGAGAAGATCGTGACGTCGCTTGATGAGAAAACCTTTTGGCATGATGACGTCACGACAGCTGCCGCAGACGACAGACAAAGACGTCTGCTTTTTATACGCTCTGCATGAAATACAACATATATTATGTAGCGCAATTTATTTTATGTCAATGCATCAATTAATCATTTGCATTTTATTTTAATTAATTGCATTATGTTTAGGTGTGTACATGCACATTGCGTAATATATTTAAAAATAGGTTGCGCACCTATCTCATTAATTATTCATTCAAGTGTCACTGTTGATTATATATATTATTTAATTTGTGCATAATATGGTTGCTTCAGTATGAGAATTGTGGAAAAATAACTGGGGGGTTTCCCCTATGATAAACTTGAAATTGGGGTATGAAAAACATACTTTAACATGGGGCTCTAAGAAAGACTGGGGGTTGAACCCCCAACCCCCGGCAATTCTCACCCTGGGTTGCTTATAAATAAGTTCTTATAGTTAAGTCTCCAATCTAACTGCTATTATTAGTCGGACTGTTACAAAGGATTGTCATAATCGACTGTCTATACTCTATAGTATCTATACTATAGCTATAATTAAGCTATAGTACGTGCATGATGACCGCTACTTGGGTGACCCTGCCCAGCGGTATCCTGATCCCTTTTGGGTCTTCCATTGTGGCCGATATTGTATTATTGTCGTTTTTTACTGACTGTTACAATATTATTTGCTGCAAAAAACTTCACTGATTGATTGATATAATTGTTTATATTTTGTGTGGCCTAGGCTATGTGTGCGTGTTACAAAAAGTAAAATTGTGCCTAATATACTTTGGATGACCCAAATCAGCAATTAAATCGAACTGCTTATGGTTCTGGTCTATAGTTCCGAACAATAGATTTGATGGGCTATGAGCTGAAACTTTGTGACCTTGTGCTTTAGTCATGGCGCTATAAAATTTGCTTTTACCTCATAAATGAGTGTGAGTGCTTAAAGATATATACATATATATAATTTTTATATTATAATATATTACATTATATATCATCGTAGATCAGAAAACTTTGCTTTTGAAATTTCGAAATCGGATTTACTTTTGATGGAGTAATAATACGTCTAGTGACTTTAGTATATTTCTAAAGCTTACCTGTCAGGTAGCGTAATTATTTCTGGTAGATGGGTCTATTTCTGTACAGCAGCGAAACTTTGACTTTCCATCTGACCAGACACTTTATGCCGGTAACGCATCTTCTACCGGCGCCACACCACCACAATGGTGTCTGCTTTGCACAGACATTGTCCCAGTTCTAAACAAAGATTTCATATATAAAAACACAGACTTCAACGCTTCAAGATGCTACCATTCGTTTCGTCATCCGTCACTGGCGCCACCTATTGTCTGCTACGGCGGCAGCGAACCACATCTATCGTCTGCCCCACGGGCGCTCGTTTTGCCGCCACTGTTATATAAGCGCTGCGTGGACATGAGATCAAACAGGTGCGAGCCAATGCGCTTGCTTCAGCGCTTGCTTTAGCGCTTGCTTCAGCGCTTGCTCTAGCGCTTGCTTCAGCGCTTGCTTCAGCGCTTGCTTCAGCGCTTGCTTCAGCGCTTGCTTCAGCGCTTGCTTCAGCGCTTGCTTCAGCGCTTGCTCCAGCGCTTTCCTGGCTTAAGCGGCGATTGTGGTTGGTCGCCCGCTGACGCGTAACTTCCGGCCACTTGTTCAGTCAGACGGACCGTCGGGCGCTATATAAAGGCGAAGATGTCGAGTGCTTTCTTTGAGCGGAGGAGGAGGAGGAAGAGGTTGAGTCCTGTGAATAGGATTGCGGCGAGCAGATCATATCATCGTATCGTATAGTTTGTGGTAATGGGTTTTGTTGCATCGACCTCAATAACAATCAGACAATCAGGCAATCAGGCAATCAGTCGAACTACGGCTAATTCCTCCATTCAGTTGACGGACGTATAAGTAATGACGCCAGAAAGATAGCTGCTCGCAAAGGTCGACTGTGTGTGTGCACGTGTGTGTGTGTGTGTGTGTGTGTGTGTGTGTGTGTGTGTGTGTGTGTGTGTGTGTGAGTGTGTGTGGTTTGTGCGTGTGCATTGGTTGTGACTTGTGAGCACTGGTTTGGTGTGTGCCATGGCATCTGCGTATATATATAATTATAGAGTTCGAATCCCAGTTCTAAACTCAATTAAAACATTTCTGCCGTATTCCTATTCCACCGACCTCCTATTTCACCCACTGCTCCCTTCAGTCTTTCCACCCCGCCCCCAGCTGCCTTTCTCCATTCTTTCGTGCCTCGTGCATCCCATCATATATCCTCAACATCTATTTATCCTGCATTCAGTCCTTCTTTCCTGCAATCTCTCATTGCTTTCCTCTTCTAACTTATTCCACAACCTATTTCCTCCTCCTCCTCCTCCTCCTCCTTCTCCTCCTTCTATTTTCCTCTCCATTCTTTCATTCCTCTTCTCCATCCCCAAATCCTTCAATTCATTCTTCAATTACACTTTCCTTTCCTGCTTGACTCCATGCATTCTTCAATCCATGCATCCCTTCTTCAATTCCTTCCATTCCCACATCCCACCCTCCATCCCTCTCTCCCTCCCTCCATCCCACCCCATCCCTCCCTTCCTTCATCCCTCCTCCCTCCAACCCTCCCTCCATCCTCCCTCCCTCCATCCCACCCTCCATCCCATCCCTCCATCCATCCCACCCTCCATCCCATCCCTCCATCCATCCCACCCTCCATCCCATCCAATGTCCTCCTCCCTCCCTCTCCAAGCGTCCTTCCGTCGGCGGCCACTGAGTCAGAGAGGGAGATGGAGTGGCGACTGTTGGGCGCCACAACGGAACCGGGTCTCGTCGTTGGTGGCGTCGGCGTCGGTGGCGTCGTCGGCGAATTCCATCGTCGGACGGCGGACGGACGGACGCAGCCGCCGCATCCGGCTCCATCGATGCCAACTCCGCCAGATGCCATTAAACACCTCAGCCTCTGCATCAGCAGCACACGGTCGATCGTGGACTGCTGACTAACGGCATGTGGATAAGAATCGGTCGAAGTGACTTCATACTTGCCCCTCATGACACGCACACACACATTTACGCGTACACATACTATATATATATATATATATATATATATATATATATGAGCACAATTAATACGCTCGAGGGGGGAATGACCAATGTTTCTCTTGCGCCTCTTACCAGAATTTGTTATGCTTGGATTTTCATGGTGGCGCTCCCGACGATTTGGATGCATGGGAAATGGGCATGGCAGTCGATTGGCTAAAGCACTCGGCCTATGTTTTGGAAAGTTTACTATCCGCGGGTTCAAGCCCTCACAAAAACATGTGAAGGGACCGCCGTTCATATAATGTATGCCCTTCACGCACATGCAGCTGCTCATCTCCATTTCGATTTTCTTTAGTCCGATATTGTAGTTCATTGAATGTTATCTGGATGTCCAGCGCGACCAAGAATGCAGGCAGCTTCGTGAAGAATAAGAAATGCACAAGCAAATATACAGTACAAAGTTGGCAGCCAACAAAGGCGCCCATCCCATAACTCTACAGACTGTAATGCGATGTTGTATTTACCGTGCACGACAAACATTGCATGCCTGTCATCTGTGATGGGCAAATTCATATTCATATATTAATACCATTTAATTACGACTGCCATTGCACTTAAGATCATAGGTATACAATTACAAAATTTAGATCTAGAGCTAAATTCAAATCGGCGCGCATGTATACAAGTTCAGCAAATATACAAATATGAACAGAGTGAACAGTAAAATTGTAATTACATTTATTACAGATGAGGCCCTCATGATGGGTGAACGTAACGACCAGTTTCTTTAAAAAATAAGGCTACAGTAAGCTAGTACCTAAATGAATTGTCGGGTTGTTTAGCCTAGGCCTACTTCTTGCAGCGCTAGCGATTACTCTGTGCTCTAGCTAGCTGGCGTGCACGCAATGTGTCCGTGCTTTGGTTTTGTAGACTCAAATCACCGAGTCAACTGGAGTTTCAATGTCCAATCGACTGTCAGCTTTCGAAGTCGTCACCGCTGATAATACTGTGTGACCGATTCTTTTACCCTATGCATTGCAGATGTGAAATAATGATCTTGCTACAATAATTAGACAGGCGCCCATTGTCTGTGTACAGCAGTCCGTGCAAATGGGACGCGGCGACAGCTCTGTTTGCCTTTGGTCTGAAAGGATTGATCAAGCGCCTCTTTCTGCCCGGTGCGCAAAAATCGTCATGCACGGTCGTCATCAGACAATCGCATTGAGTATTCATCGAGACAGATTTCGACGAAGTTCGAATCGCGAACAGGTGGTTTCGACATCGTGTTGTAATAAGAATGCCACAATACCATGATTGTTTAGTATGGCGCCTATAGTGGAAAACAATAAATATATTATAATCATCATCATGTAAACACACTAAGAAAATATAAATCTTCAAACAGGCAATAAGCTTACAGCTAGACAGTCAGTTAGCATGCAGACAGATAGGCCTAGAGCCCTGGACTTAAATGCGAATGGAGAAACTTTATATTCTCGTCAACATCAAAATAGCGAACAGCAGAGTCTGCCATTGTCTTACCCTACCCGGTACATACATGTTATGCTAAAACCCTTTTCCCAACCACTTCCACCACCCACTCCAATCCACGGAAGACGGAGGAGGAAGAGGAGGAGGACGACGGGAAATATAGATCCAGGAAAAATCATCAAAGCGATGCAACAGGCGCACATTCTGGCGCAATAGCATTTGCACACCTCCAACACAAATAATGAATTCATACACACGTTCGGGTACACACCAGCGTTTCAACAAAATTATATATATATATATATATATATATATATGCATATGACATATGTAATATATATATACACGAAAAATTTGTTGAAAGCCTATACCATGTATATAATTATATATTTATATTTGTACATATATATAAATATATATGTAAGTTATATATAAAGTTGAGCTGCGTCAAACGCGGATGTTTTGCGACAGAAATCCGATTTCCTGCCGCTGCTGGGCGGCGTGATAGTCGTCGGTAAATTCGTGCTTAGAGAAAGGCGGTCTTTGCTTTGTTTGCATGCGATGTTTGTGTTAACTGCAGAATTTGGCGCTACATTAATTCGCTCCAACTCTCATCACAATTAATGTCTGATTAGTCTAGATACTGCTGAGCTTCCAAGATTTCTTGTATGTGGACGACCGGAAGTCAGGTATTATAGGTACCACGAGATTAAGTAACACGGTTCATTCATTCATTCATTTCAGGGATTTATATAGCGCCCCTTCAAGACCATCTACTCAGAAGCGCTTCCGACCCAACCCCGGTTAAAAAGAGAACAGTCTTAAGAGTATAGAGTAGAACACGTGGTCTCAAGGGTTCTAGGCATTCGACGTACATGTAGCTCAACAGGAGTTCATTGCAAATTGGAGTTGGGCCAGCGACATAAAAGACACGCCGCTGCATAATAGAAGTTCCCGTCCAGGGTTGGGTGGGACAAAAGCCTGCTTAGAAGACTGGACTCTTATGTTTCATAGACAGGTGCCACACCCCCACGAGACAACGTCACGCGACAACGCCAAACCAAAGAAGAGATCCAAACATCTGATCATCTATTATGACGTCTCTATTGTTTGATACCAGTTCTCATAAATGCTATGGTCCTCACAAATACTATGGTCCTTATAAATACTATGGTCCACGTGAGAATGAATGATCCAAGGATCTTTCAGAACTGAAGCACAGCAACAAAAGCAACAGCATATCCACCAACAACTGGTCGTATACATGTATATACATTATACACTAGACTTAAGAGCGACGCTGCTGCAGCGAAATTCGAACCCGATGATAACTCAGCCATGAAAGTCAGACGAGCGAAGGAATGGCGGGAACGGGTTAAGGACCGCGCATGCTTATCAAAGCCACACAACTACTTCAGTGACGAATGCCACGCGGTTAATTAATTCGCCGAACCATCAAACTCAGCGGCGGCGTTCGGTAGCAGCGGCGGCGGTGATGATGGCATTGACGAACAGAGGATGAGGATGAGGATGAGGATGAGGATGAGGAGGATGAGGAGGAAGGCAGAACTGCAGAATACGGGAGTAGTTCGTCGTCCGATTTCATCGTTTAACAAGCGCCGTGCGATTAGAGGCCCCGCGCCAATCTGCAGGATGGGGATTCTGTAGAGGAACGGTTGCTGTCACTTGAGGCGCGGCTCCATCCCAGCAGCAGCGGCAGCAGCAGCAGCAGCACTGGCAACATCATCAGTGCCATCGCAAGCTCAGCAGCCGAGCATTACAAAGTGCTATCGGGCGATCGCACGTCGAAACGTCTGCAAATACCATTAGACGTGTGACGCGGCGCTGACGTCTGCTCGTTCAACGTCGCCGCCGCCGCCGCCGCTCCTCCTCCGCATCCTCCATCTCCATCTCCATCTCCTCATGCTGCTGCTGCTGCTGCTGGTGATGCTGCTGAAGCCGGGTTTCGATCCGTCTGTTTGCACGTGTCTTTATGCTCTGTTTGCGGACTGACCGACGGATTGACGGAAGGCCGGACGTGGAAGGCGCCGACGCGGAGCCACCGACTGGGATGCGGCCACTCCAGCGGAAGGCATGCGCCACGACTCTCCCTCTCCCTCTCTGCCTCTCTCTGTCTCCCTTTCCTCTGGTCACCGCCCGATGCATGGCGGACGACAGAGGACGGAGGACGGGAGGACGGAGAGAGCGATCCACTGGAGTCAGACTCAGTACGACGACGACGACGACGACGACGACGACCGTGGAATTCTATAGACGCTGGTAATTGAGAAGAAACCTCGGCGTCAAGGTGACACATGTGCGCGTATGTGTATGTATGTATGTATGTATGCATGCATGTATGTATGTATGTATGTATGTATGTATGTATGTATGTATGTATGTATGTATGTATGTATGTATGTATGTATGTATGTATGTATGTATGTATGTATGTATGTATGTATGTATGTATGTATGTATGTATGTATGTATGTATGTATGTATGTATGTATGTATGTATGTATGTATGTATGTATGTATGTATGTATGTATGTATGTATGTATGTATGTATGTATGTATGTATGTATTTATGTATGTATGTATGTATGTATGTATGTATGTATGTATGTATGTATGTATGTATGTATGTATGTATGTGATACATACATACATACATACATACATACAATATATATATATATGCACACATGCTGCCCGGGTTACATTTTGCTTCTGCCTACGCCACTGCCCCCCCCCCCCCATACTTATAAGAGCAGGACATGCATAATGGTTAATTTACTTGGCGAATATGTATGGCCTATTGGTAACGTCATAAGAATAGATTTCCGACCAAATGACTAAAAAGGGTCATCAGCTATTGTAGCAGAGAGTAAGAAAGATATATTTTAAGGAAATTTCGTGTAGGCCTAAATGATTAAAAAAAAGGTCGTCAGAAATTTCGTCGATGAAAATGTAAAATGTCGTCGGTCGGCGATTCAGCCGTCCGCCGAAAATGTTGCGCTTCGGATCCTTCGGCAATTGTCCTTCGGCCGCTCGATCGTCCCACCCAACTAATTCCAAGTCTCCGCCTATGCATGTAGGCCTACGGCACCCAAGTTGTCTGGCTGCATGGTTCATTCATTCATTCATTTCGAGAATTTATTTAGCGCCTCTTCAAGAACCTACTCAGAGGCGTTGTGCCTGCATGGTTCACGTGTACAACATTTCGGCAGAAGTCCAATGCAGCTGTTTGGCGATCAGAGGATCGGAAGGCAGACGACGATGACGACAACGATGACGACAACGATAACGATGACGACGACGATGACGACAACGATGACGACAACGATGACGACGACGATGACGACAACGATGACTATGATGACGACGACAGCGATGACGATGATGACGAGTCCACCATTCGATGTCAGTGGAGATAATGAAATGTTCGCAATTACATTTATATGTCCATGTCTATGAGAAGACACACTCGCCGCACTCACACACTCGCACTTTGTCTCAACCCTCGTGCCAAGTATATTATATAGAATATTATTGCCCTATATAAATGCCTTATGCCCATTATACATACACAGACACATTCAGTTAGGTGTGTGTATACATGTATGCGCGTTCTCTCTCTGTCTGTCTCTCTGTCTGTCTGTCTCTCTGTCTGTCTCTCTCTGTGTCTATCTGTCTGTCTGTCTCTCTCTGTCTATCTGTCTGTCTGTCTGTCTGTCTGTCTGTCTGTCTGTCTCTCTCTCTCTCTCTCTCTCTCTGTATATCTGTCTATCTGTATATACATATGCATATATATAAAATTATATATATACTTCCGTCTCTGTCTCTGTCTCTCGTGTGTGCAAGAAAACGGAAGTTGTTCGACAGTGGTCACGCGCATGCGTAGACAGCGGAAGTATTCGGTGTTTCAGAGTATAATTGGTCAATAAATCCTGATTGTCCATGCATACATACAGTCATACATACAACGTAATGCTGATTACAAATGCATTCATCGACCCGCACATACATGTATGTATAGGTCTAATGTATTATGTATAATGTATATACAAAAATTCATAACCAAAAAAAATAAATATTTATTATATACGACATATATATATCTGCCTGCTTTATATATGTAGGCCTACATCCGTTTGCATGTATACACAGCTAGGCCTATATAGCATAAATGTCATGCATTGGTAGATACCATCGACCTTAATATACGTCGATGGTAGATACAAATATATATATATATATTATATATATATATATACATTATACACCATCTGTAATAGATATACATCTCTATAATCAACAGATTGTCGGACATAAAGATAACATCACAGTTCGTCGGAACATCACCTCTGAGTATTGGCGCTATAAAAATGCCATCCTCCGTTTCCTCCTCCTATCTACTCCTCCTTGTTCCTCTGCCATTGCCGCTGCGGCTGCTGCTCCCCCTCTCCTTTCTCTTCGTCGTATTCTTTTATCTTAATAGTCTTTCCGACTCTTTCACATGGTGTTTTGTTACACGCTGCAACATTGTAAACCTCTCTTCATGTGCCTTGTGAAAGCTGTCATTATTATTCGCTTTTGTTCAGTTCATTCAATTGTTTCCTTCACTTCCTCTCCCTCTCCCTCTTTCACGCCGCTGCTTTCACTTCCCATGTCTGTTGACTCTTCTTAACTTTTCCACTTCCGTCTTCTTCTTTTCCGCAGTCGACTTCCTTCCCATCTTATCTGTTCTTCCTTATCAGTATTTTCGTACAATAGTAACAATACTCCTCATCCTACCGCTCCTCTTTCCTTTATTCTTTGCACACTTTTAATTATTTTACTCTTCTAGTTTCTCTTCCCATCCTTTTTTCTCCACCTTGCCTTCCTCCTCCTCTTCCTCCTCCTTGTCCACAGTCCACCACCGCCTTGGCATTGTATAAGCGAGTTCACCATCTCAGTGACCTTTCGTGTGCGCGTGCGCAGTAGTCAAGGTCACTACACAATAGACGGTGTATTAGATAAAGATTGCAAATTCGCAATGCGCGAGTCTGTAAGTTTCGGAACATTTGGTATATACACCGTCTATTGTAGTGGTGACCTTGACTACTGCGCACGCGCACTCGAAAGGTCACTGAGATGGTGAACCCGCTTATTATGTTGATTGTAGACCTACTTCCTTCCCCTCCACTGCATGCGTCCTTTGTCTCTTATCCGATCTATTCCTCTGTCTATCTACTCTTCTCATCCTCCGCCTCTTCTCTGCATCTGTCAAGGGTGAGAATTAACGGAGAATTAAACTCATAGACGGTGTTCAATGAATGAATGAATGAATGAATGAATGAATGAATGAATGAATGAATGAATGAATGAATGAATGAATGAATGAATGAATGAATGAATGAATGAATAGGCCTATTGTTTTCGGTTAATTGCAAAAGTTAATAAACTATAGGGTCTACTAGATCTAATTATTCTTCAGTCATTAGTAAAATTTAACAAATGCAATTAGGGCCTATAATTAGGCCTAAACTGTCAAAATACTGACTTGATTAGACTTTTAATGCATAATATGCAACTAAGTTTCTCGGCAGCGACTTGCAAGTTACAACGTACAACCTACAAGAAAAATCCTGGAGTGCCCATACTTCTTTGTGGGGAGCGGTGGTGTAGTGGGTATGTTCGTGGCCTTGCAGCCGGAGGATTGCAGGTTCGAATCCACCTCAAGCCCTGCGTAGGGACTAGGGACCATGGACAAGTCCTTCACTCGCAATTGCTCAGCGTATCGGCGTGAAACTCCGATGGAGTGTTGGCGCTGCAGTCGGGAGCGCCTCTGAGTAGTAAGCTGGAAGGGGCGCTATAACAAGTGCACATAAAAGCAAACTTCCTACTCTTCTTTCCCACTCAACCACGCGTTCGTATACCGACGTTTAAATTAACGTTTCTAGATGTCAATGTTTCTCTTCATTCGCAAGGTGGCGATACGTTCTTCAAATCACAGGAATTGGTAGACATCAATCTTACGAGAAGAGATAGAATACGGAATGAGATTATATACGAAAGATTAAACATCCGGAACGAAGTAGTGAGCAGAATACAGAACAGACGACTGCGCTACTTTGGGCACATGGTCAGGATGGAAAACAACCGGTATCCAAAGATAGCCTTCAATGGGGAGGTACAGGGAAGGAGAAAAAGAGGAAGACCGAAGAAACGACGGAGGGACGTGATTAAGGAGGACTGTCAGGAGATGGGGCTGTCGATGCAGGAGGCTGTGCATCAGGCGGAAAACAGAGGAAGATGGAGAGCTTCCATAAATGAGCGGCTTCTGCGTGCTGGGGCATCGCCAAGGCCATAAGTCAAGTAAGTCAATCTTACTAATTCAAAGGTGGCAAATAGTAACTAATATATAGGCCTACCTATGATGCATTGTGAATGTAATAATTCAATGACAGCAACATTTAATATTTTGCTGCCACCCACAGAAAAATATTAACGTTTTTGCATTTGAAACTGAATAATACGCAAGCTACAATCAATCTGCAGCCAACTAAGATAGTTTGAACATAATTATATCCTAGGTCTACTAAACGAGTGTGGTAACGAAACAAACTTTGAAATGTCAGATTTGGAGAGCTATAGATCTCAGCTGTTGCCCAGCTAGACCTGTATTAATATGGCACTGTATCAATTAATAATTAACTCACTTTCCAAATGATTATATATTACAATCCTAAGATTTAACCTAACCATCTAACCTTTATCCTAAGATAAAAAGGTGAATTTAACTATTTAAATATTGTTAAACGATGTTAACCGCAATCTGTCATTTTTCGTTTCTTTTCTGCTCTGGGCACCCAATGTACCGGTAGTTAATCTGATGTTGGCAATTAGCAACTTATCTGTAATGTCTATAACTCTATACTACACCGTGATTCAATAAAAACTAAGCCAAATGATTTTTCTTATATCTCTAATGCCTGATTACATATCATGCTAAAATTTTCCAAATATTTAGAGAATTGGACCAAGAATATGACTCCAAAATTTTATGAGAAAAAGTTGAACGGGTAAAAAGATATGAATATTTAAACTTCATAAGCAGAAATTGCAGTTTACAAGCAATTTTCTGTCAGATTCAATAAAAAGCAAGCTAAACTGTTTTTCTTATATCTGCAATGCCTAATAATTAATCATGCTAAAATTTTCCAGATATTTAGAGAATTGAACCAAGAATAGGATTCCAAAATATCCTGTCATATATTTGAATGAATAGAAAGATATGAATATTCAAACGTCATCTCCAGAAATTTCAGTTGTCAGCAAGTCTGTTATGGTGTTCGTTGCGGTTTCGATGCTTGATTGTTCCCAATTTTGGTCTTCAGGGATCCTGGGGTAAAATTAACGAAGTATATTATCGCAATGTTCTGCTGTCACAACATCTTCCACCTGTTATCAGAAATATATAGCCCCAGAAGGCTGTTTTCTTTTTCAACAGAATAGCGCCAGCCCACAGAGCCAATTAAGGAAACCATCGAAATGCTGACAAGAGAGACGCCAGACTTCATTTCTCCCACATTATGGCCTCCGAACAGCCCAGATTTGAATCCTGTCGACTAAAAGTGTGGAGCGTGCATGACGCAAGACCGAGTCTAGCAGGCAACATTCCATGATATAAACGATATGAAGCAACGCTTGTTGGAAGTGTGAGATAGCCTGGGGCCCTGGACCCGAGGATAATCGACGATGCCGTTTCCCAATGCATGGCGCCAGCGCCTGCAGGTTTGTGTGCAAGCAGGAGGAGGACATTTTGAGCATGTTTTTAATAAAATAATGAAACCATGCTGTTGGGGTCATATTGTTACTTCAATTCTCTACATATCTGGAAATTTTTAGAATGATTAATCGTCAGGCATTAGAGATAATAAGGAAACATTTTTTTGAATATTACAGAAAATTGCTTGTGAACTGCAATTTCGGCATTTGAAGTTTAAATATTCATATCTTTTTACCCGTTCAACCTTTTCTCGTGAAATTTTGGGATCATATTCTTGGTCCAATTTTCTAAATATTTGGAAACTTTTAGCTTGATATGTTATCAGGCATTAGAGATATATGAAAAACAATTTGGCTTAGTTTTTATTGAATCACGGTGTATAACGTCATTGTAAGTGCAATAATAATTATATATTATTATATAGCCTAGGTCATGAAGATTAGCTAGACACATAACAAAGGCGACAGCACCTGTGCATATAACAATATGGCAGCCCTCTGAATGACCTCAAATAGAGCCAGCGCTGTTACCTATCACCCATATCCAAACCTGCAGCCAGGGTAATCCACAAGGCGAGAGAAGATGAGGCACGCCTCGTCTTACTTTGACATGGGGTGCAGTGGTATAGTGGGTATGTTCGTTGCCTTGCAGCCGAAGGGTTGCAGACCTGTTCGAACCCACCTCAAGTCACCGTGTAGGGACCTTGGGCAAGTCCTTCACTCGCAATTTCTCAGCGCTTCGGCGTGAAACTTTGATTTAGTGTCCGCATTGCAGCCGGGAGCGCCTCTGAGTAGTGAGTTTGAAGCGGTGCTATAATAAGTGCACATACAAACAAATGAGAATTAAGATATCGTCTAAAGGTTAACAGGGCTGAGATGGAGTATTTTATTATCCTGCCTGGCTTCTTCACAAGGCATTTAACCTAAATAATACTGATGTGCAGCCTCGGCTGACCTTTTTAATGTACGAAATTACTCTGCATGACACATTAACATCCTTATATATGTAAACTTCTATACATCAAAGGAAATAATACCTACATCATGAAAAACAAATTTACACAAAACTCGTGAACAATATCCGACATTGTTAAGCATAGCAGAACTTTTGTAGAACTATACTAAACATTTAGATGAGAAGGATTCAAGGAGGATTCTTGATACAATGACAGCTCTCGACAGCTGTACAGAAACAGATCAGTGATGATACTGAACATTCAAATGGCCAGTTTGGTCCCTAAAGATCACAATTTGTTTACTTTTGATCCCTTGCTTCCTTCATGAATGCCTCCTTGTAAAGCGCTTGCTGTGGTAACCTGACAAGCAAGGCATTCATCAACAAGTTTCTTCACAAGCAAAACTATTTGATCCATAACTGGATGAGTTGCAGTGAAATGGTCCATCAAGACAGAGAAGACGTTGTCGCTTCCGATAGAACATGTAGTTTCCGTTTCAATCGGCGATTACACTGTTGTGTAAATTTCAGCTTTTTCTTCGTATCAGCCAAAGCCTTTAATGCTGTATCCAGCTGACGTTTCATCCGCATTGGTGACTGGAGACAGTACGAATGGTCACCTGTTTTGCGAGTGTAGTTGCAAATGATTTCTGATCGTTGCACAGAAGTTGTTCCTAACCATTTGGTAGTCGTGTAGTGTTCGGTGTCGTGTGACGTGCATTCCATAATGAGTGGGATTGGAGAATTCTTCGGCTGTATACGAACTGGCGCGTATTGTTCAACGTAGTTTGATGCGCATTCCAGTACGCGTTGGATTGGAGGTTTCTTCGGCTGTATATGAACTGGCGCGCATTGTTCAACGTAGTTTGATGTGCATTCCAGTACGCGTTGGATTGGAGGTTTCTTCGGCTGTATATGAACTGGCGCATATTGTTCAACGTAGTTTGATGTACATTCCAGCACGCGTTGGATTGGAGGCTTCTTCGGCTGTATATGAACTGGCGCGCATTGTTCAACGTAGTTTGATGTGCATTCCAGTACGCGTTGGATTGAAGGTTTCTTCGGCTGTATATGAACTGGCGCGCATTGTTCAACGTAGTTTGATGTGCATTCCAGTACGCGTTGGATTGAAGGTTTCTTCGGCTGTATATGAACTGGCGCGCATTGTTCAACGTAGTTTGATGTGCATTCCAGTACGCGTTGTATTGGAGGCTCCTTCTTCGGCTGTATACAAACTGGCGCGTATTGTTCAACGTAGTTTGACGTACATTCCAGTACGCGTTGGATTGGAGGCTCCTTCTTCGGCTGTATACAAACTGGCGTGTATTGTTCAACGTAGTTTGACGTACATTCCAGTACGCGTTGGATTGGAGGCTTCTTCGGCTGTATATGAACTGGCGGCGCGGGCGCGTATTGTTCAACGTAGTTTGACGTACATTTCGGTGCCAGAACACGTAAACGAACTGGAAAAAGAGAAAAAATGTGAAGTCAACTAAATGTTTGTTAAACACTTGAGTATTGCATGTATTATTAAAAACTAGCTGGGGTACCCGGCGTTGACCGGGAATTTTAGGATTCGCCCCGTTCTAAGCCAATCCCCTACTTGGCCACCCTCACTTCGCCCCATTCCCTCAGAACACCCGTCACCTAACTGTTTTTAACAATAATTGGTGACACACATCGATCATGGTCTGCACATTTCGTTTTATTTCAACAGTGTGTTTGGCAAGTTAGTTATAGATTCACCAGATACTCTAATTTAGCGTTAAGATCGGAGATCATTCACATATGGATGAGCACTGTAACCACTGACAAAATGTAATAACTTCTAACAAATTCACCTATTCCTAAATTCAAAGACTGTTCTGTAAACCTGGTAAATGCACATGCAACTGTTATAGAAAAACTTTATGCAACGTCAAACACTAAATTCTAATAATAAAACTTACTTTAGGAAAGGCCTCAACTCTAGGTAAGGTGAGATCAAGTGGTCAGGTTAGCATATTGTTTGGAGTGATCTAACGGGGAAGCAGTCGGTTGTGAAGGATTTGAGGTACTGTAATCTTAATTCACCTGAATTAATTTTGGAATTATTTAAGTGGCACGCTTACACGCTTTTATCAATCCGACTTCTATTTAGATAACAATTATTTTTCATCTACCATTTTAATCAAAAATTCGTTCCATCCGTCCAGCTTCTGTTTAAGTAGCAAGAATTGCTTTTATCCATCCAACTTCCATTTAAATAACAATTATTTTCATCAATCCAGCTTCACTTTAAACAAGAACATTTTCATCGATCCAGCTTCTATTTCAGTAAAATGATTTTGTCTCAATCCGACTTGAGGACTCTATTCTACACGATAGCACACATAACCGCAGAAATAAATTCGAAATTAATTCGGGTGAACTAAAATTATAGTTTTGATAGGGTTAGTGTGGATTGTAACAGCTCTAACAATGTCAAACGAAAGTGATAAATAATTTTGTAATGGTAATATTGTGGTAATGAAAACTGATGTCGGGGATCCAGCCGAAATTCGTGGATTCGGGTTTTGTGGATTCGGGCCGTACGCCCTCCGGTTACGAAGTAGGCCTAGGTCTAAAGAACATAATAATAATAATCTTCGTTTAATAGCTCAATCTGACACACCGCAGAATGATTACAAGTACAAGTTATACGAAATGCGGCCCACTATAGCACGACACGCAGGTCGGCTTTACAGAGTGGGTTCGGCTTAACACTAATAGCATAAGTGCTGGATCACTCCTGGTTCGGCCAAGCCAGAAGTGGGAGGGGCTATCTTATTTTCAGCAGAACCCGAGTCAAGCAACGCAACAGCAAAGCTCCAATGGCAGCCAACAGAAAATTCAAATAAATTTTTGCCCTGTGCGAGGCTTGAACCCGGGTCGCGTGGATGACTCTCAGTTTATCGACCAGCGCCTCTCTCAACTGAGCTACGGACCCACCCCATACCGGCTTAGTTATAGTTATAGAGACCCGCTTACTATAACTACCGTATGCCTTCTTTCACTTTTCATTTGCTCTTTGGGGTAAACGTGTATTTTAGTATGGTAAATTATTCGCTTGCTGCAGCATTGTTATTTTTAATCAATCCAACTTCAAGTTTGGCGAGAATCATTTTCCTCGATCCAGCTTCCGTTTAGGCAAGAATTAGTTTGATAAATCCCGCTTCTATTTTGTCAGCAAATATTTTTCATCAATATAACTTTAATTTAATTTAAAATTATTGTTCATCAATCCAGCTTCAATTTCAGCAAGATTGTTTTAATTAATCTCTCTTCTATCTCAATAGAAATTAATTTCATCAATCCGACTTCTATTTAGAAAGAACTCTTTTCGTCAACCTAACTGGTACTCGACTAATGCTGAAACCCATGCAATGGGGAAGAATTTCCCATACTATAATACACGTTTACCCTCTTTGGAATCGGTCTGTTCATGTTTTCGCTTTCGGTGATAGGTCAGAGCTTTTTTGTTGACCAATTTCGTATCGCAAATTTCGCAGGTAACAAACGTGTCATCATTAGAAGCCCGCTTCGACTTTCGACCTCGGCGGGCTTCTGGAAGAACAGCGTCTTTGTGAAATATGCGAATATGCCGCCTTAACGTAGAGTTCGTAATAAACTGTTTCTTGCAATATTCACAACTAAAAAGCGACATGTTCGTTTTATTTTTAAAATGTTGATATTTATTTATTGTCATTAATCGATATGAGAAATCGCCTGTGATTGGTCGGTATGAGAAATCGCCTGTGATTGGTCAGTATGAATTAGATCGACTACACGAAGCAATGTGCGTCAAGTTAGGGCACAGATTGAGATTCGAGATTGACATTCCAGCACCATATTCGAATCGGGGGTGACCTCCCTAGTCTAGCGCACAACTCAACTACAACCGAACTGATAAATTCGTAGCGTAACGTCAAATTATTCACACCCTTTACATCCCTTAGTGATTAACAGGGCCTATCAACCAACTCAAGGACTACCTAATCCTATAGTCGCCATAACGCTTAAATGATTACCGTCTCTTTTGTAGCCCTTCAAAGTACCCTGAAACAGGAATTTTATTTAAATCTACCAGTCTAAGTTCGCCGATTTTAATGACATGCTCAGCCCCTTTACATCCCTTAGTGATTAACAGGGCCTGACAACAAACTCAAGGACTACCTAATCTTATAGTCGCCAAAACGCTGAAATGATTAACGTCTCTTTTGTAGCCCTTCAAAGTACCCCTGAAACAGGATTTTTATTTAAATCTACCAGTCTAAGTTCGCCGATTTTAATGACTTGCTCAGCCCCTTTACATCCCTTAGTGCTTAACAGGGCTTATTAAGCAATACTAGGGCTACATAATCATGTAGTCGCCATAACGCTTAAATGATTAATGTCTCCTGTGTAGCCCTTCAAACTACCCGCAACACAGGCCTGATATTTCAATGTATTATACAAGCTAAGTTTGCCTATTTAAATTACATACTCAACCTCTTTACATCTCTTAGTGCTTAACAGGGCTTATTACCCAACACTAGGGCTACCTAATCCTGTAGTCGCCATAACGCTTAAGTGATTATCGTCTCTTTTGTAGCCCTTCAAACTACCCGTAAAAATGTGCCGTTTATTGACATACAGAAATGGAAGTATGCATATTCATACAGAGGGAAATAAGGAATGAGTAATCTATATCTATAAGCAAGGATGTAAGTATGTATGTATGTGTATGACTTTGTCCAGAATGCACGCCCACAGTTTCGCAGCTATTGGCCTGAAATTTTGCACCTAGACAAGGGTTCATCAAACTTAGCAAGTGCAGGGGTTGGGGAATTTCTAACCCCATGGGGCCAGGATGGGTGAATTTTTTTTGGAGGGGGCGAAAAAATGTTTTTTTGCAACTATTGATGCCAAATGTTGCATTTAGATAGAGGACTGTCAGGTCCTCCCAGAATACGAGTTGGCGAATCTCCACCACCAGAGGGAAAATGGGGGGGGGGCCAAAAACTCCATTTTCCATATTTTTACACCATCGCCTTAGTTTCACGTACAGCTATTCACCTGAAACGTTGCAGCTAGATAGGATGCCACCGGGACCACCTTGCCTCCCAACCAACACACACCTCGCCCCGCAGGGCCGGATGGGCAGGGCGTTGTTTAGGGGAGGGCAAAAAATTTGGGGGGCCGAAATATTTTCAGCTATTGATGTCAAATTTTGCATTTAGACAGAGGATCGTCAGGTCCACCCAGTGGAGGAGTTGGCGAATCTTTACCACCAGAGGGAGATTGAGGGAGGGGGCGAAACTCCATTTTCCATATATATTAGCATCGCCATAGTTTCACAGCTATTCACCTGAAAAGTTGCAGCTAGATAGGGTGCCACCGGGACCACCTCAGCATCAACCAACACAAACCTCGACGCGCAGGGGCCGGGTGGGGCAGGGCGTTGTTTAGGGGGGCGAAATTTGGGGGTCATTTTTTGCAACTTTTTCAGCTATTGATCTTAAACTTTGCATCTGAACAAAGGACGTCAGGTCCAGCCAGTGGAGGAGTTGGTGAATCTCTCCCACCAGGGGTCCATGGTGGGGTGCGAAAACCCAAACTATTGGTATTTCCATTCCATCGCCATAGTTTCACAGCTATTCACTGGAAAAGTTGCAGCTCGACAGGGTGCCACCGCGACCACCTCGCCCCAAACCAACACACACCTCGCTCAGCATGGGTCTGGTGGGGCAGGGTGCTGTACGGGGTGGGCAAAATTTTTGGGGCGAATTTTTCCCCTTGCAGCTTTGCAGCTATTGATATGACATTTTGCATGCAGACAGAGGACCGTAAAGTCCAGCCAGTGGAAAGGGCCATGGTGGGGACCAGAAAACCCAAACTTTTGCTATTTCCATTCCGTCGCCATAGCTTCACGGCTATTTACATAAAATTTCCGGGCATCGCCGGGTAACCCAGCTAGTATCTCAATAATGTGTTAACATGATTACAATAGCGCCTTCTTGTATATACATAAGTTTATTTTAGTGGTATTTGTAAGTCGAGAGTTGCGACTAAATATGTATGCAGTAATTTTGTAGGCTATATAATTGTCGCGGAAACTCGTTGTAGACCCCACTTATGGTACCAGTGTCGCGGTAACTACCTCTCTCTCGGTCTGGGTAGGTTTTCCTCAAGGCACCTCGGCTGCAAGGCGGTGGCTCGGACGCGAATTCGCATTCCCTACAAGGTTAGGACTTAGGGGAATACAACGTGGAAGAGGCGAAGTCTAGCTGGGTTACCCGGCGATGCCCAGGAATTTCATATAAATTTTTTGCCCCCCCCAAAAAAAAAATTCCCTTCATCCTGGCCCCCATGGGGTTATAAATTCGCCAACCCCTGCATTTGCTAAGTTTGATGAACCCCTGTCTAGGTGCAAAATTTCAGGCCAATAGCTGCGAAACTGTGGGCGTGCATTCTGGACAAAGTCATATACATACATACATACATACATACATACATACTACATACTTACATCCTTGCTTATAGATATAGATTACTCATTTATTATTTCCCTTTGTATGAATATGCATACTTCCATCTCAATATGTCAATAAACGGCACATTTTTACGGGTAGTTTGAAGGGCTACAAAAGAGACCTTAAACATTTAAGCGTTATGGCGACTATATGATTATGTAGCCCTAGTGTTAAGTAATAAGCCCTGTTAAGTACTAGGAGATGTAAAGGGGCTGAGTATGTCATTTAAATAGGCAAACTTACCTTGTTTGATACATTGAAATATAAGGCCTGTGTTGTGAGTAGTTTGAAGGGCTACAAAAGAGACGTTAATCATTTAAGCGTTATGGCGACTACAGGATTAGGTAGCCCTAGTGCTGCTTAATAAGCCCTGTTAAGCACTAAAAGATGTAAAGGGGCTGAGCATGTCATTTAAATCGGCGAACTTAGACTGGTAGATTTAAATAAAAATCCTGTTTCAGGGGTACTTTGAAGAGCTACAAAAGAGACGTTAATCATTTAAGCGTCATGGCGACTACATGATTATGTAGCCCTAGTGTTGCTTAATAAGCCCTGTTAAGCACTAAGGGATGTAAAGGGGCTGAGGAAGTCATTAAAATCGGCGAACTTAGACTGGTAGATTTAAATAAAAATCCTGTTTCAGGGGTACTTTGAAGGGCTACAAAAGAGACGTTAATCATTTAAGTGTTTTGGCAACTACAGGATTAGGTAGTCCTTGAGTTGGTTGATAGGCCCTGTTAATCACTAAGGGATGTAAAGGGGCTGAGCATGTCATTAAAATCGGCGAACTTAGACTGGTAGATTTAAATAAAATTCCTGTTTCAGGGTACTTTGAAGGGCTACAAAAGAGACGGTAATCATTTAAGCGTTATGGCGACTACATGATTATGTAGCCCTAGTGTTGCTTAATAAGCCCTGTTAAGCACTAAGGGATGTAAAGAGGCTGAGCATGTCATTTAAATCGGCGAACTTAGACTGTTTGCTAGATTTAAATATAAGTCCTGTTTCAGGGGTACTTTGAAGGGCTACAGAAGAGACGTTAATCATTTAAGCGTCGACTATAGGATTAGGTAGTCCTTGTGTTGGTTAATAAGACGTGTTAATACCTGAGAGATGTAAAGGGGATGAGTATGCCATTTACATCCGCGAACTTAGACTGTTTGCTAGATTTAAATATAAGCTCTGTTTCAGAGGGACTTTGAAGGGCTACAAAAGAGACGTTAATCATTTAAGCGTTATGGAGACTAAATGATTATGTAGCCCTAGTGTTGGTTAATAAGCCCTGTTAATAACTAAGAGATGTAAAAGGGATGAGTATGTCATTTAAATCGGCGAACTTAGACTGTTTGCTAAATTTAAAAATAAGGCCTGTTTCAGGGGGACTTTGAAGGGCTACAAAAGAGACGCTAATCATTTAAGCGTTATGGCGACTATAGGATTAGGTAGTCCTTGTGATGATTAATAAGCCCTGGTAATAACTATGAGATGTAAAGGGGCTGAGTATGTCATTTAAATAGGCAAACGTAGACTGTTTGCTAGATTTAAATATAAGTCCTGTTTCAAGGGTACTTTGAATGGCTACAAAAGATACGCTAATAATTTAAGCGTTGTGGCGTCTTTAAGGTTAGGTAGGCCTTGTGTTGTTTAATAAGCCCTGTTAATCACTAAGAGATGTAAAGGGGCTGAGTATGTCATTTAAATAGGCAAACTTAGACTGTTTGCTCGATTTAAATATAAGGCCTGTTTCAGGGTTACTTTGAATGGCTACAAAGGAGACGCTATTCATTTAAGCGTTATGGCGACTATAGGATTAGGTAGTGCTAGTATTGGTTAATAAGTCCTGTTAATCACTAAGAGATGTAAAGGGGCTGAGTATGTCATTTAAATAGGCAAACTTAGACTGTTTGCTAGATATAAATATAAGTCCTGTTTCAGGGGTACTTTGAAGGGCTACAAAAGAGACGTTAATCATTTAAGCGTTATGGCGACTATAGGATGAGGTAGTCCTTGTGTTGGTTAATAAGCCCTGTTAGGCGCTTTGGGATTGTTAGGGTGTGAATAATGTGAAGTTACGCTATGAATTTATCAGTTCGGTTGTACTTGAGTTGTGCGCTAAACTGGGGAGGTCACTCACGAATCGAATATGGTGCTGGAATGCGAATCTCAATCTGTGTCCTAACTTGACGCACATACGAAAGCGAAGGTCACACACATTTTTCTTAGGGTCCCATAGTTTTCTTCCTCTAAACTGCATGGTATGCCCCAACGACCGGTATGCCCTATCTGGGCTTAACTTTTGAGTGATCGACAGCGTTGCCACCATAGAGATGTACGCTATAATATATCCTCTAAGATCCTTCACTTAAAACAGAACACCCATTACTAACTTTTTTATCAAGGATTATCGACACACATCATGGTGTGTACATTTAATTTTATTCTAACAATCTATTTAGCAAGTTAGTTTCGTGGATTGGGGTCGCACCCCTTCGGTTACAATGTAGGCCCAAAGAACATACCTCTCCAACACCGCCTATAAGCTTACCAGTAAAATTGTCGAACTGTAAAGCTGTTCTTTCACTTTTCCTTCGCTCTTCGGAAACGGTCTGTTCATGTTTTCGCTTTCGGTGAGAGGTCAGAGCCTTTCTGTTGACCTGTTTCTTATCGCAAATGTCGCAAGTAACAAACGTATCATTAGAAGTCTGGTTCGACTTTCGACCTCGAGGTCGGACTTCTGGAAGAGCAAAGTCTTTGTGAAATTGGCGAACATGATGCCTCAACGTAAAGTTTGCAAGAAACTGTTTCTTGCAATATTCACAAGTAAACATCGACATGTTCGATTATGTTTATTTATTATCCAGCTGATCGATATTGTCAGACTGTGATTGGTCTATATGAAAACTCGTCTGTGATTGGTCGATATGAATAGGCGATTTCTCATGGTATGTGATTGGTCGATATGAAAAGAGACAGCGGCGCCTATGATTGGTCGATATGAATAGGCGATTTTTCATGGTATGTGATTGGTCGATATGAAAAGAGACAGCGACGTAGATTTACAGACGCGATATTCCCTCTAGCCTTATATTTTAATACAGCTCTATGGTTGCCACTCTGAAAAATAAAAAACCCCAAGTTGGTCGATCGAAAAAACCCAAGAAAACCCAAGTTGCCCAAATCGTCCGAAATTTTCTTTTTTTTTAGTCATCCGGCAAAATTTTTCCCGGAATTTAAAAAAAAATTCATTTTACCGTCTAAAAAATCTGATGACTTTTTAGTCATTTCGCCCAAAATTAATCTTTAGGAAATGTCGAAAAATTTACGGTTCGCAAGCAAAAAACCCAAGATTTGCCCAAAAAACACAAGTTTTTCATGAAAAAACCCCATTTCCCAAGTTCGAAAAAAACCCAAATTTTTTTGCACCAAAAAACAAGGAAAAACCCACGTTCCTCGAAAAAAAACTCACTTTCCAAGTTCGGATTAAAGAAAACCCAAGATCTTGTGAAAAAACCCAAGGAGTGGCAACGCTGGTGATCGACGCTCTAGAAATTTGGACATTATAGGCTAGGCCTAGATTTGCACATTCCAACTCCACGTAGGATCATAGTCCGACTTCCAGTTGTTTTTCTACGATTTTGTAGCCTACTGGATCTATAGGCCTAGGCCTATCTGCGGGTTAGCCTACTAATATCTAATCTTTGATCCAAGGTCTAGGCTATACATGTTTTAATGACTTCATCACGAATGAAGAAGTTCGACGGCAAACGATCGAACAACCTCTAACCGTTACCTCAATATTGAGAATGAAGCCTCTGACCCTGTTTGCCATTATTTTTTTTGTGCTTGTAAACCAGAGTGCGTTTTGCAGCTGGTACATTAAAGAATATACTTACTTACTTACTTACTTACTTACTTACTTCACGTGGCTGTGTTCCAACTGACCACTGACACAAGACGGGCTGCATATTTCCAAAATGTACATGGCAGCTGCAACCATAGGTTTTTCAGCCAATCACAAGTCACAATACATATTTTAAGCTGCTTACCGCCCACAGCCAATGTGAATCGTCGTAACTAATCGCAAATAACTTTCAAATTTTTACGATTGATTTTGCCAGTTCCAATAATTTGTCATAAAAAGTATTCCTATGCCCTATGGAGATATAAAATTAGATTTTGAGACAGAAATTCATTTCTAAGTGGATATAAACCAATATAAACTCTTTCGCTTTTTTAATAATATAATGTTATTTTGATTCATGTTATCGGTATTTGGCAGAGTGCCAGGTTAAGCCAGTGGCTTTCGCAATTATATATAATTGATTCAGTGAGTTTCATAATGAACAAATATTCTTCAATCAATCCCACTTCTATTTATGAAAGGAATAATTTTTCTCGTCAAACTTCTATTTACGCGGGCCTGATAGGCCGAATAGCAATGAAAAAATTAATACGCTAAAGTAAAATCAATGTTTTGTAATGATAAAATAAGTTGGTAAGATGCAGATGAACCATGCAGTCGCTTTAGGCCTAACGCTTTAAATCTATTCGGTCGCATAGTGTGAAAGTTTGACTGAGTAAACGAATTGTCGCTAAATATTATTCGGATTGATGAAATCAATTTGCGATGAAACGTATTTTGCCTAAATGAAAGCTGGATAGATTATAAAGATTCATGCAGGACTGAAAAAATATAATTACGTTGTCCCAGGCGAATAAATAAAAGCGCTAAAGCAATCGACGCTTGGGAACGGCTGAGATTGTTTACACGCCTAGGCTAGCCTACTGGTTTGCGAATTGCGACTAGACTTCGAAATCATTTGCGAACCTTTTTTATTTATTACTCAGCTTCATAGGCCAAAAATTGAGAGGAAGAATTTTGCTAGAAGTTGAAAATATCCAACATTAAACAGTGAAGATTATTGAAAAGGAATCCTTATTTTACGATTAGTAACGACATTTCTTATTGGTTGTGGAGCGCTGACAGTTAAAATATGTATCGTGACGCGTGATTGGCTGAAAACCCTGCGGTTGCAGCTGCCATGTACATTTTGGAAATATGCAGACGGGCTCTTTAAGTTGGTTACACCACCACAGTGGAAGAAATCTCGTGGGAGACTGCGAGATACGTGGCCGTTCTATGTCTCAAGGGAGGTAGGCCTACGGCACATTACATTGACGCCTCTGAGGCCATCGGCCTGACAGAAGGCCGTAGCCGCACTCTTTTGGTAGCCGGTGGAGAAGAATATTCGGCCTATTATTGTGCACATGCAACGCCCAGCAAAGATATTAGAGTCTTTAGACTCTAATATCTTTGACCCCATACCATACCTCTACTGTGCGTTTGCTGGTGGTCAAATAAAGAATATTCTTACTTACTTACTTACCAGAGGTATTTTACGATTTACGATTTTTAGGCATGATTCGTGATTGAAAGAGTGAACTAGGTTTTAACGACAGAACCAAACGTACAGCTTTGAGTTCAACCGTTTCCTCCAGACGTCATCGACTGTCTACTTCCGGTTTCACTCTGAAGTTTTGTTAAACAAATTTATCTTTATTAGTTCAAATTAGCAATGCCGACTAAGAAAAAGAAGTACAATGCAAGATTTCCCCCAGTAGGAAAAATTAGATTCTATATTTAATATCTGTTTACTTAGAGAATAGATTTTATTTGGCGGGTGCAAGTTGAATACTGTTTCCCGGTTTTGTGGGATGGCTGATATGAGCGATGGGCGGAAATTGACCGGCCAATCTGCCGACAGCTGTGATAAAAAAAATGGATTTCGTGAAAATTTCTTGTATATGTTACAGAAATCTCACACTTTTGTATATATCGAGAAACTGCTAATGCGTGATCGATGAGTCTGAATATGCGTTCTGTCTGAACCTTATGCGAAATGTTAACAGCAAGATTATGCGGTTTAACTTGCCAATTCAGGAACTATTTTGAACGAAGTTGAAACAGTCATATGGAGGGGCGTGGTCTAGGAAATTGAAACCAATTTTACACTTTTGAAGTCTATTTGCACTATTGTGATAAGTGTACTAACGTAAAATGGCATATTTCGGAGCCATGAATTTTGGGGTAGCTTGATCTTTGCATGGGCTACCTTAGAGAGTGTGGCCGTGTGGCAGTCATTTTTATAGGCAGAGGTGATGTAGAATCTCAGCTGAATATTGAAGATTATTATTATATAAATGCGTTCCATGGGCACTCCGAAATGTGAATCTGAGAGAAAAGTGCAGATGATGGCCAAATACTTAAAAGCCAAGGAGAAATAGTGAGTTAATGATATTTAGTGAGTTAATATGAGTTACATTGCTGGGTCAAGACCATTGTCAAAGTGTTTACGTTTTTGTGGTTGGTCCGGTATTACGAGTGGTGTTTGGTAGTAATTATGAACCATTGCTAATGATAGCTTCAAGTGGATTAATGGAAAAAGTTTTCTCAGAGTATTATTACGTGTTCAGATATTCATATGAGTCTTCTTTCACACTCTTAATACTAACAAAATCACATAATAAATGAACAATGTTGAAATGCTTAGCTAGCACCTGTGGAGGATTGGTCGAAGGTTTGATTTGAGTAAATTTGGTCGCAGAGCTCTGTACTAGTTTTTAATTCACAAAATAATGATAATAAGTCTTGAGGTAGTATCAGCCCATTACGTCAGTCCGTTACTGTGGTGGCAATAAGTAGGACTTTGAACGTTCTTGCGCACAGTCAAATCGCAGAAGGTCTCTAAGAAAAATTCATTTCTACAACCATGGATGACCCAAGGACTACTAAAATCTATAAAAAAGAAAGAAAAACTTTATATTAAATATATAAAGAATCCCACGATTGAAAACAAAAATACTTTTACGAAATATCGCAACCACTATAAAGTAATACGCACCAAACTTGAACAATCATATTACACTAACGAATTTTTGAAATACAGTAGAGTTATAAAAAAGACCTGGCAGATAATTAAAACCATTGTCAAAACTGATAACAAAGATACGTCTATTCTCGAAATCAAAGTAAATGGCGTCATGATCCACGACTCAAATCTGATGGCTGATTACTTTAACTCTTATTTCACTGGAATAGCAAAATCTTTGTCCTCTGATCTACCGCCTTGTAAGAAGAATTTTAAGGATTTTCTGTCGCCACGTTTGAATAATTCCTTTGCCCTGTTACCTACCTGTCCGCAAGAACTATTGCTAATCAATAAAACACTCAAATCAACTTTCAGTTCAGGTATGGATGATTTGAATCCTAACATCATATCTCCCATTATGGAATTCCTTGCTTTGCCGTTATCAAATATAATCAACTGCTCATTTGAAAATGGGCTTGTGCCCACTGAAATCAAAATTGCTAAAGTCGTCCCAATTTTTAAACAAGGTTCTAAAAACGATATAGCTAACTATAGACCCATTTCGATTTTGCCATTTTTCTCTAAATTCTTTGAAAGAGTTATGTATGATCGTCTCTATTCTTACATTACCCATAATTCTATCCTATACTCTTCGCAACATGGGTTCCAATCTGGACACTCAACATCAATGTCTTTACTGGATGTCCAAGACCGGATATCTGCTGCAATGGACAATAACGTATACTCCGTTGGAATTTTTCTTGATCTTGCCAAGGCCTTTGACTCTGTTGACCATAAAATCCTCCTGAAAAAATTAGAACACTATGGCATTAGAGGTACACCCCTAGATTGGTTCACCAGTTACCTTACTAACCGCTACCAAAGAGTCATTTGTAATGGGACTCTCTCAAACCTTTTACCCATTGAATTTGGAGTACCACAAGGATCAATACTTGGTCCGCTCTTATTTCTACTATTTATTAATGATCTGCCAAACTCCTCTACTGCCCTACACTTCATTATGTTTGCAGATGACTCCAATGTCTTCTTATCCCACGCCTCATACGACAGTTTAATACAACTGGTGAACAAGGAACTAATGTCTGCTAGTGATTGGTTTATAAGCAACAAATTATCACTTAATGTAAAAAAATCCAACTGTATCATTTTTCGCTCCACAGGAAAATCCATCCCCAACAATGATAGTCAAATAACTCTAAATAATATTACTATTCCTCAAGTATCCTCAACAAAATTTTTAGGTGTCTACATCGATCAACACTTGAAATGGAAAACGCACATTTTTGAAATTAGTAATAAAATCAAGAAGAATCTTGGCATTATAAAAAGAGTATCTTACCTTCTCCCCCCTCATATTCTACGGGATCTCTATTATACCCTCATATATCCATATCTGACGTACTGCAACATGATCTGGACTTCGACATATGACTCCAATCTTAAAGGTATAAAGATCCTTCAAAAAAAGACCATACGAGTTATAACTAAATCTCCCCCCAATTCACACACGAGTCCACTATTCTTTGAACATAAACTCCTAGACACTAATCAAATCAAATTCCTACAAACTTGCATCTTCATGTATAAATACATCAATAACCTCCTCCCATCATCATTCTCATCCTATTTTGACCCAGTGCCACATCTTATTTTTACTAGAAGTAACAATGACTTCAGGCCTGTGTTTGCAAGAACTAATGTCCGTAAGTTTTCGCTTAGGGTTCAGGGCCCCGCAAACTGGAACAGTCTTCCCAAAGAAATCCGTACGGTTACATCCGTTAGCCACTTTAAAACCCTTGCACGTGCACACACACTAATATATATTACTTAAGCTCAGCTTTGTGTTTGTTGTTAGTTAAGTTTTAGTTAAGAATATAATCTGCATCCTTACGTAATGTCTACTACATATATCTTATATAGACATAACAACGTCTATTTCCCTTACTTAATCTCTCCCACCATCCTGTCCTACCTCTTCCTGGTATATAGGCCCCTACTAAGCGGGACTTGTCCCTTCTGGTGTGCCTATTGCTCCCTAATCTGTATTCTAATCTCTTTTCCGAATGTGCTAGTACTTTAATTATAATTGTCTTATAATATTTTCTGTAAAAAATAATTACGTTTTTGTGGGATCAATAAAAACAATTTGAATTTGAATTTGAAGTCTGCCAATGCCCATGATAACTATCATCAATCCAACTTCTATATATATATATATATGCAAATAATTATTTTTGTCAAGTTATATTTATGCAAAGAGTTCTTTTCATTAATCGACTTTATATTTATGCAATACCTTCTACCTACCTACACTGATCAGAAGTCTTATAATAAAAATTTTGGATTCATGAGTTAAAACAATGTGGTATGTTGCAATACAGGCTTGGAAAGATGTGCCCATCGTGTAACGATATTTGCAAGCATGCATGTAACACATTTATAGTTTGCACACACATTAGTGTGGCCAATTTTTACATTGGAAAAATTATTTTCTGGAATTTTTTATCGCACACACAATCACACATGCATACATTTGTATGTATAATTTTCATGCAACATTGTTAATTTAATTTTAAGGTCTTTCATGACGACATCGACCATTGACTTACAAATTGATTAAATTGGAATAAAAAATATCTTTTTAGGCGCGCATAAAGAAGATTATGCAGAAAGATGAAGAGGTTGGAAAAGTTGCTTCAACTGTGCCTGTCATGTTATGTATCCTTTTGGTTTCTTTTGTAACCTATAATTGCTTAAAAATTTATAATTATGTTATTTTATCATAATTTGTCTTTGAGTGTTCTATATACATGTAGCCAAATCAATTTATCTCAGAAAATTTAGCATATTTCCAAGTATAGATTTTGGCTTTGATGGTTTTTTCATTGTGTGGCTGCTTTAAAGAATGAAGGAGTTTGGCGGCTCATGGGCTTAGTACCATGTTCTTCAGATTGTTTTGTCTTTACGAGTTTTATTCTTAACTTTGTCGCAGCTCGACTGTTAGAGCTTTTTACAGAGTCGCTCATTCTGAAGACGAACGAATTGACGCTCTCAGTAAATGCTCGAACACTGTCCACCAGTCATTTGTAAGTGCTCATTACTTCTTCCTTATTTAGAGTTTTTCTATTGATATAAATGCTGCCTTAGGGTACCTTACAAATGTCTGTGTTGTAATGGGCTTGTGCTGTAATGAGTTAATGGTATATAGTGTGCCATTTCTGTGTGTGTCATTGTACTTTGAGTTCATACGAACTTGATGCTTTATCAAAACTGGTATATATAAGTTTGTGTATAAGATGAAAATGTGCATGTGATAACCTTGCTACTTGATTGTACATCTTTTATTCTAATCTAATGAGACATTATTATATTGGCACTACGGTGCATAAAGATAAGTTTTAGAACTCTTGGACCGTGCTTTGATGTGAGTGTGTATGAGACATGTTTACTGGGAATTTTAGGAAGCAGGTTATTCTGTCCGAACGAAAGTTCGATTTCCTAAAAGATCTTGTGGCGCACATACCTGACGTGCAGGCGACCGATGAAGATGGCGGTGATTCCAACTCTGATCAGGGCAATCGACCGAGACCAAGAGGAAGGTGCAGTGACGTGATTTCTTTTGTCTTTCGTTTAAACAAAACTTTTCTTGCGATATAGTAATTTGTGGATGGGGAGATGGTTGAATGGTAACATGCTGGCACAAAGGTCAGGACACAGGTTCGATACCCGCTAACCCAACAGAGCTGATTCAGTCTTCCACTACCTAGCGGCAACTGTAAAATGAGGACAGATAGTCACCTTGTAGACTGCCATACAGTTAAATTTGACTCCTGTTAAACTTCTTATCATCTGTTTTAAGTTCAAATTAATCAGTGAAAATCATTATTATGAGTTATGTTGTTTGTAAGGTTGATATCGTCTATTGCAGTGTACTGTAAATTAAACCAACTTGAAGACACACAATAATTTCTGAGTGATCCTATGTGATTAGAGAGCATGGCTGGCAATACCTCCAGGATAAAACTTTACAGTGCTTCAAAAGTGCATGCTGTAATTTTCTTGGATTTGGGGATTTCTCGTTTGATTGCGAAGCAAATGTTTCTGTGATATAGTATTTTGGGAAATAATAACTCAAGCGCAATTAATAACATGCAGAGGATGCGTTGAGTCCCAGCAGTTCAAAGTTGCTTTGAAGATTATAATCAGATTGAAGTTCTGTGTAATTAATTGGACAGACTTTGTGTAGTGCCACGTACAACTGATTCCAGCTTCTTTTTCATCTTGACAGACCAAAGAAGAAGAAAGAAGAAGGTGAACTGACGTCGACGGTTCCTAAGAAGCGGGGAAGACGACCGAAAGCTGTTGTGCCGCTAGAAGAAGATACGCTGCTCGATGAATATAACAGCGAAGATTCAGAAACCGAGGTCTACTATTGTTAGTTCTTTCATTTATGCAATAGTAATAGGCTTAGACACATGCCTGGTCTGTAGTTTTTATTTAGAACAATTAAAGATGGTGCATTGTTACTTATTTGGATGGCTAAAGCCTTAGCTGAAAGGAACTTTCGGGTTATTGAATTGAAAATGTAGTATCCATGGAGTAGATAAAAGGCCAGATGCTGTGCAACATATCAGGAGGGACATTTGTGACACCAGTGCTCAAACCCGTCGCTTGTAGCTTCATAGATATAGTGCTATAAGCTGAAATAGGTGAAACGGGTCAAGAATTTGGGGTGTTCTTCAGTAAAGCAGTTGCTTATGAATTTTTCATAATTTCTAAGTATTAATAATTAACCTGATTTTGATGTAATTTGCTATCTAGAGAGACGGTTGTGCTGCACAGGATAGGCTATTCTTAATGAGGGGTAGCCTTGTGTAGCATGCTGGACTAACTGACCAGTTGGTAATGGATGATGCTTGTGCATCTGGTTTGCAGTGCTTTTAAGAAGCACACAGAGAATTATTACATGGAAGGTAACATGCAATATCAACACTCGAGTACTCAGTGCTCACTCACAATGAAATTGGTTTTGTAGGATGCTGACAGCAATGAAAACGAAGACATCGAGAGCACAAGTGAAGATGCCACCTACGACCAATCGATGGAGTCCGTCGTCGTGCCACACATGCGCAAGAGAAGGCGAATCGACGATGCTTCTGCTGCGGCAACGGCGGCTACGACCAGTTCCTACTACGACCCGGATTCACAGACCCCCCGAGATTTGGTGAACGACAGCGCACCACCAATGATGGGTGTGGAGCACGACGGTGGTTCCGCCAATTTGCTCACAGTGGACAGTAAGGGTAGCACCCGAGAAACGCTGTTGCTGCCACCGCCGTCAAACGTTGCTACGTCTTGGAGTTTAGCAAAAGGCTTTGAGGTTCCCAGCATCGAACAAACGGCGAATGAAGCGTGCGTGCCGCTAAATCTTAAGACGGCCGGTAACTCTTTGGCTGCTGCTGCCAACACAGACACGAATCCCGTGACTACTGTCACGAATCCCATGACTACTGTCACGAATCCCATGACTACTGTCACAAATCCCATGACTACTGTCACGCACGACCTTGAGACGTACCTGATGCAGCAGCAGCAGGAACTGCACCGAGCGGTCGGGCTAAATTTCGGAAAGACGTCGTACCATGCCGATGGTGGTGGTGGTGGTGGTGGCTTTGGTGGTGCTGGTGGTGGGTTGTTGCAGGTGCCTCCAGGGCTTGTTCTCCTGGCCCCGCCACCGGCACACCAGCCGATCAGCCATGGTCTAAGGCATCCACTCACATCGGTTTGCATGATGCAACCACCTTTTGCTAGATCAAACCTCCTCTCTCCGACAGCTTCAGAATTTGTTTCACGCATCAACTCACCGGCGACGCTGGGCAATACCTCCTTGCCAGGCATGCTGCTGTAAGTTGAATCTATGCTTTGCTTTTGATATCTGTGCATTGGAATTGCAATGTCACGGAAATTTTCAGCACTTTGATTATTTACCTCACAACACAAAACACAAACAAAATGGACTTCAAGTGGTTGGTTACGTAAAAGAAATATATTATATAAATAAGCATTTAGGTAATATCATTCTGAAGGTATGGGGCGCACCTTCAAGTTGAAGGTGATTCCAGTTATCCCTAAGCCATGTTAAAGTTTGTTGACACTGTAATGAAGAGAATTATTAGTGCTCCATATATTTTAGTACACGCTTGACGTTAAAGTTTTAAAAGCACATTAGCTCTCTGGCAAACAATTGATGCTTAAAAGCCCAACAAATATCCTCTAAAGATCTGAACTGACAGTTGATTTCTGGTAGATTTTAAAATCTTTTTCAGTGTTATCCTGACCAGTGAGCACTGTCTTTAAGACGATTTAATTCGAAATCAATGATTTTATTTTGAGTTATGTTTCGATCTGTTGTCAGTTTCGGTTGTGACCAACACCGTAATTAGTTAACATTTTAATGACGAGCTGCATTGATGTCTGAATCACTCTTAGTGTGATTGCATCGTTTAAAGATGTTTCATCAGCGTTACAACCTGCGGTATTTTTCAGTAGTTGGTTTAAAATAGCGTAGTTGGATGCTATTCGTTCATGTAACTTGCACTGTATTCTCGAGTTGCGCTTCTTGGCAGATGACTCACCGTTTTTTTCTTTAACTGTGTTTTTGCAGCTCTCCAGTTCCGAACACCTCCGGTCATGCAGTGCATCGAATGCCAGTCGTACCTGCGTCGTTTCCAGGTCCAGGTGCTTGTCTTGCGCGTTCCACCTCGATGCCACATGGCACTGTAGGCGTCGCCTCAAAGCCATCATCATCATCATTAGCGACTGCTCCTGAAGATGACTACGACTCCTGATAGAGCATCATCATCGTGTGGCAGAGTGATGACATGAGCTGCATGTTCCATGATATTCAAGAATTCGGGTTTCACAGCTTTGCTCTGTGATTGCGTTACCTCAAAAAAGTTTTGCGTGTGTCTGACTGGCCCCTGGTCAATTCAGTTTGGTCAGATGAAGGAAGTCAGGGAGGACTGCGAGTGTTAAAATACGTTCGTTTTGGTTACTGTTCGAAGTTAAAGCGTTTGACTGTAAGGCTTCTCTGTTGTGTTAACGTGATGCTCTGTTAGCCATAGCTGGCTGTTAACTGTATGAACTCTACGTGGCCAACTGTGAGACTTTTGGCTTAGAGTCTCGGATTAGGAGCCTTGTTTGTCATTTAGGATCTGTTTTTGTTTTGAGTCTAGCATGCGTGACTCAAGAAGAAAGGTTGCCCAATTTCATATGCTGTAGCATTGCTCTTGCTTTGATTCCTCATCCTCTTGTCTTTGTGCAATTTTAGGCCAAAAAAATAATGTTGGGTTTCCGGTGACCCGACCGACCCTCTTTTATGGCCGCTACTTCAGATAATTTTGTGAATTTTTTTATTGACCTAATACATAATTATATTCATAATGAAGCAAATACATTCTCTCATTTTTACAGGGAACATTTTAATGATGACAGTGATGCTAAATGTCAGTGGTCTGAAAACTGGTTTATCACCTGGATGGTTGGTCACACATCGAATGCTAAAATTGCTTAACCAGCTAGACCTGCCATGCAAGCTGAATCAATGAAATGTCTCCTGTGCTAGTCTTCTTTGCATTTCAGTAACCTCCCTATGAGCAATACTGTCTTTGAGCATTCTAGACATGCCTATGAATGCTTTTGGCTGACATTGTTTCTATGAGTTTTCTTAAGGTTTTGTTTTCGCTTCAAAATAACGGTTAGTTTCTTGGAAAATTGTTGATGCCTTTCAGCAATGATGTTGGTGTTTGTCATGAATCTTATCCGCTGAATACAAGTATAAGTAAACCAGTTATGGAAGAATTTTCTTGGAACATTTACAGAGCACATTTCCAATGCTACTTGGAATCATTGCCAGCCCATGCAAGTTGATGCAACCCTTGCATTTTTATGTATGTACGTAGTTGTGTATTTGAAAAGTATTGAACATGATCAAAGTTTGCAGTTGTCAAAGAATGTATCCACAGTATAATGGTCAGAACCAACGAACTTTTGGTCTTTCTAACTGGTGTTGCATGGTCCAACTGGTAACCTGAAGTCCCTTGCAACAGTTGAGCCTGCTGCCTAGGGAATGTAATCCCGGACCTTTTACAATCCCGGCATTGACAGACATAGAAGCCCTTTTGGGGGAAAAAAATCGGATTTTTGTAGTTAAATTACTTGACCCATTTTGCAACAATTTCTTAGTCAATAGATGCCAAAAAGACTGACAAGCAGATTGCCCAAGTGAAGGTAAGCTGCAGCCAGCAGACATCCAGCCGGTGACTGGATGTAGGCGTTTCTCAGTGATCAGGCAGCGGATTTGGGTTTGCTCCCTGAGATTATTTCTTGTTTGGTTCATGTATAAAAGTATGCAGAGTATAGAACTTTAGATCCGCCGGCGGCCCGGGTTCGATTCCCGGTCAGAGATTAATTTCTCGGATCTTTACTACTGCGGGTGTCTCGGTCGCAATATAAACGTGGAGTGTGAGGTTGTACTCTGCCTCCGACACTAATCATCTTCGATATGAAACAGTGTCGTTAAGCCCGAATACAACAACAACAACAACAGAACTTTAGATCATTCCTCCACACACCAATGACAAGTTGAGTAACCATTCAGTTGACTTGACTTCTAGAGCATAAACAGATGTCGGATCCATTCAGATGCCAGCCGCGCTGGCGAACTACCGGGACCAGCGACTAACTTCGATACCGGCTTGTTCATGATACCCCGCCCATATAATTGAGCCGACTTGTGAGTGGAAGTATTGTATTGTATTGTATTTAAACATTTATAAAGCGCCTCTAGTAGGGTGAACCGTTCAGAGGCGCTCCCAGTGCGCAAGGCCCCTCGAGAAGAAACAAGTTTTGAGAAGAGACAAAGCAGAGGAGAGACTACCAGAGAGAAGTGTAGAGCGAACAGAAGGAGAAAGGGCATTCCAAAGAGAAGGACCAATTGAGACAAATGATCGAGACTGAGCCATAGCAGTTCTAGGAAGTATCTGAACAGCAAACATTGCTGCCTTAAATCAGAGTACTCCTGCTAGGCCAGCCTGCAAGATCAGTCACGAACTGGTGAATCTTGGCTAGCCTGCTGCTCCTCGCGCTGTGGTCAATCGGTGCATAGCATTGGTCACCTCGTGTCGTCTGACCTAATTCCGGGTCGTCGTATGCAGAGGGCTTTTACCCTATTCAGAGTGGGCGCAACTTGAGCCCAGGGACACGGGAGAATCCAATCTTGGGAGAATCTGAATTGCGTCAGCGAGGCCCAGGAGGAAAGAAGAGGGAGTCTAACTTGGTTGTTTAGTGGGAGTAGAAGCCACTGGCCGTAGGCCTATCACTACCGAGTTTCAACCAAACCCCGCTGCTGCCAGGGACAACCGATTAGG
>OX243812.1:11243567-11246067 GCA_945859605.1 Lumbricus rubellus
ATGTAAAAATGAAATAATTAGGCCTATGCATTTGCTAGCCCATGACAGTGTGTAATGTAGGCCTAATTTTGAGCAGAAAATAGTCGAAAACCGCGGAAAATAATGTTTTTGGACGTCAGAAAATTCGACGACTAACAAAAAGTCATCAGAAAACTTCGCCCAAAAAAGTCGACCGTAGCGTGTACGCGCACCTCAAAATTCACGGTCAAGAAAATAAAATCCTGCATGGTTACGGCCTTGTGAGCGTAAACCGGCTCTGGCTAATTCATCTTTAGATTCTGACATGGGATGAACAATTGAGTGATAATCTAAGGGTGCCAAATGCAGGCCTATGCCTGGGGCGCCAAATGTATGTCTTGTCTAGGGCGCCATTTGGGCTAAGGCCGGCCCTGCTCATTATCATAGCAATAGGCACCACTTTCTTATTTGGAGGGGTTCCAGTTTCCTTTGCACACTGGCATCTTCTATTGCAATGGGCCCCATGTCTATCTAATGCCGTGGTTTTCAACCTTTTTCTTGTGGCGGAACCTTTCCAAATCACGAATTCGCTCGCGGAACCCTTCGCGTTTCACTCGTCCAGTATTTCAAGAAATAGGCCTACATACTACATAGCCTTGTAACAGTAGGCTACTTAGTAATTAAATTTTGTTAAATTGTGTAATATGTAGTAAACTATGTAATAGTTGTTTGCACTCTGGTGTTCCACATCACAAATACTTGCTTTAGGCCTAGAATAATTCTAAAAGCGTAGGCTATTATTATAGGTGCAGTGCGCAAGCACTGCCAGAGAACAACTGCAACTGCATTTCTGCTCTATTTCGCCAACAAATGTCCATCCATCTGACAGATGGATAGAATATTTAAAAATGAAAAAAGGCTACGTTCTATTCTGGATTAATGTTAAGGACAAGGTGTAATGAAGCATTTTTTCAAGTTTAATGCGAATTTGTGCCTGACTTAAGTCCTGGACGCATCGTAGAGAGAGAGAGAGACAAGTAGGCAGACACATAATGATTCATATTCAAAATAAAAGAATCGTTTCAGGCTCAACCGTCATGGCGGGTGTTCAGTGGCGGCGCTAGGGGGGGGGGCCAGGAGGGGGCTAAGCCCCCTAAACGTGACTCAGCCCCCCCCCCAAATCAAAAAGCTGAAAATGTCTAAAACGGCTTACTTCGTAATAAGGAAACTAGACAATGACCAACGGCAACGAAATCATTTATATTAATATCATAGTGTAGAACTGTAGATGCTTATGCCATTGGCGGCACCAGGGAGGGGTTGGGGGGGGGGGGCTAAGTCCCTAAATATGACTCAGCCTCATCCCAAAGCAAAAAGCAATGAATGTCCATGTATGGGCTTAAAAGTTATTATTATTATCTTATTTTTCGGACCTCAACTGCGGCGGACGGTCATATATCGACTCACATGTGAGACATCAATTGCGACTGAGCTCGACGCCCCGACATCGACTCTCTCTGCCACTCAATATTAGCAATTTAGCATGCACACAGTCATCTTATTTATACCCTAATGGAGCTGCAGGGAACAGAGGGCCGGAAGGTTCGAGGTTCGAATCCACCCTCAACCGCGTAGGGACCTTGGGCAAAACCTTCACTCACAATTGCTCAGCGCTTCGGCGTGAAACTCCGATGCAGTGTCCGCTCTGCATTCGGGAGCGCCTCTGAGTAGAGAGAGCTTGAGGGGGCGCTTAAACAAGTGCACATACAAACAAACAATATAATGCAACAATGATACTAGTTTGTACACGGGTGATTATATAAATGTATAGGGCCTATATAAGCGCATATATAATTATACATTATACAATACATATAATCTTAGTTGAAAATATATATTGAGTGCCTCTGATTAGATTGTACTGTGAGAGGCGCTTTATAACTGAAAAATAGTATATAGTATAGTGTAGTCTAGTCTAGTGTAGTGTGGTATAGTATAGTATAGTATAATATATAGTACTAGCTGGGGTACCCGGCGTTGCCCGGGAAAATTAGGATTCAACACGCCACGGCCACAACCCCACCACAAACATATCAATAGCTGCAAAACTGCAAAAAATGTCGCCCCCAAAATTTTTCCCACCCCACACAGCACCCTTCCCCCACCAGGCCCATGCAGGGCGAGGTGTGTGTTGGTTTGGGGCGAGTTGGACCCGGTGGCACCATATATCTAGCTGCAACTTTTCAGGTGAATAGCTGTGAAACTATATGGCGATGGAAAGGAAATAGCAAAAGTTTGTGTTTTCGCACCCCACCGTGGACCCGTGGTGGGAGGGATTCACCATCCCCCTCCACTGGCTGGACCTGACGGTCCTCTGTGTAAATGCAGTTTCAAATCAATATCTGAAAAACTGCAAAAAAATTGCCCCCCCAAAATTTTGCCCCCCCCAACAACGCCCTGCTCCGCCCTGCCCCACCCGGCCTCTACGGGGCGTGGTGTGTGTTGTTTGAGGGCGAGGTGGTCCTGGTGGCACTCTATCTAG
>OX243812.1:11251067-11570798 GCA_945859605.1 Lumbricus rubellus
TTTCTTTTGCTTGGCGTTGCATCTTGGTCACCGCTCTTCTCTATCTTCGTGAGTTCTTCATCCTGACCTGAACTAATGTGGGTCGCCGATCTTTGCGCTCGGCCTCTAGAGGTGACTTTATGGTCCCTTATGCCCGCACAGCCACAATGCAGCATAGGGCTTTTTCGGTTAATGGTCCTTCCGTCTGGAATGACCTTCCCTCTAACCTGCGTTCCCAACCTCGGAACATGTCTGGCACATTCTATAGACTGCTTAAGACTTTCCTTTTTTGACCGGGCCTGCGTCGGAAGCGCCTCTGAGTGGAGTCCTTGAAGGGGCGCTATATAAATCCCATAGATAGATAGATAGATAGATAGATAGATAGATAGATAGATAGATAGATAGATAGATAGATAGATAGATAGATAGATAGATATTACGCTGAAGATGTTGTTGCTGTTGCTGGAAGGTGATGAATATGATGATTATGATGGTTGCGATGCAGCTGTTGTTGCTAGTGATGATGATGATGATGATGATGATGATGATGATGATGATGATGATGATGATGATGATGATGATGATGATGATGATGATGATGATGATGATGATGATGATCATGATGATGATGATGATCATGATGATGATCATGATGATCATGATGACGATTATAAATATTATTACAATTGTGCTGGCAACGAAAAGCCACAATGATAATAATTATTAATAATTATAATTATTATTATTATTATTATTATTATTATTATTACTTTTATTATTATTATTATTATTATTATTATTATTATTATTATTATTATTATTATTATTATTATTATTATTATTATTATTATTATGGCAACTAGTCCGGAATTGTCAGGCCTCGTCTTCAGGGTTTGAACAGAAAGAGCCTCGGAAGGCCACGGCATTAAAGCGCTGGATAGAAATCGACAAACGCTGGAAGAGATAGCAAGTTTCTCTAGTCTCCCTTGAAAATTCGGAAAGGCGCCTTCCAAGATCTTTGATGAAAACAAGACCGCTTTCGTTGATTGGACCCAGGGTCTCGAAGGCCAGTGGTACAAATAAGTAGGTTTTGGACAGTTCGCATTCTTTCTGGTGGCAGCCAGCTCAGCCGCCGCTCCAGCTGCGCCCGATGTTGAGCTAAGGTAAGATGGAGCCACGGTGTCCGTCACTGTGACATCCCAAACGAGCCTCCGCTCCATGGAATTAGAGTCATCCCATCGGGACGCTTTCCGTCCGACCTCAGCAAACTGGATGGCTCTTTAATGTTGGGGACGCCGGCACGAGTCAGACTGCGACTAATCAGGTCGTTCAGGACGGCGTGTCTGGCGATCCTGCCCGGACCGAGACAACAGGACAGGCCGTGGGAACCATCCGCTGTAACCACCGCCCCACAAGGACATGCGTGTGGCTCGCATAAACCCACTCCAAGGCGGAGGCTTACAGCTATCCTCACCGCTTCGTCGTCCAGCCTCAAACCACACGCCGAAATTGGCAGCGCAAACAACCAGTCGCCGCTGTGAGGCGCAGCGACAGCTTTAATGCGTGAAATTATTATTATTATTATTATTATTATTATTATTATTATTATTATTATTATTAATATTATTACTATTATTATTATTATTATTTATTCTCCAACAAACAACATCAGATACAGTCATGAAGCACGATAAACAAGAGAAGCGGTAGTCATTGTTCTAAATGATGATAAAAGTGCCGTTAGCCTAATAGATCTTCTCTGGATCTGGCTATTATTATTATTTTTTATAAATTTTTTTATTACCCGAGGTATCTATAATCCCTCAGGTGTCAGATATTAATAAGAAATTTAAACTCTGGAGTGGCCATCCATGTCAAGATCAGGAAGAACAAAAGTGCTAATTATTATTATTATTATTATTATTATTATTATTATTATTATTATTATTATTATTATTATTATTATTATTATTGACCACTCAGCTTTGTGATCTTATTGAATTAATTTAATGTTTTTTGTAGGAACGTTTTCGAGGAATCTACACGAATCTGACAGTATCCATCGTAATTGTGAGATCAAAACTCAGAGTACGTTTGAGGACATGCCTAATTTCCCTCAAAGTTAAAACTATTTTATGAAATCACTATTCTGAATTATTAATTTAAAGAAAAAGTGTGCAATTTAACATCTGCTGCCGAAAAACTATCGCATTATATCCTAACTTGAATAAACTTAACAAGAGGGATTAGAAACATCATAATGGTAACTCTAACTTGCTCTGTTTGTGATCGCACATTTTCTTCTGCATTGGTGTGGTTGACTCATTGTAGATCCCATTCTAATATCAGTAATGTCTCCTTCAAATGTGGCTTTCGAGAATGTCCTAGTGTTCTAGTCACTTACGATGCTCTGCGAGTTCATACAATACGCCATCATAACATAAAGAGAAGGAAAACATTAGACGGCAATGCTGCGAAATTGACTTGTGTGCTGCCGCTGTGTGGAATTTCTTCAAGAAGTGCTCAAGACCACTTGTCTCACTTGAGAGACCACATTAGTAAAGGAGAGTCATTTCAATGTCCCTTTACAAACTGTCCAAAAGAATTTAGAAACAAATCGTCTTTTTCATCGCACTTATATCGACATCACAGAAACAGAGAACTTTCTTTTTTTACCGATAATCCCGTTACTTTGGAAAGTAATGGGCTACGACAAGACAGAGAAACGCTGAGTGATGATGATGGCGTAAGCGTAAATGTAAATGCCACAGATACTGCTGTCCATCTTGATAATAACGAGTCGAGTTTTGTTAACAGTGCTGGTTTGTTTCTGTTGAAAGAAAATAAGGAGGAGGGATTACCAGTCAGAAGTTGAGATCGAGTAGATGGAGATATCGTATTCCAAAGATAGGGGCAAATTGATGTAAAGGAATGGGACCGAGCCATAGCCGTTCTAGTAGGAGAAACTAGAAGATCAAATCTTTCTAAAGAGCGGAGTGGACGATGCGAGGAGGCTGAAACTGGCCTGTGAATTCCATTGGCTATATATTTTCTTTCACGAGGCTCGCCATCAGACGGATGTTGTTATGCGGCTCTCTTAGGATGTAGTGAAAATATACACGTTTTTGCGTGGCACAAATATTTATATTTTCACAAGGAGCTCATAAGTCTTAATGCACAGAATACGATAGCAACGCCATGGAATCGTCATATAAATAAATACCATTAGGGCCTAAGATTATTGTTTATAAAAAGTGCAATCCGTTCCACAATTCTGTGATTGCATTGCAACGAATTAAATGCTTTTTTCATTTTTAGGATGCTGCTCGATCTGTACTCGAAGACGTGAAGGAGTCGCAGGAATCAAAGAATACTATCTTGCCTGCTGCAATCCTCAGCCTTATGGCATATTTTTCTGAGCAGGCTGATAATCATTATATATAATCATTAGAGCTGATGTCAGTATTCCGTTAGATTACATAGATTTTTAGATCCACTATCGTCAACCACGGAATTGCCATATATTTTTAAACAACATCATTTAATGATTCTGTCACCGCCTTCTTCCTCTGCGTTGACCTCCAGTCTCCTCGGTAGCTTTTTAATATCGTTCTTAAGTAGCCTAAGACCTATCCCTAAGGACTTAACTGACTTCAATAATCTATTCGCTAGTTAAAGATCTACAGTCTTTCACTTGTTTTACTTCACGACAACGACGATAGGTTTTCCAAAGTATATTATAATCAAATCCAACATAAAACGAAATAGCAGCAACGACACGATAGTGTCTATCCTTGCATTATCACAGCAACAACGTCTCTTCTCCACGACAACTAATCAATCAACCCTTCTACACTTATCACAGCCTAAACTCGTGACTCATTTCTCAGACGCTCATTCTTTCTCTCAATCCGCCGTCTTCCAGACAGTCGTCCAGACAGTCGTCCAGACAATCGTCTCAAATCGCGCGCCTAAACGCAGCTGTGCACTCTGGCCCGTTTCGTCGCTGGCGTACACACAATCGACTGGCCGCTGTACTAGGCCTACATTAAATACGCTTACAGATTCCTTAATCCTGAAATATATATCGATGGAAGTCTGACAAATGTTTAGTTAGGCCTACTGGTTAGTGAGTCTTACAACTGAGTTGGGCAACCTCTACGCCGATTTTGGAAAGTAGAATTTATACAGTCACCAATAGTATGCCTACTATTGATTCAAAATGTTGACAAAATTTCTAGAAATATAAATTATAAATGGATATACAAGTGTGTAGGATTCACGTATAATTTTACTACTTAAAAACATACAAACCCAATCAGTTACGGGTAAAAGTCGGAAACAAATAAACAAAGGTGCAGTTTGGTGCAATGCCTGCAAAGATTATAGGCTTATAATAATGATAACTTATCATTTTTGGGAACATAAGCTATTTACTCTTGTTTTGATCGTTTTTCAATTTTAACTTTTGTAGGAGACCGCTGCGGCTTCCGAAGTTCAAGATCTCCCGTCGACACCATGTCTGATATTTTGTGGTAAGAGTTTCCGTTTATTTGTCTTGCTTGACTGTCACAAAAATATTGCTACAGCATCAGGTATGCTATACTTGATATATTTTAGCTAGCTTTTGGATTTCTTTTATTAAAGTTCAATAGAAGATTCCCTGATTGTATTCAGTGTGAGCAATGAATATTTGTGTAGGCATATACGGGCATTGACCCAGGTTGTCCTTCATGCTTTTCTCCCAACATTCTCTTCAATCAGACAAGGTGGTCTAGGTGCTCCAAGATGTTAATGGTATGGAGCAGACCTTCTGACCGGACCGGTTGAAGCTGGGGAGCATGACGCGAGACAGACTCAGACAGAGAGTGGCGTCGGACTTCTACGGGCATGTGCCCATGGATTTAAAGAAAAAGACCTTCGTTTTACATCTGCAAAGTTCGTTCATCCATGTGGATATCAAGTGCTCTGGCAGGTAATCGCGCGTTGTCCATCCTTGTTCGCTTCCCACAGAATCCATTTCCATACGCCTCATTCACTTGCTACACAAAATAGACACTTTTGCTGACTGCCTGATTTGTATTAGACCTACATTGCTATTTATTTTGTTACTGTAGGTGCTTCTTCAAGATCAACCCTGAACGAGGCAGTCGTGTAGAGAAGGCGGAGAAAAAAAGAAGTACAATTTAAACCCCAAAGTTGTAACATTGTTTAAAAGTATAGCAGACTTTGAATGGATGAACTAATGGGGATAAGTTCTCTACTGCAGTTTGGCCCAGTTACATTTTTGTCAACGGAAATTGAACTTGAAGTAGCCTAAAATTATGAATTATTAATATTTTTTGTTTATCACTATTATTATTACTATTATTACGCGACTTTCGTCTCACTCGGTTTTTCAAAGGCTTTCGACACCACAAAACTATCGAAACTCGACTTTCCTGATGACGTTGCTGCATGGTCGGAGTCACTTTACGCGTTACGTTGGGCTTTTGTGCGTCCGCTCCTATCAATTCCAGCGTGGTGCAAGGAGCTGGTGTTGGTCCATCGTCGTGGGTTGTCAACGCCGCTGATCTGCACCCAGTATACCAGCACAACAAAATCGTCATGTTTGGATGAGACTTACCTCGTCATCCCTACTTCGATGCGAAGTCGTCAGGATCCGATTCCTAAGACGGCGGTGGAGTTGACAGTTCGCTGCTCATGTGCATAGAATTAGTTTATATTTTTATTGCTATTATTTCGCGATGCACATATTAGCTCTCAGGATTGCAAAAATTGTAGTCGTCATGTTGTGAGTGTATGCAAGTGTGGGCGCAATTTGATTAGATTTTAAAAAGCAATTTTTATTCCAATTAAGCTGCTTTGCAAATTAAATTAGTTGAACTGGATTGTGAGTCATTTTCACGTCATTAAAATATTTTGTTATAAGTAACACAGAAAAGAAATTCTGCATTCAGTATTACTTTGTTCTAGATAGGTCAAGGTTGCAAACATTGTAAGCAAATTTTAAGGAATAGCTTGCATCTATGTGCTTCCTGAAAGTAAAGAGGAAACATGGAAGAGAGTACTATGGCATTCACTTATGCAAGATTTGAGGCACCTGTTTTGTTCTCAACCATCCTCGATAAGAGGATTGGCAGCGTCGTGCCCAATATTTCTCCATTGCTGTCTGTTTCTTGGCCCCTTTTGCCAGTTCTGCTGTTGAGAAAATGTTCTCATGTTGGCCATCCATTTCGTTTCTGGCCTACCTCGTGCACGTGACCCTGGTGTCGTGCAGTAAATTAATCATACTCCCAGCAACTCTCTTCTTTTCACCCGATGTATCGATAGTGTAATTATCAACTTTTGCAATTTAAGCGGGAATTTGAGCAGGATGCCTACAGGCTGTTTCTGGATACCAGAAATTCTGGTGCAATGCATACAACAACATAACAATAAGAGACGTGCCGGTGTATAGATACACATATATAGACCTATTTATGTACTTACGAACAGTATATAATAAATATGACTCGAGTTTAAATTATAATTTCATGCTTTAGTTTGTTTGTGCAGTATTTCTAGGATTTTAAGGCGATTGCTTGCTTTAAGATGCTGTTTTTGTAAACTAAATGTTGTTTTGATAGGGACCATTATTGAAATTGAGATTTTTTACAATGTTTTTAGTTTATTTGCTGAAGATTGGCTTTTTGACGTTTTTTCTCTTTGTCTTTTAAAACATTATGACCTTAAAGTTTATAATTTCGTGTTTTGTGCTTAAGTATTGATTTCCAGTGTTTATGCTGTTATTCGTAGGATTTTAAGAAGACCGTTTTACTTTAGGATGCTGTTGTGTAAATAAAAGTATTCAAAGTTGGATAGTGTAGCAATTCTAGATTTTTAAAATTGCGTCTATTAGATAAGGTTTAAAGGAACATTCAATATTTAGAGCTTTCAATAATGATTTGTTATGGGTTAGTAACGATTTCTTCTGCTTTTGAACATTATAAAATAAATAAGACTCGAGCTTAAAAGATAACGTTGGATTTTTTGCTTAGAAATTGTTTGTGTCTTTTATTTCGAGGATTTTGAAGCGAATATTCTTATTTCAGATGCTGTTGTTGAAATTGAATGTGATCAAAATGGATCATTATTAAATTTACCTTCAGGTAATGAGTGTTCAAGGTGCCCTCGGTAGTTTATTTGTAGAAGAATGATTGTTTAAGCCTTTCATTCCTTTCTTTAAATAGTAGGACGTGAGAGTTTATAATTTAGTGTTGGTTCTTTTTGTATTGCTTGCAAGTGCTTATGCTGCTTATTGTAGGATTCTGAGCTTATCATTTTATATAAATATGCTGTTAAGCAAATAAAATTGTTTAAAACTGGATTGTGTAGACATTTTATCTAACAAAAAGAGCTTCTGATAGGTAAAGTATAGAGGAATAATTTTATTAAATGTTCAGGGCTTTCAATCATTATTTGTTCCGGGTTTGTAAAGATTCCTTATGTCCTAGTAGGCTATATTGAAGGAATAGTTTGTTAAGTCAAATTAAGGTAAAATACATTCTAAAAACCCTAAAAGTACGAGGCATCACCGTATAAATTAAGGTAAAATACATTCAAAAACCCTAAAAGTACGAGACATGACCGTAGAAATTACGGTAAAATTCATTCAAAACATCAAGAAATGAGAGTCGTGACCGTAGAAATTACGGTGAAATACATTCGAATATATCAAATAATACGAGATATGACCGTATAAATTACGGTGAAATACATTCGAATATATAAAATAATACGAGGTATGACCGTAAATATTACGGTAAAATTCATTCAAAACATCAAGAAATGAGAGTCGTGACCGTAAAAATTACGGTGAAATACATTCGAATATATCAAATAATACGAGATATGACCGTAAATATTACGGTAAAATTCATTCAAAACATCAAGAAATGAGAGTCGTGACCGTAAAAATTACGGTGAAATACATTCGAATATATCAAATAATACGAGATATGACCGTAAATATTACGGTAAAATTCATTCAAAACATCAAGCAATGAGAGTCGTGACCGTAGAAATTACGGTGAAATACATTCGAAAATAACAAATAATACGAGATATGACCGTATAAATTACGGTAAACTACATTCCAAAAACATCAAAATAAGAGATATGACCGTAAACTTTTACGGTCATATGATCGTAGCTATTACGGTCTAGAATAAAGTACTGTCTGCCGTAATTTTACGGTCATTTCCACTGTACAAAGCTGCCAGGAAATGCCCGTAAAAATACGGTGAGATTTCTAACAGTGTGGCTGTACGATCTGTCTTCCTGTGTGCTTCTGCGCCGCTGCCCACCCACGCTTTCAACATGATGTGCAACAGTGTTGTTCGCAGAAATGTCATATGGAATGTCACGACAGAAGCAGTTGCCGGGCGAATGTGTAACTAGCCTATACGTCTGGAGATAGCAGCTGAAGGACTTAGGGTCAAGGTCGAAGGCCGAGTCCTCTACAGATTGTCCGGATGAACGAATGGTCCAACCAGTATCAGGTCAGTGACCTCGGATTAATTGAATTCACTGACGGAAGAGTAGGATTTGAATTGCATCCTACTTCTGTTTATAAATAGGCTAGCTGCATGGGGTTACCCAGCGTTTCCCGGGAGATTTTGGTTTTTCACACAACCAAGCCTCCACCCGACCCGTCCCTATTTCTCCCAGCCCCAGCCCTCTTGTTACCCGGCGTTTCCCGGTGAATTTTGGTTTGTCGTCCCATACACCCCCACAATTCTGGTGACACTCTGTCCAGCTGCAAGGTTTTAGGTGAATAGCTGAGAAACGGTGGTGAAGATGTTTAAATAGTAAAAAAATCAACCCCACCCCACCCTCCATGGCGAGGAGGATTCGCCAATCCCTCCACTTGGTCGGCTTCTGTTTAGGTGCAAGGTTTCAGATCAATAGCTGCGAAACTGTGGGCGTGCATTATGGACAAACATAACCTACATACCCACATTGACATACATGTACACACATTCTCCTATATACACCCTGGTATAGATTATCGAGTGTGTGTGCCTTTTTTGTGTAGGCCCTATATGTTCGCGTAGGGACGCTGTTGTGTGTTTTCTGCAGCTCTACATAATGCTGAAATGTGGCCGTGGTTTGGTTTGGGGGCCTACTTAAAGGCGCATTTGGGACGTATTAATTTAAGGACATGGGTTACTCAGTTACTGCATGCATGGGCAACGTCTCGTAAATGCATTTAATTTTTTTATTTCAAGGTCTTCTCCGCACCTAAATCTTTGATGGTCAGCAAAACAAAACCGATTGTCGTGATTGTTTAAGAATCAGCAATCGTGCCTGGAATATTAGGCTCTGGGCGCGGGTGGATAGAGGCGCTGGTGGAGTTGCTTAAATGAATTATTGGGCAGATAGGCGCGCGTGTGGACTGATGACGATTTATAGAAGCTGGACATATTTCTTGATAGCCTAATAATGCAAGAGTGTCTGTTGCGTTTGTTACTTAGGCACACGAATAAATGTCAACATAGGCCTAAGATTCTTCCGTAAAGTCTCACTCTACTTATCTATTTTTTATAACAATTTACACATTTTGTGTAAAAACTTGTGTTGACAAAGTTTCAGCAACTGTTTTTAAATTTTGATTTGTAGACTTGAAGACAAGCGCCTTTCGATCGAAGTTCTCTGGACATCTTAAACTAACATGAACCCAAATCGCTATTCTGTCTAAAATACGTAGGACTTGTGTAATTTTAAGACTTCAGAAAACACACTCAGGCTACTTAGGCCTATGTTGGAATCCAGGATGTCAACAAGGCAGTGACAGGCTATGTCTGTTTCAGGTTTTTGGTTCAGGTTTACTTTCTCTGCATGACCGTTGAACCTATTAACAAAACTGCATTAAATAACTCAGGAAAATTCTGGGCAAATATCAACAAACTATCAGCAGGGTCAGGGTCATCTGCAGAACGTCTCTAATTGGTTCTTGCCTTCTGTGCGCCACTGCTAACGGTGAAGTTAGAAATTGGACGAGGCCAGACTGTTTCTCAAACCATGACGCACCAACAATATGCCACATACGGTCTTCCGCGCTACGTGCTCACATTTCTGCACCACATGGAATCTCACAAGGACTGCCTCAAGTGGAACATCGTCGAGGGCTCACACAAACTCACGCTGACGCTCACTTGGAACTTCCGAAAGAACAAGACGAAAGAGACGCTCTGGGAGAAGTTGCAACGGACGATGAAGCTCGGTCGTGTGTCAGGAACCGATTCTCACGCAGACGCTGGCACCCCGGCTGTACCCCGAGCTGTCAGTCGCTTCATCAAGCGATCCGCTCAAGAGCTCTCTGAGGTCAGGCCGTACAAGACGACGACTGCTGACGACTCCGCTCACTCGGGAGACGGTTGGGGAACACAGAGGCCCAAGGACAAACAGTCGCACCACTGGTCAAAGCTGTCGTCGCAGTCTCTACCTGGAAAGTTGGCGTCAAGCGGTAGCGGTAATGGAGGCCAGCCGACCATTCGAAACAGCACGTCGAGTCGACATCACTTCATTTCGAGCTATTCCAGCTACCACAACCTACCTTCACGGGTGTCCCGCCTGCCGGGGGAATCGTCGCCATTCCACGGCAGCTGGCCGGGGGTGAGTTTCGACGCGTCTTCGGAGGCCGTAGAGCACAGCACACCGACCGCAACGACGCCGGACATGACGTCACGTAGCATGCAACCATCGCCGTCATCGTCGACGAATCGCCAGAGCAGCAGCGGTTGCTATAGAGACAACAGTGCCGCGTGCAGCAAGACCGGCGACGACGACTATCTGACCGATGACATCACGGAAAAATCCAGCGACATTGTGGCTGGAGGTGGCGGGGCTGTTCTGGCGGCCGGGGGCAGAGCGAGTGTGCTAGCCCCTCCAGGAGGCTGGAATAGCCTCGCGGCTGAAGGTGGGTCTGCGGGGATGAGGAAACATTCCCAAGTGTCTGTCGCAGACGGATGGAATCGCTCGGCGGATGCGGAATCCTGGCCCCGATTACGTCTCGAAATGATGGAAGATCATCTCGTGGCGTCTGGGTACGGGACGGACGATGGGGTTGCAGTCGAGATGGGACCGGGTGGAGGAGTCGGAGTCGGTGCGGAGTCGAGTGGGGGTGGAGGAGATGGACGAATGGTCAATGAGACCGTTCTGAAGTGTCTCGATAGCTGTGATAAAATACTATTCAGACATTCGACTACTATCACATAGTATTTTGATCCGGTGTAAATGAAAGCGCGTGCGTGTGGTCGCGAAGAGGCAGGCCAACTTGAAATCAGGATATAGCCTAAGCTAGACACAGCGCTCGTGAAGAATTTGTTGCCCTGCGCCTGCATGGTTTCGAGTGGCGTTTTAGAAATTTGGAGATTACGATTACGAGATTACATAATTATATGCATGTCCTGTCGTCTGTGTATGCCCGTGTTTGTGTAGGCTTGTAGACGAATGGTAATTTAAAGTTGCTGAGTTAAACTCTATGGAACCAATTGTTAACCTTCTAAGGGTAAACAAAGGTAAAAATCGACAACATTTGAGGGCAAGACACTTAGCATTCTTCTATATTTCTACCTCGACAAACTGTGTAGGTCTTCAGTTGTAGCCTAAAACTGTTGGATTGTGATGCAGCTGCAGAGTAGGCCTACGCACGCATGCTACTGCAGTTACTGTAGTAGGCCTATCAGCACGCTGTGGTCAGTTTGGCTATAAATTATGGTCAGTGGTCAAGATCTAATTTTACGGTCGGTAGAGGCCTACAAAATCTTGTCATACTTGCATTGGCTATCGTATTTACATGTAAGCTGAACGCTTTATAACCAATATATTGGACACATATAGTTATATTAAATGATGAATTGCCTTTAAATAAAACAAAGGAGTAATCATGTAACACAGCTGATGGACTGCCGTGTATTTTTGAAGTAAAATATGTGCCGCAGATTGCTATAGGCCTATATACAGTTAATTGCATAAACCTCGTTCAAGAATTAAGATGCTCATTCATGAAATAGGCCTGTCGACTAATTCTAGAGATTACAGCAATTACTAACTAAATTACTGCCCTATCGTGTATCAAGTCGTATAGGCCTAATTTCCTCACTTCTTTCACTAGCCTACTAATCACAATGCCTTTGATCGCTCGTCAAATCACTCAGCAAATTACTTTCCTCATCATCTGCTGATCATCACCTCTATGCTGACGACAAACAAGTTTTTCATATCTCCCCTCTCCCCTCTAGGCGCACTATATCACATTATATAGGCTGTTATGATCACTCAGATAAGATTTCAATTTGGATAACCGATATAGTCTGCTATATAGGCCTACCTTAGTCCTTAGCCTTAAAACAGAATTCCTCTATCTGCCTCCGTGAGCAATTTAATGGGGAAAGCAATCCTCAAAACCTCTTCCCATCAGAGCTCACTTCTACTTTGTTTTAGACCCACACACTTCTCCTATCCGCAATCTTGGAATCATCTTCGATTAGCCTAGAACCTTACATTTTCCAACCACATAACCCAATTATCTCGCACCTGCTGTATTCACATTTATCACAACTGCCGATTGAGCAACAAGACTAACTGCAAATAGCCACCGCAGTTATTCGTTCCAAATTCGACGTAATTTGACCTTGATCCTAGAATGCACCCGGAGACCTTTGGCGTTGATGACTCATGGGATCAACGAGTGCAAAGTGAGGTAGAACCCGTGTTCGTATAACTATTTGTGCGCACCTAGGATGTTCATTCCAAACTCGACTATAAGCCTATTGCAATAAAAAAATTATCCACTCACCCCCTGACTTCAGGTTTCCAACAATTAATATGTTCCTTTCGATTTTTATCGACTCTTTTCTTCAATGGACGATCGATGATTATTGTTTCACTTGAGACCATGCTTGAGACAGACATCGATTTAACAAGGTCAAACTGCAATCTGACTTTATAGAGCGCTACTAGAAGGTAAACTCATCGGTGGCACTCTAGAAAAAACAGAGGAAAAATCTTTCAAATTGTATAACTGATCGAGAGGTTCGTGTGGCGGGTCCAATAATTATTGTAGTCAAAGTTTCTGAACTAAGCTGTAGAATTACGTTTGCGTGGAAGAATAAGGATCGTGTCAATGAGTATCGGTCTACGTCTTATTACGGTCTTAAGTTTTCTTAACCTATATAGTCTCTGACCATTGCTTAATAGTGTATTCGCAAAGACCAAGCCTCTAAAGCGGCACGCGAGATCCACGTGCAGAGTAGCTTACCAAAGACACTAAATATAGAATCCTTGCCAAAGACCATAACAAACATCGACCATGAGCTACTAACGTGAATCTTACTTGTTTATTTCCCAGAGGCGATCGCTCTGACATGCGCGATGAAGCTTATGTTTGGGTGTCCGCCATTTTGGCACGCTTTGGAAATTAAATATTCTTGATCGAATCAGGAGGTATTAAACGAAATTCGAAGCAATCTCTACAATTTTACGTCAGGAAGATCAAACGCGTTTCGACGTCTGCATCAGAAATGTCGGATGCCGATCTAAACAAGCTGAAGGTCACCGAACTCAAAGAGGAATTGAAAAAGCGTGGGATCGATACGAAGGGTAACAAAGCGCAATTGATTCAGAAATTGAAAAAAGCGCTGAAAGAAGAACGGAATGAAGGAGGGGCAGATGATTCTGAGGGTGCTGGAGACGCCTCCCAAGAAGGTACGTAGCTCCTTAATATTGATTAAAGTTGTTGCTGTTTTGCTTTAGCTATACAGCACTTAGGGAGCGCGATGGTCTAGTGGTCAGTGCGCTGGGCTATCATTTAAGAGGCTGGGGCTTCACTTTTCTGCCAGAACGAAAATTCGTTTTGACATTTTTGCTTATCGCCTACTCGGATATATGCTTACACTGATCGTGCACTATTGTTTAGTCTGAAGCCGGACAGTGCTAAAGAGGGTCGTATAGTGCTTTGACCTAGCGATCCTTAGACATCAGGAACAAGCTTCTGTAGATTGTGTTTTGGTGCGATTAATTAGTGTTACCTTAACATGTTTTCTTCTGAGATGGTTTGATTTTACTTTGCTTTACTTTCCTTATGTGTTTCTGTAGAGGAAACTTCAGGAAATTAGCTGGTAACTTCACCTTTATTGCTTTGCAGTTGCATATAATTTAATCTACTTCTGCTTTAACTTTTCTTTAGGTGGCGATTCGTCAGCACTAATGGATTCTTCGCAGTATGATTCAGCGCTCGAATCATCACAGAATGAGTCAACTCTGGACACATCTTTTAACAAAACAGAAGAGAAACCGATTGAGGAAAAATTGGATGACAAGCAGCATGCTGACAGTCTTCCCACTCACTTTGCGGGACTTCCGGAGTCACCATTGTCATTGTTGAACAAAGACATTCCAGCTGTTGAATTGCTGCAAAGCACTGAGACAGCTGAACGTGTTGTTCTACCGACGTTGCAACCAGCAGCTGTGCTGGAACTGGTGACAGTTGAGTCATCAGCTGTGGTAGAGCCAGTGGCTGATCTACCAATATCTCAGGAACCCACAGATGCACACCATGTGGCAGAGCAGACGCCCAAGGTGCTGTTGACTGAAGAACCAGCCGTTGAACCAGTCTCGTTGACCAAGTCCATTGTGGAACCAATTTCCGAAGAGACACTGAGAACGGAATCAGTGCTTTTGAAGACTGAGGTATATTCTTGTATTTTTGGTCTGCTAAATAAGCAGTGCTTGTCCTCCCTGACTTGCCTTGTGGTCTCATGGCTTTGCAAGTGACTCTGCACAGTAGATTGTAGAACTTTTGAAATGCAGTGTGCTTAGAATCAGTCGCCAGTTGATACCATACGCATGCAATATTGTAGCAGTGTTATATAAGTCTTCAATTTGATGATATTGCATGTATACAGAATGCAACTGACATTTGGCTGTATCTTCCAAACAGGTAGCAATAGGTAAAGGATGCACATTATTTTAAATGCCTGTTGAGAAGCTTATCAGAGAAAAAGGTCAATGGATCATTCGTTAAAGGAACAGAGGACGGCAATGATTGGCAACTAAAATACAGTTAAAGATAATACCTGAGTTCTGACTTAACATTTTAAAATCACTTCATTTGTCTTTTAGCACATAGTACATTTTACATGGTGCTATTTTGTAGTGGCTTGCAACTTACGCTATTCATGTTGTCAGTATTGCAATTAAATTACGTATAGTCTTTTTTTTATTGCATTTAGGCAGGAGATGTTTTGATAGTGGAGACAGAGAAGGAACAGGTAACGGTGGAAACTGTGGAACCAGACAAACAGACAACGAAGGATGCAGAGATGGAGATTTCAGAAGACAAAGCTGATGGAGTAGCAGAAGAGAAGAAAGACGTGGAGCCTTTGGAATTGGACGACAGCAGCGTCGTTCTCATTGAAGATGGAAATGCCGCTGAAAAGGAAGCTGATGAAAAACCGGATGTTGACATGGAAATCATTGAAGGTTCAGGCTAGTAACTAATATTGGCTGGTGGATTTTGTGGCGAATGTATCTGATAAAGTAGACATTATTAATGCTTGTCTTAATCTCAAATAAATTTCAGGTATATACATTAGTGAATAATGTACTGTTTGTACAACGTGTATGATTACATATATACATATATTATTTGTATATCTATTTGTAATTTATTATTAGTACAACGGCTTTGTTCCATCGGCGTACTTGGTGAATTTATTTAAAGCTATACTAAAATCATACTTGTTCTCCCGTCTGTTGCTAGCTCTTTTGTGAGGCACCCCTGTAGCTGCATGGCCATGCTACGGCACCATACGAATTATCATAATTCTTATAATAATAATATATATAATTAAATGGTCTGAGTGGAATAAAAGTACATAGGGTTAGTGATGCCATTATTATAATGCACAAGGTTTGTGGCCTTGTTGTATATATTCTTAATTCTTAAGTTGGTCCTTTGATTCATGAATGGTTGAATGTTCAGGTCCATTTTGAGGCAGACTGCAACTGGGACTACACTGCAGAATATCCTGTGAAGAGAGCTTTAAAAACTTGGCTGCAATTGAGATAGCTTGCAGAAATACCAATTTTTGCAGATAGTAAGGACCTAGACAGGTTTGTCTAAAGCCTGCAGATTCCAGATCATTGTGTGAAAGAGTAAGTTATTCATGACAGAGTAAGATTAATGTTGATTTGTTTAGAATTTTAAAAATAAATAATTTTTTATGTGACATCACAGATTCGAAGGAAAAACGCGGAGAAAAGCGACGTCGCTCGAGATCCAGATCGCGATCTCGCAGTCCGCACAGGGATTGGTGAGAATGCTTTCATTGTGTAGCAGTTACACCTCAGATTTAATGCCAGTAAACTTATTCATAAAGCAGTGGAAGCAGTGAATTCCATGATTTTTGGCAGTTTGCAAAATTTCAGCCAATGTTTTCTTGCTGTGTTTTTTGCCGATTTTTACAGAATCATACTGTGACTTTTGGACTTTAAAATGGCTGTAGAATGAGTGCATGCTCACTTTAAATAGTTAGCAAAGAAACGAATGCACTAATTTTGGGACTTTTGTTGTTATTCTAGGTCGTACCGGAGTCGATCAAAGTCTCCAAAACGAGGCAGGCACAGTCGGTCAAGGTCGCGATCCCGTTCAAGGTCGAGGTCTCGGGATAGGTCGCAGTCGCACGAGAAGCGGCAATTTCGTTCGAGGTCGAGATCTCAGGAGAAGCAGCGTAATCAGTCGAAGTGAGTATGACGAGAGAATGATGGTTGAAGATTCTGTACAAGTCAGTGCTGTCTCGTGCATGTGACAAACAGCATCATTTGCACTTGAGAACTGTTCTCTATCACTGAGGCTGGGTGGAAAGTGCTTTTGAGATGTGAATGTCTTGAAGAGACTTTTGGTGATGTGAAGAATGGAATGTTATCCTGCAGAATTGTGTTTGTCTGAACCAGTTTTCTACTTCATTCCCTTAGCTTCCGTTGCCTTGTCTGTTCATGCTTTGCCTTCACTTACCTTATCTTACCATGTCACATCCTCACCTTTCCTTGCTGTGCCTTAAATTGCCTCTTTTGACCTTTCCTTGCTGATTACTTACCTTGTGGTAATTTGGATGATGGTCACAGTGTGGTGGCAACATAAAATGAAATTGTACATGTGATGAAATTTCTCGTTTCGCTCTGCTTCACAGATCACCTGACAGAAGCGTCGTTGAAATACCAGAAAACGAGGACTGGGTGACGTCAACTGATGTTCAGATTGACAGGTGTAAGTACTGTGTACTATTTCCATGCACACTAAGGCCTCAGACCCTTAAGACATGCTATTAAGTGACTGTCATCAACACTAGCAGAGTGCCTCTGTCTAGAGCACTGCTGTTTTGTCATTGTGCCGTCTCTTCCAATCATTGGCTTTCCTCCAGGTTGTGCATGTGATCCAAAGTTATGTAACAATGCAAACGCGGCCTTTTTCATGCAGTGCAAGAAGAACACTGCATTACAGTAATTTTCTCATAGACGATACAATATGACAGTGTAAAAAAATTATGCACTGTTGCTAGTTGTTGTAGTGATGATAACACAATTACTCTTGTACTTTTGGCGTCACTGTAGAAGTTTTGCGATCAACTTGTTAGTCTACTATTTAATGTTTTAAATAAATATACTTGGTACATTGTTTTCAAGAACTTGGGTGATGTTGATTTGTTGTAGATAATTGTGACTTGAGTGTCGTCATTGATGACAATGGTCTGAAGGTGACACCATTGACAGATGGAGGCTTTTCTTATATGTGGCATGGCGTGAAATCCACTTATGGTGTCAGCAAAGGAAAAACTGGTTATGAAGTCAAGGTAGACTATGAACCAATGTCATGATACTACTATTTTTTCATTCGGACATTTATATAGCGCTCCTTCAAGTAAAAACCTACTCAGAGGCGCTCCTCCAGATTTATTTATGAATTTTACTCATGATACTATACTACTATATAAAATATATATTTGCATAAGTAAACATGATGCAATTATTGATTTTCTACCAGATGCGTGATGTAACTTTCGTTGGGTGTAATTAAATTGACTGAATCAATAAAATCAGATTTATTTATTTGGACAAAATTGACAAGGAATTTTGATTCAAAACACACTGAAAAGTAGTACAATATATTATGATGAAAATACATAACTTCCCTTAGCCTGTTTGTGTAGTAATTATAATGGTTCTTCTTTAAGATTCTTGAACATTTGAACGTTGAACTTCCGGATGACGAAGAAAGCAAGCATGTCGTTCGAGTTGGCTTTTCAACTGATGCTGCTTCAACTCAGCTTGGTAAGTTAAATTCTGGCTATGTTTTGCATAGATTATATAATGTATCAGGCGCCCTTGTAACGGCATGGCTGTGTTACTGCGCCATATAAATCGTCGTAATTATTATTATTATCTGAGGATATATATCCTGTAAATGTACCATATCTATATAAATAAAAATGAAACTTTCCAATAGTTTGTAATAATTTTTTGTCGAAAGTTACGCACAGATTGTTTTGAAAATTTACCAAAACCTTCCATTCCATGTCTTAAGATTTTTTCCCCGAAAAAAACGCATTCTTTTCCACAAAAAGTGAACTTTGCAATCCGTTCGACCGCCATTTGCAAATTCAACAAAACCGCAGGGGAGGTAGGGAGGGATGGTTAGACGCTCTTTTCAGCCACAGCAACGCGTGGCCGGGTACAGCTAGTATATATAGATATTTGTGTGTGTGTGTGTAATTTATGGAAGCTCTCATAGTCGCCATAGTTAGCCAGATGTGAAAAGTTTTTGGCATTTCACAACTTGAGTGATGGCATGATATTTAAAGTGCTTTTGTAAAATTTGTCATTGCAGAGATTTTATTGCAACATAACATTTCTGCAGTGAATGGGATTCTGAGTTTGTTGTGAGTTCTTGTGCTCTGCTACTCACGGAAGTGTGGCTGTTGTGTTTCCACAAATTAACTCTGGCTCTTAGTGCTGACATTTTGAATGTACCATTTTTGGATGTGTATATTGGAACTGTCTGGCATCATAATATACATGCTTTTTTACTGTAGCCAACTGTCTGACTGTCTTAAAAAGCTTAGATCGTCCAATGATATGTTGATCAGTTCAGATGCGTTAACCCTTTGACAACAAGCTGCATTGAATTCCCATTCATTGTAGTAGATATTCGTTGGTTAAGGTGTTAGGAATAAATACATGTACAATTTTGAACCATCATAACTATGCAGGCTCATATGAATATATAATGATAATATAATTATCACTTCAATAGTGTTTTTGACTTGTTTAGAGTTTTTTTTGGTGCTCTTTGTACAGGTGAGGAGAAATTTTCTTACGGTTACGGTGGAACTGGTAAAGCATCCACAGACTGCAAATTCACGAACTACGGAACAACATTTGAAGCTGGAGATGTGATTGGAGCTTACGTGGTCAGTTGCTTTTAATTGTGTAGTATTTTGTCGTATATTTGATTAAATTGTGAGTTAAAACAATGCAAGTCATCTGGTAAGAGCTGTGATTTCTGCAGGTTGTGATGTCTGATCTGATTTGTATTGTTGATTTAACTGTTGGGCAGGGCATCATCAGTTGTATTTTGACCAGTTTTTATGAGCATAATGTACTAACTTTTTACTGCATTGCTTTTAATTTAAATGACCAGTTACATATATTTTACTGTGTTCTTTATGTCTGGTCACTTCATGCTGGCTTTACTTTGCCTAACTCGGTACATTTATCTATGTTACAGTTAATGCATTTGATTGACATTACGTTTAAATAGTTATGTTCAATTTAATTGCACTTCATTTGTTTATTTTACGCTCGGATATGCTTGCAGAATATCAGTTGACAGCACTCATCACTCTTCTTATTGTTTTTGTGGACATGGCGGTGAAACTTAACCCTTTGACTTGCCGTTATGTTTTTGCGCGAAAAGGTAGGCCTATGTATGTATGTATGTATGTATGTATGTATGTATATATATATATGTATGTATGTGTGTATATATATATATATATGCATGTATGTATGTATATATGTATGTATATGTATGTATGTATGTATATATGTACGTATATATGTATGATTGCATGTATGTATTTATGTATGTATGTATATTATATGTATGTACCGGGTATGTATATATGTATGTATGTATGTATGTATATATGTATGTATACATGTATGTATATGTATGTATATATGTATGTATGTATGTATGTATATATGTATGTATCAGGTAGCTACCGTCGTCCTAGGCGTTCGACCAACGTGCCGGTCGGTCGTTCGCCTGGCGTCACGCGTCGTTCAACGGAGCCCGCTCTCTGCCTCTATATATATGCATGTATGTATGTATATATGTATGTATGTATGTATGTATGTATGTATGTATGTATGTATGTATGTATGTATTTATGTATGTATGTATGTATTTATGTATGTATATGTATGTATGTATGTATATATGTACGTATATATGTATGATTGCATGTATGTATGTATGTATGTATGTATATTATATGTATGTACCGGGTATGTATGTATGTATGTATGTTTATATGTATGTATCAGGTAGCTACCGTCGTCCTAGGCGTTCGACCAACGTGCCGGTCGGTCGTTCGCCCGGCGTCACGCGTCGTTCAACGGAGCCCGCTCTCTGCCTCTATATATATATGCATGTATGTATGTATATATGTATGTATGTATGTATGTATGTATGTATGTATGTATGTATGTATGTATTTATGTATGTATATGTATGTATGTATGTATATATGTACGTATATATGTATGATTGCATGTATGTATTTATGTATGTATGTATATTATATGTATGTACCGGGTATGTATATATGTATGTATGTATGTATGTATATATGTATGTATACATGTATGTATATGTATGTATATATGTAAATATGCGGTCGAAATACATCCTTATAGAAAAGCGCGCTTTAAAGCGCGCTGGCAAGTCAAAATACATCCTTTATAGAAAACCGCGCTTTAAAGCGCGCTGGCAAGTCAAAGGGTTAAATTGTTTTTGTGTGTGCAGGATTTCGAAGGTGATCAAGTTGTTGTGTCATACACAAAGAATGGAGAGGATCTTGGCACTTGCTTTGAGATTCCTACGGACAGTCTGGAAGGCCGTGCTCTCTTCCCGCATGTTCTCACAAAGAACTGTAGCTTTGAGTTCAACTTTGGCCAACTTGTAAGTTCTCTGATGATTCAGCTTCTTTTAAATAAATGCTTGACTGTAAAGTTTAGACTTTTTTATGAAATTGTTGAACAATTTGCAAGTCTTTGAGTTTGAAAAATTGCAGAATTTAATGATGCTTCTGAGTGATGGGCATATTGTCCAATGAAACTGTTTTGCAATATGTTACTAATAAGTACCTGTTTTATTTTGATTGCTGTTCTGCCAGGAAGAACCATTTTTCCCAATCAAGGAAGGTTTTACGTTCTTAAATGTAGTTCCTGAGGAAGATAGAGTTAGAAGTACTCTGCCACCAGCACAAAAGGAAGATTGTGAGGTTGGTATTAGAACATTGCTCATAGAAAATCAGTTGTAAATTAGTGTAATTATACAGGTGCGCGAGCAAGTATAGTGCATATCATATCTGCATGAAATTTTTAAAGATTTGCTTCAATTGTCATTTATAAAATATCTTTAGGCTATTGAATATATCCTGATAAATTTTAAGGAGCAAGGTTACATGCATATCGTAGCATGATCACGTTATTGCCTAAATTTTTTAGTGAAATTTTAAAGTTGTTGTGTCAATTATTGTAGAGTTGTGAAATGATGTAATAAGCTAATTGTTTTTTTTATGCCAGATTTGAATCTAGAACTTGTATGGTTTTTATTGAAATTTGCCTAATTGGGTTAACTGGCGAATATCTGTTTGGTTTTGTAGATGATCATGATGTGTGGTTTGCCTGGATCTGGAAAAACCTGCTGGGCCGGAAAACACTCGGAATCCAGCCTTGACAAACGTTACACAATTCTGGGTACAAACAGCATCATTGACAAGATGAAGGTATGAAGCATTGCAGCAGTTAGGTATTAGGGACATTTCTAGGCTGGTATACACTGAGCAACAGTTCTTGGTTAGTCGCGATTTTGAAGAGTGCTGTACATACAAATTATACATGTATGTGTGTATTGCTGCATTTGCATGTAAATGTATTCGTGTATTTTCACATATGTATGAATTCCTGTTTTCATGCTTTTGTCTGTTTCTTTATTTTAGATCTAGAGAGCATCAGTTATTACTTGTCTAGCAGTAACTGTAATTTAGTATTATAACAATTAGCAACTATTGAACTATCGGCCACCATTTTATGTGCTTTATACATTCATGACGCAATAAAGTATTTTTTTAATGATGGACTTCAGGTCCCACTGAAAATGTGCTCGCCTGCTCTGGCACCTGGGTTTTCATTGTTCTAAAAATGTTGACGTATGTGTATTTATGCCAGGTTATGGGATTGCCACGTAAGCGTAATTATGCCGGACGTTGGGATGTTCTCATTGATCTGTCGACGAAATGTTTGAATCGTTTGCTGACAGTGGCAGCGAGGAAGAAGCGAAATTACATACTTGATCAGGTATGCATGCCGAATCATTCAACATCATTCCATAGTAGTTTTAGTTCTTGCTAGGTCAATCTGTTTAGGAATTGAATGAAATCTTACACTACGAGCAATGTCGTTTGACCGTTGATGATCTGAGAGAAATGTTGTAGAGTCAGCTCAGCGATTTCGATTTACTGGATTACGAGATGCGGATCGAGAGATATGATCGAAAGAGACGATGATCAGTTGATGGAAGATCATCAGTGTACAGTAAAAACCTAAATCAGATGAAAATGATTTGATGTTTTGTCGGTGTTTAGTTTTAGTTTTTTGTGCTGTTTTGTGCTATGTAGCTAACTGCTTTGAGTTTCTAAAATTGTGACTGCCAGTTACGGTGAGTTGTCTTTTTTTTAATCGTCAGATTTGTTGTGATGTTGCACTGAGCCAGTTTTGTAGGGCAGCAAGAATGGGAAGGTTAGTGTTTTTGTAGCCGGTTGTAGCTGTTTGTGCATTCATAGTAAAGTTGCTTTCTCCTTTGCCAACTGTTTGGGTGAGTTCTGACTCTTATCAGTTGTTTTTGGAGACTTTGTTTATAAATCAAGAAACTGGTAAGTGTTGAATTATAGTTAGCTGCAAAAGCGATAAAGGTGAACTACAGACGCTTATAATTTAATTCAGTTATGGATATTTTAGAGTTAAATAGGTCCTGTGTTCAGGTATGTGTATACATTTGAATCTTATTGTCTTAGTTTCTGTGAGTTGAACCTCATAGTTGGGGGTAGTTTAACTTTTGTAGTATTTGAATGAGGGCTAATGTCAGGTATTAGAGTTTACGGATAGTTAGTGCAGGTTGCTGCGGGGTGGATTGGAACAGTAGTCGTCTTTGAAAAGTGATTTTGAAATTGGTTGCAAATTACTTTTTAGTTTGCATAAATGGTACTGTGGTTGGTTTTAATTCGACTTAGATAAAGGAGTTCAATGCTGACTTTGACATAGTCTTAAAAAAATTGTGTGACTGGCAATCCACCTTATTGTTAATCTAGATGTGAGTAATACAGTTGTAGCTTTTAAGGATTGCGCAGTATAGTACAGGACAGGCCTCTACAAAGGTAGAGTATTTTTGGTAAGTAATGCTAAGTTGCATGATTGCAGTTATATAGGTTACAGAATAGTATAGTTTACATATTTTAAGTTAGTTGACCTTCTTTATATCTTAAATAATGATTAAATAATGTAATACAGGTTAATGTCATAGAGGTTACATAATGTAATTAGGATTAAAATCTTTAATAAGGATTAAGTACCGTAAGATAGGCTGCTTATCACACTGTATAATGTTGGTTTCTATGCTGTAAGACTGAAAGTGACACAGGAAAGTCTGCAAAAGGTACGTTTCTTTTCACAATATGACTTTATATAATAGTAGGAACTGGCAGTCGTGATTGAAGGGCAGTGCCACGTGCATGTGGCATTGCGATGTACTCATGTACTGTATCTGAATAAAACATATAACATTCTCTTGTCAATTGCCGCCAGACAAATGTTTATCCATCGGCGCAGAGACGTAAAATGCGACCTTTTGAAGGTTTTCAACGCACCGCTGTGGTCATAGTGCCGACCGATGAGGAGTTCAAAAGGCGGTGCGAACAAAGAGAAAAGGAGGAGGGCAAGGAAGTCCCAGATTCAGCAGTTTTGGAAATGAAAGGTATGCCTACTAACAGACCAAACGTCTGATTCTATATCTAGCTACGTCTAATTTGCTGTTTGTCTTACTTAGCTAATTTTTGCTTTGCAGGTGCACGGTATGCGCAGAGTGCCAGCGATTGAAAGCCACAAAATTGCATTGTCCGAAAGTTTTGTTGACTCCAAGAACACGCATTTTCGGTGCCACAGTTTTGTCGTTTTTGAACAAACGGGGGAAATTGAAGTTTTTGTCATGTCAGGCGACACCAGTGTAACTTTTCTGTACACTTGTGCAGGACTATTGGGTAAAATAAAACATTATTTTTGCCAAAATGCGTGGAATTTTGGATGGGGTTTTTTGCTTCAAAACTTTCGGAATGCAAGTGCTTTTCAGTGCTGTTGGCATACTGTGTTCAGACTGTGGCGGTATTGAGTCATTCACTGCATTAACTTTTCCAATGGATTATTTGCAACAGCCAACTTTCAGCTTCCTACAGAGGGTCTCTTCGACAAGGTGCAGTTTGTTGAGCTGCAGAAAGAAGAGGCAGAGACGCTCGTAGAACAGTACAACCGTGAGGGAAAGCAGGCATCGGCTGGCGGCCGGCAATTCCGGGGCAACCAGTCGTATGACAACAGATCGAACAGATCATATGGATCATACAGTAAGCAGGATGCTCATTCAAAGTTACCAAATCCGTATATATGAATTATTTGTTTGTCAAATTAAACTGTGCTCATATCTTCTGTCAGTTGTTCGTTGGACTTATTTGTAGACCTCTGTTGGTGGAATGTAGAAACAATAGGCAACGATTCTAGCAGGACTTTTTTAAAGTGGCTTCTTTGCACTGTATCTATTTATGTTGCTGAATGTAAAGAGACTCATTCTGTGTCACAAAAGATCAACATCAATTTAGTTCAGAATTCAATGCAATAAACTCAGAATGCTTTTCTGGACCACTTGTTAGATAGTTGTTAGATTAGTTCCATTTGATGTTCACTATCAATTTATGTGATGCTGTTTGGCACAAAGATTCTAAGCAGCTATGAGACCATGGACGTGGCTTATGCTGCTTTGGTGGCCACAGCTAAAATGTAGTTCGTAGTGGGTGTTCGTTCAAATTTCCCCGATTGAAATTTATTAAATACTTTTAGCACTTATGTAGAAGGTTAAATGGAAATAATGTTTTAGCTGTCTGGGGTATCTCTCTCTTGCTTATGACTTTACTGAACATTCTTGTATCATTCACAAAGTGATACTGCTGCTGTTTTTGAATTGTGTGAATCAATTGCTATGTCAGTCCATGTGTCTAATGAATTATAAGGATTGATTCTTGTGGAAACAATTATTTAACTTTTCTGTCAGAGCAATATGTGTTATAAAACGGAATGTTGTAGGTGGAAGCCAAGACCGTGGCCGGGACAACCAACGGTCGTGGGGTTTCAACAATCGACGTGGTGGAGGAGGAGGCGGTGGATACTACAACCGCGACAACAGAGACGGCGGAGGCTATGGTAACAAGAGAGGTAGCTTATTGTCTGGGCGTTAGAAATTACCCAATGAACGGGTAAGTGGGTGGTAGGGTGGATAGAATAGTTTGATTTAGGGATTGATTTATGGTGACGGGTGGTATAGATGCACGGGTGGGTGGGCCAATAGATCATAGTTGAATAACCTTAAGCAGAGTATTTTACGTTGCAATGTAGAATTTCTCTTGTTGCTGAAAGAATGTTTTCAGAGTTGGTAGTAGCGCCGATTTTTATTGACTTCAGTTTCAGATACTTTAATGACGACCAAAGATGCAGAATGTCTTTATATGCCAAAGAAACTGTAAGAGGATTAAGACAAGGGAATAGCAGGAGGAGGGCCACCATAATATAATATAATGTTGAATTCAATTTTATATATTTTTGATCCATTTTCTGATATTCCCATTAATTTGTTGGAATTGTGTTGTGTCACTTTGTGTTGCATTTGTCTGTGCATTATTCAGGTGGTGGCCGTGATGGAGGATATGGTGGAAGTGGAGGATACAACTCAGGAGGTGGTGGAGGATATGGTGGAGGAGGCTATCGAAGAAATGACAGAGGAGGCAGTGGAGGTGGTGGGTACAACCAGCCGGATCGTCGAAGGGATCAGTCGTCGTGGAGCAGTGGAGGAGGAGGAGGAGGAGGAGGAGGTGGCTACCGAGACAGGAGGGATAACAGAGGCAGCGGCGGCAGTGGAGGACGCGTGAGTACCTCGAATATATTATATATATGTAACAATCTACGTTTAAATGCAGTTGTTTTGAAACAGTTCTAAAGCAGCTATGTGTGAAGTGTACATACAGTGTTTTTGTGACCTGCTTAAAGGCTCTGAATTATAGCAAGTATTTTGTAATTGTGGTTTATAACTTCTGATAGATTTGTGTCTAATGCACAAGGCACATACATGTATAGCAATGGTCAGTACATAAGAGGCCTAAGACTTTAATTTTTTCAACGGGCTATATAAATGTCGCCTTGCGTTCTGTTACATTGTATTTTGCATCTCATTTTCAGGACTCCAACTGGAGTGGTAACCGCAGTGGTTCTGGTTACCAGCAGCAGTCGTCATGGAAAAGTAACCAAGGCAACCAAGGTGGTGCGCGGAACACATATGGCCAGAGCAATCAGGGATCATGGGGCAACCAGGGCAACCAGACAGGCAGCTGGGGTGCCGCCAGCACAGCAACCACTGGCTGGGGAAATCAGCAGGATTGGTCTCAACAAGCTGGATACCAACAACCAACTTGGGGACAGGTCAGTGCTTTCTGTGAAAATCTACGATTTCAACAGCTGTAGAACATAACTGCCTAGAGATTTTTATTGATATGATCACGAATTATACTCATTGCAACAGTGAACGTAGCACAAACTATAAAGTTCTGCTACAATAAGAAATTCATTTGCATGTTATGCTTTGGCACGCAAGGCATCATTTAGCCGTTGGCTCGGCAGCAGAAGGATGAAGTTTGATGAGATCACGTCGTACTTGAATTAAATTTGAGTTCAGAATCTTAACCCTTTAATGCCAAGATGGTAGTAAATAGTAAATGGTATGGGAAATCCTATACCCTCGGGTATAAAGGGTTAAAGTTGGCATTAAGATGGCTGGCTTCATGGAGGCACAGGTGCTTTATGTCTGACATTTTGTTCTGTTTTATCAGTGGACTCCATACAACCAGCAACCACAGCAGGTGCAACAGCAACCACAACAACAACAGCAGCAACAACAACAACAACAGCAGGCAACAGCCGCCTGGAACCAACAGTACTGGAACCAATGGAACGCATACAACCAAGCGCAACAGGGCGGCTGGGATTACAGTCAGTACAGCGCCCAGGGTGGGGCTCAGAAATGATTGACTGATGAACTTGGACACCATTTGCGTGTACTGTGTTCACATATATACACTCATGTATTATATTCATAGAGATATAAGCATATATATATATATATGTATGGTATATATTTAGAAGTTACATATATATATATATATATTAGTATTTAGTATATATATATGTGTGTGTGCGCAGTGCACTCCAGGACTGAGATGTTTTCATAACATTAGTGTTTTTATCAAACTTTTCTGTTGTGTAGAAGACTTGGTTGTCCGCCAGCAAGAGCTTAGTGGGTTTTGTGGTCACACATATAGGACATTCGCAAAATATAATTGGTTTTAGATCCCTCACTACCACTTGTCCTAATCTATGCTCCTTGTGAGCGTCTGCAAACCGACAGAGCACTCGGGCTTATATTAGGCTGGCCAGCTGATCTTGCAGATCTAACTAGGGGTATTTTGAGCAAAGGGACCATATGTAATTTGATTCAATGCTGTACCAACTGGCTGATGCTTTTTGGCACAGGCTGTACTGAATGACAGTGTGCTAAACTCAGTGATGGACTTGTCCATATTGACCATAACCCATCTCTTGTTGTATTGGAGTGATCCATCCATACCCTGGTTTGGGATGTCTGCAGTGGGTGATCCAGTTCCAATTCTACAAGGACTGCCTTGATAAGTTTTGATCCCGCTTTTTTTTAACCATTAGCCTAGTCTGTTGGAAGATGATTTGTGTGTGTGAGTAAGGAGTAGATGGACAGTTGGTGGCATAGTTTAGTTTGCGAAACCAATCGGTTGGTTTTAAACTACAAGTGTTGGTTTCAGGTGGAATACAGTTGTAAATTGTTTATCTCGTAAGTTTTTCAGTTGCATTCGTGTTAACTGTTCATTGTTGAATGGTGTTAATCTTGATCACAGAAAGAGACTGCATAGTGTTTGAGAGGATTTATCAGATCTTGATGTTCACGTACACTGGTGCAGTGCATTAAAATCACACTCTTCTAAACATGTTTACTGGTCAGTGGTCATGCAAGGTTCTAATGGCTCTATTATACAATAGCATATGCGGGCATTGTGATAGTACATGCCATAAGCCTGAAGAGGCGAATGTGCGGTGCACAAGTTGCAGAACTAGAAATAACACGGCAAAAGACAATGGACCCCGATTTCTGGAGTAGAATGTATTGACACAACAATAGAGCTTCAGCATTCAACGTTATGGAATGTGAATAAACAACTTTTAGTTTACAACATAGAAACGATGTTAGCAATCGTATACCATTCTGCACAACATCGAACACCCACGGCATACAAGTCTTCTAAATGCATTCACGTTAAAAAACATGCCATGCCAGAGGTTGTTCATATCCTATGTAAAACAAATGGTAGTGTAGAATATCTGAACTTAAAAATTACATCTATAAAGCTTAATACACACCTTCCATTAAATAGCCACATAACATATTTTTTTATTCACATAATCAGTATTTGCTATTTATCTGACTGTATGCATCCTAAATTCTGGCTAAATTTGAATTCTTTAGAATAAACTTCGTCCAATATTGGATTCACTGCAGGATGATTAATCTTGGAGTGACTGCATGCTTCTCTTCTGTGCAGTTCAGAAAAACCTGTCGCCTACAAACTGTCTTTTGGTAACAAGTAAACAAACTGCTCACAAGAGTACAATCAAGAACAAATTACACATGATTAAGGAAATCCTCCTAACACACAAGCAACATGATTGAAGTTAAGAATAACATGATTCAAGTTAAGAATTTTAGCATAATCGAGTATAATCTAATGTATGTACACGTGTTTTCAGCGGATATTCTCGTCTTTGCAACAGAATGAGGTCAGCGCAGCACAGAAGCAGTCTCTTAAGCAAAAGCTAGTCGTGGGTCGAAGTGTTGCAACATTTTTTGGCATGAAGGTGGGTGGGGCCAGTCCTCTCCCTCCAGTCTCATCTTATCACTGACTGTACATTAAATCGTTGTTGGCTAGATGATGCAGGTGGATCATAATATATCTTTAAACAAATATCGTTTAAAATAGCTCTGCCAACATTTAAAAAGTTTTTTCTTACTAGAGAACAGAATTCTAATCACCCTATACAAACACATTAAAGCTTCAATAACTACAGATAGAAAATAATTTAAACAAAATACCATCATGTTTACGGTTGATCATGGCAATATAAAATTAAACAATATACAGGTATAAAACAATGATTAAAATATGTCCATCTTTACACAGCTTGTGAACGGCAAAATCTTGCTATAAAAAATAATATCACTCGTATTCAGTTGCAACCCCCTGTGTATGAGTTTATAAGTATGTTTATTAATGCATGCATTTGGAGACGATGCACACAACAGTTTGACAATTGAAAAGTAAAACAATTCGAATATCAGAAAAAAATATTTCCATTACTGACAGGGAAACTGGACGGGGATGATAGCTAAATTGAAAATAGAATCTTAGAACACTTTCATCACGACACAAGTTAACAACGACAATGGAATATGTGAAATAAAGTAGCCGCCTCCTAACAGATGCTGACCCACACCACCGATAGATGTCTACACTTAGATAACACCTGTTAACACTTGTCAACGTTGGTCACTTGCTGACACTTAGTAACATATTGGCATTAATTAATGATTAACACCTGTCGACGCATGATTATATCTGTCGACATTTGTTACGACAAGTTAACCCTTCTTCTACAGTTCGGTGTGGCTTTCAAGCACCTGTTTGTTGTCCATTTCATTGGCCATGCCATTTCCAGATGCCTTCATCTCTTGGTCAACCATTGACTTCGGCATGGGAATGGGCCTTGGGTGACGGTCCTGATACAGCCTGGAATGCTTTAGTTGCTCCAGTTCTGCCTGGATTTCATCCTCCAGTTCCTGTTGATTCATGGATGTTGATGGTGCCATGTCATCATGATAACCTGAGTAGTAAAATCAAACATGCAGCGTAAATATTATAAAAAGTTTGGTTCGTCAAAATTTACCTGTAGTGCCGAACAATTTTATGTAATTTGACAATTTTTTTCTTTAGCATAATATATTATTTTAGGGAAGTCACATATTTTGATTGTGGTGAGTTACATTGAGTGTTAAAATAGGAATATAACTAAAAACAAGATGCAACCATATTAAGTCAATCTTTCTGTGCTAAACCAGAAACAACTGAAGCGAGACCATACCAAGTCCATGTTCGTTGATTTCGCGCAAGAACCCATGCTGTCCATCTTCTGGAGCTTTTTTCGCTGCATCTTCGTCCATCTTCTTGAGAAAGTTATATCCGGGCAAACGAGGTTTCCAAGCGTGCTCAGACAATCTCACTAGAAACCATTGCAAAGTAACTATCATCTTTAAATTAAAGCAACATACATTTTATTCATATTGTAGCGCTGTGAAGGTACTATAATAATCAGACATTTCTTATTTAAAGAATATCCATTGCACCATTATAATATAGCGCAAGTCATCAATAGTTATATTTAAAGTGACCCATGGTTTAAATAATTTAAGGTGACCCATGGTTAAAAATTGTAATCTGCTAGAAAAGCTCGGCTGCAAAACCAGAAGTTTGGCTATGGTAGTTAAACAAGTTGAAACAGAAGAGTCCTGTGTTAGGACCGAAGTGCCAGTTAAGTCTACAGTGTATATTTGTACATACACACTCAAAAGCACAGTTTTAACTAAGCTGTGTTTAAATATCCATATCAAGTGCAATTTATACCAAATTAATCATTCAACTCTGAAGTGCACGGTGAGACCCCCCGGCCCCGTAGTCCTTAGGACGCCATTGTAAATCCTCATTGCACACCCCAAGTCCACATAAATCAACGTCTGATACTTCCCCCCAAGTTACAATTCTCATACTGACGAAATGTTGAACAGTTGTAAAGAGATGAATCTTAATTTGCGTAGTGTATAAAAAGACGAAAAAATCTGAGTTGTGTAAAGCAAAACCACTTTTTTCTTCTTATTCACATGTCTGATTTGAGGCACTTACTTGAAGTCATGATGTCACCACTTCTAATTCCATTCAGCCAAATCTCAACAGCTTCACGGCTGATGTCTGTTTCATTAAACTGATGTACTTTGCCCTGTGACAACCAATTGCAAGTTTAACTGTACACTTCACGATAATATAATTTAATCCGAATATTACCCTATCATTTATAGCACCCATACAGAATCAGAGCTACTAAAAAGGAGCAACTAATAATAATTACTATATCACAGTAGGCAAAGTGCATTTCGATAAGGTGCACAAGAACTTACAGTTTTATGATCGATGAAAAGAAGTTCTTCGTCTTTTGTTTCATTCACGTAATGACGAAGGACCAACTTGCCAACGGAAGGCTTTCCAGATTCAGTCGGAGATCTAGAGACGTAACGTATACTGTAACATCATTGAATGTATGCATATGTTATGTACATACACATGTAAACAGATATACACTTCGTGTACACATGTGTATGGTTGCCCATGTACTATGGGCAAGTGTAAGTTGACAATTGGTTGATCAAAGTAAAACCAATTAATTAATGATTTTAGAGATTTAAGCCAAATGAAGTCAGACAGAATAGGTGTAGAAAGCATCAAGAAGAGAAACAAAAGGAGGCACAGAAACAACAAGAAAATCCAGAAAAACTTAAACTAATAAATTTATGCAGTTCTATCTTTCTATTCTTAATATATTTCAAAAACAACTTTTTTCTATATGAGTTAAGCAGGACCACTGTTGTTTCTGCTGATGAAAACCTCTTTTATTAGAATGAACAACAGGATTTAATGCATTTTAAATAGCTGATTAAACAAAGCAAATGCAAGGCTATGGTATTCAATAGAACAAGCAGACAATGCAAAGGTACAATCCAATGTGCTCCATGGAAACATTATTTAGTGAGCAAGTGGTGTAAGTAGATATACCATTGAGTGCAGATGGAACAAGAACAGGTTGGTCATCTGATATGACATTAGTCAAATGGAGGAGTCAACCCATTTTCAAATTGTTGATTATTGATAAGATACGCTCAAAAGCTTCATCAGACATTGCCACAATTGTCTGGGTGTGGTGCTCATGGAATCTGCTTACTGACCACACAACAGGCACCGACCCCAGCATTTGGAAGTCTTTCTAAAATGTGCTACATAAATAAATGCCACGATACAGATTATGGACTTACGTGTTCATCCATGCAATAACGATGTCCTCCGCGTTTCTATCGGCTGCGAGTGAACTGACGACGTGGAAGAGTTTTCCATCTGTGTTTGCCACGAAGAGAATCAGGAACGGCTTCTTCATTGAGAAGTACACTGCAAAGTTATCCGCCTTCAACTTCGGCTGAAAAAAACGACGCAATGTAACAGAATACAACGTAATGTAAACCGAGCTTATATGGTACCACACATCTTTGCAAAAACTATCAAGACAATTTACTAATGACCAGATATGCATATGTCAGAATGAATAACACTATCGACATGACTCACAAGCAGGACCATAGCAACTGCATCTTGTGCCAAGGTTAAATCTAGTGTACTGTTCCAAATATCAACCCACGCAACAACGACTCAAAATTTGTATGTCACCTATTGAATTGCGTCCTGTTCCGCAGCACTGCTGGAACACCCCTTCATGTAGTAGCTGCTCATCAATAGATAGCTGCTTTTAGGCATTCTCAGACCACAGTCCTTCAACATTCAGACTAATTCCTAATTAATTAATGCAATTATCACTTGCTTAACACTAACATAGATTAGTTATTATTAACAGTAATAGGTCTTATACCAAGATCGGCAAGGTAGCGAGAAGGATGCTCTGAACAAGATCATCATCTTCCATGGACTTTTCCAACTTCACTGATCGAAGTGGATCCATTTGATCTCCACGCTTCATAACAACGATAAGAGGAACGCTCAATCCTTGTGACTTAAATCTAAGAATCGGAAAAACAAGAACAAGCATCTCTTAGCAACATCCTATTACTATAACGCTAATGAGACAAATTTTGTGACATGGAGAGTGTTATGGATCCTAACTTAAATACAAGCGTCATAGCTGCTCTCTGTCTCTCTCTCCTCCATCAGGCATGCGCCAATGATGAGGCCTCAACCATCTCCAAATCACCCTCTCTCTAACTTTATCAATGGTATCCCTTATAACCATGCTCTACGCCCTCAGATCCATTTGAATTTGTCTTCATGTTGAGGTTTCCTGGTCGTATGCCAGGTGGTGACCAATCCCCTCCTGGCAGGGTATGGAAGCTGGTGAACCAATTTAGTAAGCCTCTTTCACCCTCAGGTGCCCTTCCCATGCCTGCCTCATTCATAGTTGCAGAAGTTTCCAAACGGATGCCTAAATAATGCAAAGTATGCAAGTAATCATTTTTGTGAGAACACTCTTAATATCGTGCCTTGAAAATGCCTCCCAATAACAATACACTCATTAATTCATTCCAAAAACATAGCCCCAAAGTGCCCGCTCTTGCTACTGTGTGCATTTTTCAAGTGTTGAAGAATCACGAATATATAAAATACAATTTCCTTACGATTTTTCAGCAATTTTGTCTGCTACAAGTCCGCAGACAACGCGACCTTGCAACTTCTTTGCAGCCATTTTAAAGATGTCTTTGTCTAAAAAGTTCACAAAAGTGTTTAATTATTAAGCAAGCAAGTAATTGTTATTAGCACAATACAAACGTCAACAATTCACAAGTAACAATGCACACAAAGGAGAAAAAGCGCTGAACAGGTCATGAGAGTAAAGGACGAAATCAAATGATACACCATACGACAATGTTCAGTTTATAAATTTTTTTTATCTAATCTACAGGTCACAAAGAAACAAACAGGATACAATCTTAAGGTGAACAGACTGCCTTACCACATGATTAAAGACAAATTCATAATGCATGGAGCGCAAAATCATGAGATCACACGTAATTTCAATAAGCATGGAAGTCATTTTCCACAACAACATCACATTGTGGTATCATAAAACATGCACAACTGCAAATCATGATCATATGACCATAACAGAACCCAAGCACATTGACATCAGGATCCTTACAAAATAATTGGATAATAAAATTATGATTTTTCATTAGATCATAAGTGATATTTCGAGGCATTGATACCCTGATCAATCAAATTTAATCAATCAAATTAATCAATCAATCGATCATTCAACCAATCAATTAAATTATTCAATCAATTGATTATTCAACCAATCAATCAAAATTAATCAATCAATACTCATCAATCAATGAATTGATTATTCAACCAATCAATCAAATTAATCAATCAATTGATTATTCAACCGATCAATCAAATTAAGCAATCAATACTCATCAATCAATCAATTAATCAATCAACGAAGATGACATACAGCGCTTGTCACTTGGTCCAAATGCTCCGACAACAGCGACATCCGTAACTTCGTTGATTCCTTCGGGAAATTCTCCTCTGCCGAACAAACTCAAGTCATCGAGACTTGAAATCATCAGAGGTGCACCAACGATATGACTGAATGATCACAGAAAACAAAGAATTCCAATCATAATGTTCACTCAATTTAACTCACAATATACCCGCAAATATCCTTATTTATGCAGACATGTAAATGCCAATTTGCACGGAGGTTTTGTCCAACTATAACAGAATAACATTGTAATCTCCAAATTTCTAGAGCACCACTCAAAAGTTAAGCACAGGGCACCAGCATATTCACGAGCACTGTGTCTAATAAGAAGGATTGTCGAAAATAGTAGTCCGAAGAAGGTCATAGTCTGCTTTCCAAAGAATCAGAGGTAGCAGAGTAACTGTAAAAAGGTGGTGTTTAGGTCGAGAAGTGGAAGGTGGAAGATAAGGTACATGCATGAAAACTACAAAATGTACAGGTATATAAATACAAAATAGCAAATAACATTATTATATGAGTAAAAGAAGAGAAATTACAGTTTCACGGCAGCCACAACAGAAGCCACGGACAGAGGACCATCGTATGACACTGGTTCCATGTTCGCTCGGTAAACGCGCACTGTGGGATAGACGGAAATCCCGACCTTTGCACAAACGTCTGTCCAATCGTAGCATTCCACGGCAGCCAATGGAAACAGATTCTCCTTCGCCAGAAGTTCAGCGGCTTTTGCAAAGATTCTGTGAACAATTTGGTTTCTCGCATCAACTGAAAGACAGACAGAGATTTGCTGTTTAACGGCTTAATTAACGGATTAGGAAATCCACTTTATATGTTTGTTTGACATTTCATTGGTCTTCATCTCAAACTGGGAAAAATTTATGGGGAAAATCTTCTGCTGCCCCTCTCCCCATTTCCCTTTCCTTCCTTCTTCCCTCTCAATCACCTTCTCCTGTGACGAAGCAAATACACCGAAACAGCTTTCGTCACATTCAGTAGAAATTTGGACTCAATCAGAGCAGATTTACTAGATTAGATTTGATTAGACACACTGAATCAGGCTGAATTAGTTGGATTACGAAAAGATTTTATCCAAAAAGATACCAACTGACTATAGTATAAAATATTTTTAAGAATAAATATGAAAAGAAAACACCTAAATTACATGCTCAATCAAACTAGATTTAGATTAGATTAGATCAGATCAGATAAGATTAGATTTGCTTACGTGACAGATGGAAGAGAACCATAAGCATCGGTCGATCATTTGTTTCTGGAAAGAACGTTTTGTCGTTGAGCGCTGGAAGATGCGTTTGGTCGACTGGAAGTGAACTCATATTGAACGCAGCCTGTACCACGCTGTCATCTTGGTTCTCTATCTCTCTTTCGAGTTCATACGCTTAGAAAAGATCAACAAAATCATGTGATTCAATCGCAAGAGACATGTGAACTGAATGTTAATTGCTTGAATTTAAGGAGAGGGGTTTAAAGTAATTGTTTACACTCTGGCATGAAGAGTGCATGGACACGGAATCACTTCCTGCTACTCGCTCAAAAGTCCACTCAACCTTCCCATCAGCAGACAGCGTTGGTAAAATAAGTAGCAGGACGTGATGGACTGTCGACAGTTAAATTCGACTCTTGTGATAACCTACAATTAATTGATCATCCATCATATTGTAAGCTGTAATCATTATTCTGCATTGTGTCAGTATGAAATTAAAATCAAGATCATTATTATTATTAGAGTAATACAATTATTATTATTACTACTACTATTGTCATGTTATGACATTATTATTATTATTACTATTATTATTATTATTATTATTATTATTATTATTAATTATTATTATTATTATTATTTTTATTATTATTATTATTGTTGTTATTATTATTATTATTATTATTATTATTATTATTATTATTATTAACCAGACATAAAAGAACAGTATGCAAAATCAACACATATATTACTTGCTGATGATCGATTGAGAGACATAGCTACAGCTGATTCTCTCACCAGAAAAACATTTCTAATTAGGATGATTTATAAAATATAATTGCTTAGTGAAGTGGGACAATTTAGAAACAAACTAGATAAAAAAATTTAAACTTACAAAGAATATCTGAATTAAATAAAACAATCACAACAACTTAGGCTACTTGTGCATGTTAGGCACAATAGTAGAATTTAAACTATATAATTCATTATTTATTTCCGTTTTAAAATGTGCAAACAAATGTGCAAATGTGCAAACGCCTGACAGACACAGGCACAATGTGCTAATTGTTTTCCACAACTAAAACTAAGTTAGATGCAAATTAGTCAAATCAGTCGCCCTCTACCCTGGTGTGTTGTGCAAATGTGCCCCTTAATTTAAATAATTTAATTTAATTTAATTAATTTAAACTAGTCTGCAAGACTAAATACAATGTTTTGTTATTGGTCCATCATTAAAAAACCCATTCTATCCATCTATCTATTTTATATCAAAACCAAGATATTAAAAGAAACTGATACCCATTCTCTGATGGTTCATTTTTTCCTCGTCCTCCTTTTCCATCTCCATGTTTTTCTTCTCCATTTCCACGCTTGTGATCTTCAGCTGCTGCCGTACAAATTCAGCCGGTCCCATTCCCGTATCCATGAAGATCAAATTCACCTACAGATCAAAAGCCCCAACAGTCATCGATATATGCGACCCATCTGACCAAAACCGGGTCTAAGTTGCATTTTTTTAAACAATTTTTACAATAATGGATGTTGTACGTTTTATTATATATCATGGTGTACAGAAATGGTATATATAATAATTAAACATACAACATCTATTATAGAGCCAATCAAGCCAAATGTTGCAAAAGAGCACACAAAATCCTAAACTTATCCAATTTAAGTATGTTCTTATAAAGACCAAGTATGACATAACATCTAAATAAGATTGCTAAAAAAATGCTAAATATTATTTCCTTGTTAGGTTAATTATCGGCACTAGGAATAATTAGATCGTGCAGTCTTGGCCATGTGGATTGTGGAATAAGGCTGTGGCCACAATGGTCAGAGGAGTGGGTTCAACACATATCCTTTAAAAAGATATAAGAGATGTATATCTGCATCTACTCAATTCCTTGAATGTAGGGTTGTCCTGGGGGAAGATGGTTCAGTTGGATCAAATGTAAGCATAATCGCAATGAATTATGGCTATTAATAAGGAGAATTTTGACTAGTTATACGTAAAGCAATTTATGCTTGCATGCTATGAGAAAGGTGCAGTAGAACTTATCAAAGCAATAATATAATAATAATAACGAAAATTTATATGGTGCCGTAACACAATCATGCCTTTACAAGGGTGCCTTACAAAGCAGCTGCAAAGTAAAGGTATGTAATAAGCAAGCAATTACTTCTCTATTAGCCAATGCCATAAAAGTTAAGAAAGCAGTCAAGTCTTTTGCATACCTCTCCAGATTGTCTAAACGCCAGTAGCGGAAGCTTAAGACTTTGGTCAAGATTGTATTTTGCCGGATCAACCACATCCCTGTTTACAACAAAAAACAGTCATATAATAAAGACACAAATTCTGCAAGGTCAATCACTAACCTATGCCAAACATTAATTCAAGTCACACAATTAATTGTAGTCAAACATACGTCTACCAACAAACCCATTGCAGAAATAAAATCGATCCAAAAAATAAATTTGTGACATGATTAAATGCCAAAATAAATTCACTCCCCAAATCCTACTATACCAAAATGAATTTTTCAAAAAATTGACATCCTGCCTAAAACACCATGCTCTACTAAATTGGCTAAAAATTTTATTAAGCTATTGTGTTTTTATATTCACATGTTGACTGTGATTATTCCCATAAGACCGGTGTAGTTGGTGCTGAATTCTGTAATGATGTCACGAGTCGCAGTCTCAGTCTTTCCATCGTAGAAGATGTAAATGACGTCCACTTCACTCTCCTGATACGGATCAAAGTCACCATCCTCTCCGATGTCATGCTAAAAACAGCCATCATGTTAAAAATAGCCATCATGCTAAAGAAGAGCCATCATGCTAAAGAAGAGCCATCATGTTAAATATAGCCATCATATTAAAAATAGCCATCATGTTAAAAATAGCCATCATATTAAAAATAGCCATCAGGCTAAAAATAGACATCATATCAAATATAGCCATCATATTAAAAATAGCCATCGTGTTAAAAATAGCCACCATACTAGAAACAGTACTTCATTATCAAAACACACTTCAGGACAAAATAGTAATCAATGGCTATATTTCAACGAGCCACAATATAAAAAAAATAGCTACTAAGATGCAAGAGCAGCAAGAAGTTACAAAGTGTAAACGGTTCCAAGTCGATTGAATCCAAGTTGGTGAGTTCCAAGTCATGCTAGAAACAGACATAGTTCTAGAAAATAGCCAATCATAGCCATACATGAATTTAGGCAGAGTGCTAAAACAGTTCTTATGCAGTAGTTAAATATGCTGAGAGCTCACCTAGCGTTACCCTACATAATACTAGATACTAAATGTGGCCTTTTACATAAAAGGAAAAGCGTAACACAGAGTGTTTGGTGCAACACCCAAAATTCAGCCAACAAACATATCAGAAAAATATATGCGAGAAGCACTACACTGGCTTACTGTTCCCGAACAAGAGGCACATTGTATATTGTCCTCAGTCAACATTACCCTTCTGGTACAAATCCCAACAGCATACGTCAAGTTTTCATGTAAGAAAACTTCACCTGTGAAGACAATACGTGTCACAAATCTGCACTTCAATGCAAGTCCATTCATGCCTTCCCGTGTAGTGGATCGTCTTCCTGGAAGTCTCCCACTTCATTCACAAACCGTTGCATAATTTGAATGGGCAGCAAACGGCCATAAAATGCCCTTGGTCTAATGCACAGCGTTTTTACATTTCCGGATCTGTCGACTACGACCTCACTCGTGTCACCTTTCCTATCAGCTGCAGGCAGCCATGATGAGTCCATCTCTGCTTCCTTCCGCACAGCCGTCAACCGTATCCAAACAAGTGCTTCGCTGTTATTATTGCCAGATCGCACACATCTGGACTTACTGCGAACGGTAGTTCCAACACTCGGAAGAACTTAGCGAGGGTCGATCGCTCCATCTGACCACGATACTTGAACACTGGACATGGCTCATCAGGTGACGTGACTGACTTGCAACGAAACAACCAGACTGCACCCATATCGGACGAAGAATAATGCCTGTGTAACGAAGAAGAAGAGCAGAATTTAAAGCTGCGTAACATAAATGCATTGTATGCGCATAACTGAACATTTCTACAGCACTTTCTAAGCACTTTTGATGGCATTCCTTGTCAGCCTCAATTGATGTTAGACTGCATATAGAACAACCGATTCCTCAAAATGAGGCATTGCACATTGACAGACATAGACAGCTTAGTCTAAGCAAAACTGAATTCCACAAAGATACTTCATAATACAGTATACTACAGTAGAGCAGCATGGACATGTTCAGAAGCATTGCCCGTGCTGGTCCAGTCCTTTCCGAGAGCTGCAATTCGAGCTCCATAGTCTGTCCTTTCCAGTTTCCCAAGCACCTGAGGTCTGTATTACTTGAAAGTGCACACCCTGGTTCCGATCGGGAGTTTTTTCTTGCTCTTACACTTTCTAAATGTCGGATTACAGATACAATTACATTACCAAATGATAATTCAGAGAAAAAATGACAGGCCATTGATGGAGAATACCATAGAATTCCAATGACAAGCTTGTTTTGTCTCTGTAACTTTGTGCATCTCCGTCACGGAGATAATTGGACGATCGTTAAAGCTAGCTAACAGAGGAAGATTTCAACGCAAAGACGACAATTTTAAGCCACAAACGAGCCACTTACGGAAGATTTTCGACCGTTTTCTGGTCGTTAGTAAGTCCACAATGATAGCTGTTTTGAAAAACGAAAATGGCTTCCATCAAGATGCGGTGGCCTGCACAGAAGAACACAATCTGTCTGATAATTATCTATCAACAGAGGATTTTAACCTTTAGCCAATGCCTGACAACATCAGACACTACTCTGCCAGCATGCACATGTTGAATAGATGTTAGACAATGTTGGAGAACGTTATCCCACCACATGTCTGCTGGGTGAATAACATATTCAAAGCACTCATAACATCTGACTTTATCTTATGCTGTACGTCTTTAAATCTTTTAGTATCAGTGACAATTCCTCTGGTTTCATATCTAAAGTCTCTGTATTTTAAAAAATTTACAATTCCCAAGGTTTCTGTTAGGAAGTGAGGAGGACATGTTGTTACTTCCCAAGTAATGCAAAGTCACTAATTTCTTCTGCATAGTGTTAGAGTCTTAGAGACAAGTGTGAACAAACAACTTCATTGTAAACACAAAGTCTGTGCACCAATAATCATCAGATCATAGACCTATTACCAATGGCCAGATCGATGTCTTGCATAATATCAAAATATAACTAAATACAAAATATAATTAAATACAAAAACAATTAGAATATATTTAAGTAAAACTCCGTTCAGCTACAAACTGTAAGTGCCGAGCGCTCTTTGGTAGCTGTAGATGACATCAGAAACTCCGTGATTTTCCGCCAGAAGTCGTTCTTTCTCCTCGATTGACTGAAGAATCGGAACCTGATGCAGCAAGACGACCCTAAATGGATGAGCACATACAGACATGATCATCACTAGTGATGGGTAAATAAGATTTTGTAACTAATTAATTAATTCGAATTAGCAACAGCTTGTATTTAATAATTAGAAGAGCAGTTTCATGATAATTAATCAATTAAAATTAGAATTAGCGTTCTCAACTAATGAACTATAATCAGTTGGTGATGTCTGGGGTTGTTTCCGTTTTGCCTTAAGTTTTAGTCTCGGTTATTAATTATTAGCCTAACATGTTAGGTATATTATTATTAGTTTCAATTATTTTATTGGTAATTTACATAGCTCCTTTCTATGATTAACTGCAATGATTTATAGAACGCAACTGATATCAGTCGATGAATGTTTTAAATTAAAGATCAATTAAGAATCATAATTGGTTGGAAAATCAAGTAGAAATCTGATCCATCAGAGACGCTGACCAGTGGTCAGTTCCTATGTACCTGCAAAGACAACAGAGACATCTCATCTCCAACTCTATTCTATGACACAGACCCATCGTCCATATTAAACTGTAGACTACCGTGTAAGATGCTGGGTTTGTACTGCAATGGTTGTGAATTCAAGCTGAGTAGATTCCATGTAATCATTTAGGAAAACCATTCGAACACAACTGTCCTGCACTTAGATTAAAGATTAAAAGAACTTGCACACAGCACAGTAAATAGATAAATGTTCACATGTGGATAAAGCTGTTGATCTTGATGAACTCTTATTCAGAAGATACGAACAGCGCCATTGGGAGGCTCTCAGAATGTGCTATGTCTGTAAGTAAATATCAATAGTCATGTACATATATTGTGGGGCGCGGTGGTGTAGTGGGTATGTTCGTCGCCTTGCAGTCGAAGGGTTGCAGGTTCAAATCAGTCTCAAGTCGCCGCGTAGAGACCTTGAGCAAGTCCTTCACTTGCAATTGCTCAGTGCTTCGGCGTGAAATTCCGATGCAGTGTCCGCTCTGTAGTCGGGAGCGCCTCTGGGTAGAGCTTGAAGGGGTGCTATAATAAGTGCAATGCACATACAAACAAACAAACATATAAATGGTAGTCGACGGCTACTCACTGTAGAACGTTGGAAATTATCGAGTTGACATCAAACATTGAATTCAGGGTAACATTGAGAACCACGTGTCCTTTTCTGGAAAAAGACAACTAACAATAATTATTATGTTTCTAAGCTGGTAATAAAAACAACTTTAAATACAGTAAGAAAACAAATGCAATATGCATATGGTCGGAAATTAGCATTACATGTATCAAAACTAGAAAAAAGTTTAGGACTAATGGAAATATGCTCTTTGGTTTTTTAAATCCAAAAATGGTCAGAAAGCATATCAAAAACGGTCAGAAAGACCAAGTTTCAACACAAGTTTCACTTTTTAAGGCCTCTTTTAAATCAGGAACAGATTTGAAATCAAATTAGAGTAGTTTTAAAAAACAGCTTTTACTACATCAGCTACAATTTCGCTATTTATCAGCACTGAAAATTGAAAATGGCTGCATGTGGCACAATAAACCATGGCGCGACTTCAAGACTCTGAGACCTCTTTGATCTAAACTGGTTCTTCATCAACGATGCATTTATGAACAATTAACTATGAATTGAGACATTTATTAAGGTAATGGACTAATGGTGCAATACAAGTTTCACTTTTAAAAAAGCACTGCAGCTATGAAACATAATTTTAACTTTGAATCAATTACAAGTTGATGCTTTACAAGTTAAAATGATGACTGTGTTATTGCAGTTAAGAGATTATGTACCGTACATTTTTCGTTTTACCAATTGCTAAAGTTCTACACTTTGGTTTACATAGCTCTATTTGTGACATGAGTGAGTGTAAGGTTGCAGATAAACTAAAGGTTGAATTGTCTTGTATATGACAATTTATAAAGCGCTACTCTCAGCAAAAGCCTTTCAGAAGCGCTCCCAGTGCGAGGCACCCGAGAGAAAAGGGAGGATTTGAGATGAGAGAAAGGTTCATGACGAAAGACTACCCGACAGAGAGGTGCAGTGAACTGATGGTGGAAGTCCATTCCACAGAGAGGGACCTATACAGCCAAAGCATATGGATTGTCACAGCAGTCCAGATGCAGGAAACAAAGTGTGAGTCAGACTAGTTTTAGACATGATTCAGCCTAACTCAGGTTAGATTCAGAGGACTAAAAAATCACACACTTGAACATGTAGACGTTATCATGACTCTCTTTTTCCTCGCATTGACCAACCATCTTATGAACATCACAATCCACCTAAAATCATAGTCATCTCAACTGAAAATCGCAATATAACGCAATTATCTTTACAACTCTGTTGATTAGATTGTAACAGCGTAATTAACAGCTATTGGCAAATTTAACAAAAGTAACCAAGCCGACAAAATAAGCAGTTATTATACGATAGAGCGATGTTTAAGCTCCAATGTCTCTAACTAACATTTATAGGACATTATACCTAATATCTGCTCTTCCTTGATTCTGTAAAAGGCCAGATCCCATGTTACCGGTACTAGAAATGGAAAACTGGCACAATCTCTTTACTTCCTAGTTTAGGCTTGTACCAAATTACAATATTACTCTGTGACAGAGGTATACATGCTCAAACAATAAGCCCAAAGTCACACACTCTCAGTTATAACTAGAGTGCTAAACAAACTGACCACCCGTTGGATATTGCAATATTATGCTACTGTGACGGCTACCAGTTTTAAGTAAGCCAACACTAATCCACAATAAGCTATAAATTAAACTACATATGATTTTCTCCTTTGGCTGGGCCAGGGTCTGGAGCACCTCCGAGCAGCAATCTTGAAGGTTTGTTATATAAATTGCATAGATAGAATAAAAGAATAAGGAAAAGTCTATGGTAGTAGTAGCCATGATGACATAAATAACTTACCACAGCAAATTTTGAATCGTAGATCGCCATTATGGCGGCAGATTTTTCCAGTTCCTTAAAGAAATTCGCCAAGCCAGGAAAATCTACAAAGTTCCAACCGTACCATAACAATAAAAAATAATGCTAGCAGCATCTGTAAGAGTTGAGGCAGCTTCAGGTGCAAGAAGAAATCGCTTGACCAACCTATTCACATTCTCACACAACATAAGGTCAGTAAGAATAAGCAAGATGTGGCTTGGTTAGGTAATGTAGAACAGGGTAAGGCAAGAGATGGCCACATACACCGTAAGGTGTGGCAATCCTAAGACAGTAAAGGTAAGCTAAGGCAAGGTAAAGCATGACAAGATAAGGGAGGGTAGAGTAAGGTACGGCAAGGTAATAAAAGGTAAAATTAATTAAGGTATATATATATGAGCAGGTAATTACTCATTTTTCAGACTACAGAAGTGTGTGCACTGTTTACTTGATGCTTCACATAGAGAATTAATTTCTTGAAGAAGCGCCCTTCTCGTTCATTTGTCTTTGCTCGAATGAATTACAACACAGTCTTCAAATGATGGCAGCAAAGCAGTCACTCAGCATATGAGACAAGTAGCAATCCAATGACAGCAGAACGTCATGAGCAGACGTAATTTATGACAACGTGAGAGCCCTGCACAGTGGTGGTCAAACAGGAAGCTGTATGTTTAGTGCATATTATGCAAAGGTACTGGGCAAACATATTTTGATGTATCACCTTATTAAATATAAGACAATAATTATTAGAGCAATAATAATATAATAACAATAATCATTATTAGTCATCATAATATATAATTTTTTAGTAATAATAATAATAATAATAATAATATTTAACAATAACATATTAATAATTTAATAACAATAAAAATAAAAATATTCCGTGTTTTAATTCAGTCATTTTCTGTAGAACTTTCTCTGCAGACAAAAACCATCTGTCAAGACATCATCTACTCTCTAAATCAGTGGTGGCCAACCTTTTATACATGGTGTGCCACAAAATATCAATCGTGCGGTCCGCGTGCCACCACATCACCACCACATCACATACACGTAGTCCCCTATAACTAAAGGCATTGTGACCTGTTCCAATTTGAAACATGCACTTACATAACCTGAACCTTTGCAAAACTTGGCAAAGTCTTTACTCGCCGTCAGAATAAGTTATTCTTATCAGCCTTAACTCTTATAAATGCCATCGCTTTCAATTCATCACTTTTCTGACAAACATTACTATTCTGCCTAAAAGCTGCTTTCTCTGACTGGTAAAATTAGTCCTGAAAGTTGACCCAGGTCGGCATTTCTGATTAAAGTGCCCATGTAACTTACTGAAGTGCAAGTTCAACATTATTTACATACCAAAACTGTTAGCCTACAGTACACAGCAGACAAACAGATTTGGATGACTTTTCTTTTAAAAATGATGTTCTTCCCAATTCAAACTCCTGCAAGACAATGCTATCTTCATACTTATTTTGAAGAACTGTCTTGCTGCAAGTAGCAATGATAAAGACATACCGTTATCCAATACAACAAAAACCTTTTTTAGAAGATCAGGCAGTCTCTTCCTTCATTTGAACCTGCAACCCCACAGTGGGGTGAAACTCAATATCTTATCTCTGAATGGCAGAAATATGCTGTGGAGAAAGTGGACTTTGACCGTCTGCCAACTGATGAGGCTGGCCAGCCTGACCGACAGATGCCCACTGCCAGCCTCAGTCCACTTCGAGCCTCTGTGCTGTGTCTGTCTGCAGCTGTCAGGCTAATTAGGCTTGCCCTGGTCACTGCAGCTACGAGGATACAGACACGACTAAGATTCGTTTAAGAGATAACGTTATAATTTATTTTTCGAAAATGCCATGGTCGTGCGTGCCACTCCTCATAGGCCGGCGTGCCTCAAGTGGCACGCGTGCCGCAGGTTGGCCACCACTGCTCTAAATTTTGCAATCCCAAGAAATTGCATGTAGCCTACGTCGTGGAAAATAACAGAAATATCACAACGTGTGTGAACATTCCATATCACTTGTAGGCCTACACTCAACCATTCAATATAGGACTGGAAGCAAATACAAACCCGACGTCACGATAGGCAAACATCTAGTTGCACAAATAATAATAATAATAATAATGATTAGGTTCCATCAGGGACAGGGAAGCAGAACAGGGACCAAGCACCAACTCCCGATGGTCAGAACGCAGTAGCAACATTACTCAAGGACTCGGCAAACATTGGCATATCATATTGTTGTGCCAGTCCAATACTGCTTTTGGTCCCTTAGGAAATTGAACTTGGTAGTTCAGACCCTCGATCTTCCACAGTGCTGCATAGAAGTTTTGCTATGGCCGGTCCGTCTTTCAGGAATAAGTTACCTATTAGTCTCCATAATGAACTTCTTTGTCTTTCTTTGCCCCTTTTCTGCAAGTGTTTGAAAACCATTCTCTTTGATTATGGTTTGGTGTCAGGTCGGGAGCGCCTCTGAGGAGTTCTCTTGAAGTGGCGCTATATAAATGTTCAATTACAATTACAAATACAATTACAGACCCATGAAAACGAAAGTTTGTTACAATGCGTAATTGCGTATTGCATATACATGAGACTTGGTTACAGAAGCGGACGTTAGATCTATAATTAATAGAGTTGGTATGCAAGAAACAATATCACGTACTGACGAGTTTATTCCCACCTGCCATACATTCTCCGCCCACGGTCACATGACTCTGCATCACAACCGAAAGACGATAAAAATGTCATCTCTAGAGCTCTCTATAATTCCCTTCTCAACAAGCGTCCATGTAACCAGTAGAACTAATCCCTTTCTTTTAACTGAGTTGCGGTTTGTCAACCTGTTCTTCTCGTTAACGGTTAAACGAATATATACATTATATATATCGTATATATATATATAAATATATGTATATTGTATATATATAAATATCCTTTCATCATCGTTTTTGTCATCATCATCATCATTGTCGTCATCATCGTCATCATCAACAGTTCCTGATGCCAGTCATTTGGCAACAATGGGTCAGCAATGCATTGTCTCCAATGACCACAGTGATGTCTGGTGGTCAAATTTATTGCTTCGCTTAGCGTTAGTCCAGATGTTGCTATGTCCTCGGTTTAATATATATTGTTTATCCATTGTAGTCTTTATCGCCTGCCTTTGTTTCCTGCTCTTTCGAACCATGCATTGTGTGGAATTCAGACAACTGACATTCTCTCTATGCACAGCTTTACAATGAAAAATTCACAATAGAAATTTATTATGAAAAGTTGCTATAGAATTTTCTAACAGAAATTTATTATGGTAATTTATCACAGAAAGTCCTTCCTTGCGATCAGCCTGCATGAAATGAAAAAGTTAAAATATGCAACGACGGTGCAATCTAAACAATAAACCATTTATCATTCGGATTTATCTGCCCACCTGAGCAGCACAAATTGCTAAATCAGACCAACAACGACAATAATCAATATTTTCAAACTGAGACGAACAATATTGGTATTCAATAAATTTATATGAATGCACAGCTATGGGAAAAACTGGAGAGGTGGATTTAAAAGGTCCACAGTAATGTAGCACAAATTAGATATATACCAGCAAAGAAAATCTGATGAAAAAAAATGGTTTCATTCATTCAAAACATTTATATAGCACCTCTTCAAGGGAGCTACTCATAGGCGTTCCCAACTGCAGCATGGCCAAATAAATACTATATGGATATGCTGATGACCTACTATAAATACAATATGGTTATGCAAATAACTACTTGCAGCTTTAAAAAAAAACTGTTGTTGTCCAATGTCCAGAACTTTACACTTAGTCTCCTCAGAGAATTCTTCCCTCAGTTAATTCAATTCAAATTTGTCCGGACAGACAATCAAACTTTGTGCCACGCTTCTTTGTGAAATAAAGAGTTGCTGAAATAAATATTATATTTCCTCAACTGCAACCTTTCGCGACACATCAAACATAACATTCTATAATCACTTGAAAAGCAGTTCCTCTTGAAGTTGAGAGGGAGCACCTCTGAGTAGTTTCCTTGAAGAGGTGCTCTATAAAACCTTGATTGATTGATTGATTGAATGACTAAATGACTTATTGAATGATGATATTGATTGATTTGATTGAATGAATGATTCAATGAATGACTGATTGAATGTTTGAATGATTGAATGAATGATTGAATGAATGAATTTAATTAATGAATGATGCAGTCTCAAAATGCATAATGCAGTATAGGACAAATTCCTTGGCCCAGCAACTTCTAAAAACTCTACTTTTAGAGTCAATATTTCGCTTTTTATTTGCACCTGTTTACTTCATTATGTATTCTGATGCAGAAAAAGATCGTTGAATGTCCCACAGAGTCATGAATAAAACTTTGTTTCACATGAATAAAATATTAGAAAAATAGATAGACAACTTTAGCGCTTTTAACAACGTAGTATGCAATCCACAAGTTTAGACATTAAAATCATTATTTTGAAACATTGGTGTACTGCATTGGTGTTCAACCTTTTTCTAGTGGCGGAACTTTTCTCAAAGCACGCATTTACTCGCGGAACACTCGTGTTTCACCTGTCCAGTATTTCAAGATATACACAGCCTAGCCTACAGTTGTAGCTTGTAAAACAATGTAATAATTATTTTGATAAAATGTACCTACTTTACTTGCACTTCTGGTGCAGTCTATCACATTACAAATGCATGCCTTAAAACTCTAAAAGTATAGGCCCAGTGTACAAAACACTGTCAGAGAACAACTGCATTTCTGCTCAATTTCGCCAACTATCCATTATGGATGGAATACTGAAAAATTGAAAATACGGTCTGTTCTGGATCAGTGCTATGGACAAGTTGTGTTAAAGTATATCGTTTCCTCAAGTTTTCTGTTAAATAAAAACATTTAAACATAAAAACATGCCTGGTTTAAATCCTGGACGCATTGTAGATATAAAGCACGTCACGTAGACCTATAGGCAGAGATATAACGATTCGTCTTCAGCATAACGATTCGTCTTCAGCATAAAAAATCATTTGGGGTTCAACCACCATGTGCATTGTGAGTGACACGAAGAAATGGGGGGGGGCCCGATGGGCTTCAGCTTATTTGGAGAATTTTAGCTTCGTTTCTGGTTACGTTGCTGCACCTGAAAAAGTGCTGCTATCACAGCAATCACACATTTGCATGATTTTTGTTTCGCACATTTTATGTGATTTTCCATAATTATAGGTCGGTTGGTTAAAGATTCTAAAGGCTTATGGCTTAGGCTTTCATTTGCAAAAATTCGAATTCTGCCAGGCTCTACTACGGGATAAGAAATTTAACCACTGGCTTTCAAACGGTCTAGTGCTCAGCAGATTCTGTTTGTTCAGAACAGTCCAAATCGTTTAAAAATAATTATCAAAATGCTTTGTTTGTGATTGTTCGACTTGATTGATGGAAACGCGCCGTACAATATTATAGGCTAAGCAATCAATGCTTAAATGCCAATAAATTCCAATATAATGCATACATGTGCCCTCCAAATAACAAGTAATGATTTATAACCATAGATATAAAAAAAAACGACGAGAAAAAAGAGGAAAAACGTCGTTTTATAAAAAAAACGACAAAAAAGGACCCCAAAAAAAGGGAAACGAAAAATCATTTAACTTTAATTACATAAATTCTCGTATACGATTCCATCGATATGATACGATGTTGGAATTTATATAGAACAGTGCGAAATGACAATAATCAACACGATGTAAAGTGCAAAAAAGCAATGATGGAGAGCATGACGATGATCAAGATAAGCCTGCTTAAATGCTATTATGGCCACAGCATGCTGGCGCAAGAAAAACAACCGATTTGTGATCAAGATGTGCATGAATAAATTAAAAAACTATGACGAGCAGCAAGATGTTGACCAGATTGGTGACATTAATAGTCAACTAGCCTAACGTTCTCAATCGTCCGCTACTTACTGCCAGAGCCCAGAGTCAATACAAATGCCAATGCAAATTTAATCGATGCTTATAATAATTTATTGATTATTGACCAATCCGGCAGACAGACTGCAAATGGTAACTGTGTACAGTTATGCAATTGAAACAATTCACAAGAACACAATTCATTTTCGTTTCTCTGGCGACATTTTTACTTTCAAATGACTGTCTGCCATGATGAGGCCTAAAAAAATTTGTGTTTCTGGTAACAGAGCTAAAAAAAATTGGTAGGTAGGTCGGAAAATATTTTTATTTTGATAAAATATTTTTATGCAGTGACTATCCGAAAAAGGGTACTTATGGGTTATCTACTCCGATTTATTTTGACACAGTGTCTTTTCCATGAATCGACCAGTTTCTAATGGCTAAACTAACCCTAACACTAACCCTAACCGACCCTCACGATGCCTAACCTGAGCCCTAACCGACCCTCACGGAAAAGACGTGGAATGACAACGCTGAAAAAATAAAAAAATAAATCGGGGTAGATAACCCATTAGTACCCGAAAAAGTATACCCCACTAGTCTTTTTTGCACAACGGTACACGCTGCAACAAAGTACGCGTTCTAAGCAAGTATAAACTGCCTACTTCCCGACTGTCTGCACCTAAAACTGCTCTAGAAAACAGTCCTATTAATTTCATTTTGTTGACGTCTTTTCTGTTATGTCAATGCAAATGATAAAAAAAAAATTTTAATTAATTTTTTTTTATAAATTTAAAAAAATAAATAAAGGATATATTTTTTTAATACATTTTTGTTACAAAATTATTTGAGTCGCGGCAATAAAAGAGGGTCGGTCGGGTTACCGGAAACACAACATTTTTTTAGGCCTGACTGAACATTACACCTTAGACCAGAGTTGTTGTGGGATGGGCGGCGGGCACGATTGTTGGTTGCCAGCTTTTTTGCATTTGATTTTGTATGTGTAATTTTTCATCTAACCTGTAGGCCTACTCATCGTCATCACCAACGTCATCTTCATCATCTTCTTTACACTTAATAACATTTGTTTTACACTACTTGTCGATTATATTACTATACCTTACCCTTACTTCCATGTGTTTATTGCCTTATTGTCAATGTCCCATTGCGCGTTTGCAAATGGAGTAATAAAGGCTATCCAAGGTGAGAATTGCAGGGGGTTGGGTGGTTTCAACCCCCCAGTCTTTCTTAGAGCTCCATGTTAAAGTCTGTTTTTCACACCCCAATTCCAAGTGGATAATGGTCCAACCCCCCTCCCCCAGTTATTTTTTCACAATTCTTACACTGAGGCTATCCTTACTTACTTACTTAACTACTAAAAGAGCAGACGGCCTGCAATACAATATTGATTCTAGTACTTATTTGTCGTACCGCACAATGTATCAGTGTTCAGTGTTTAGCTACTTCTAAGCAAAAACCGCACCTGCTTTGTAGAAATAGACGACACCCAGGCCGTTTCCATTGATGAATGGACCATAGGTTTCCCCGCAAAGCTCTTCCGTGTAGACCAGTTTATGCGACAACTGCATCAGACTCATAGCCATCGGAATCAAAACCAACTCCAACAGGATTGCTGTTCTCAGTAACTCCATCTCGCAGCCCTCGAACGTTTTCTGGCGTTATAAAGCGCGATTAAACGGCCAATATCTAACGCCTAGTAAGCACGGCTTCCTCAACCTTTCGGTGTCTTCAGCAGCCGCGCTGCATTGTATACATAATTCCACAACACAGACTATCAATTTTTCAAAAGCTGCCCGTCATACGTCACAACGTGATTGGCAAATTCATGGCCAGAGCCATCTATAATAATTAATATTTTCTTTATTGAAGCAATCTGGTTGACAGACCCCACCAGGTTACCGTTACCTCTAGGCCTATGCATTTGAAACAATTCACTAGAATGCAAATGACATCTTTTACGGAATTAATCAACTTCAATATTCAATTTTTTTAAATATTGGACTCGTCTAAGACAGTGGTGCTCCTAGGTAGAGGTCATTCACTAGGTGGCGGTGGTAAAAAGAGCTAACTGCGATTAGGTTAAGAATTTATTTATTCATCTATTTACTGGTAATTTGATATAGCACCCCTTCAATTTATCTACTCAGGAGCGCTCCCAGTCCAACCCCGGTCGAAAAAGACAGTCTTAAGAAAAGAGATGAGACAGAAAGACCGGTGGATATTTGACAAAGAATAACAGGGAGCTCATTTCAAGTCGCAGGGCCAGCCACGGAAAAAGCATGGCGCTCCCTGCATAATTATGTATTCAATCTGTTTACATTGTCTGATCTGCCATTCCAACAGGCTATCCTGATAGCCTATCCTTTGGGGATCCCCTTTAAGCGCTCAACCGTAGGCCTATATGATCCTTAATTTGCCTTATGATGTAGGCTAGCCTAGGCCTACTGTTTATTCTTATATGATACAATGTTTATTCGTTCTATTATGTTAACGACGGTTAGACCTGCATGGGAGTCGACCCCAATAAGTCGACCCCAGTCGACTTGGTCATCCCAAGTCGGGTCGGGTCGTTTCTGCTCACCGCAATTTAACTGACCCCAAGTCGAATTGTGTAGAGAGAAGTCACTTGAAGTTGCTTTTACCCCAAGTCGACTTAAACCGACTTGAGACACAAACGTAGTTAAATATGTCACTTTAAACCAATGATCGTGAGATCAGGACAACATTTAAGCAGCTTTTGTAGTGTGTTTAGGCTTACAAGAAAGAATGAGCCCTTTGCTAAACAGAGACTTAGCATAGGCCTACACTGATTATTTTACCAGTAGGCCTATATACAGGGTGGTCCAAAATAAACCGCACAATGATAAATTGATAGTACTTTATTCAGACCAATTCAAATATTACCGTGAAAATTCACAAAAACACCGCAATTATTTCTACTGTAACATTACATGGATGGATTTCGCTACATAAAATGTTCAATGTGTCCTCCTTGCTGCTCGACCACGCATTGAAGCCGACGACGCCATTGATCAATTGCGCGGTCAATGAAACGCTGTGACAGCTTGGTCCACTCTGTGACGATTGTTTCTTTCAGCTGATCCACTGTGGTGAAACTTCTACGACGGTATACCATCTGTTGAAGGGCGCCCCAAACAGCGTAGTCGACTGGATTCAAGTCCGGGCTGTTTGGGGGCCACATGTCAGGCTCAATGAAAGAAATGTTCTCACGTCGCAGATACACCATAGTGTTCTTGGCGGTGTGTGATGGAGCGCCGTCCTGCTGTAGGGTCCAAGTGTGGTGTTGGCATATTGCACGGATGTCAGGTAAAAGACCATCACCAAGAACGTTCAACGTCGTGCTGACAATAATATTGCACTGTTCACCTTCGCATCTGGCTCAATGACCACAAGAAAACTGTCACTGTGCGGTTTATTTTGGACCACCCTGTATACTGTAGGCTATCGTGCAGACTGCCGTCTGCCGATCTATTAATTCATTATAATTTGTTATTCTATGCTAAAACCACGCTTAGAGCATTAGACCTAGGCATGCGCTTAATTAAAATGGTGAAATTTTTAAAAAATAAAATATTAGCACGTGTGCTTATCAAGAAATGGACATGATAGTGAGCAAGTCAGTGAACTTCTAGTGGTAGCCCTAATTAAGTGAATTTGGCGCAAAGAAAGCTGGACCATATAAGGCCTATAATAATAAATCGATAGTTTGGCGCTACTTTGGTACGCTGCATCTGCAGTTGTCTGCAGACGGAAAAGCTATTGTATACGGGCCATTGCAACTGAAAGACTTTACTGTAGCCTAGCTAGGCTACTCCCGGATGATGCGCTTAATTGCAATGCTATTTGCTAAGTTGGGGTAGGCTATATATGCTGTTAGTGGTCGATCGAGTAATTATGACAACGGACTTACAAATTAATTATCATCATAACACGCCATTCAGTGCAACCATTTTGACTTAGACCTTGAGCGTTTTACAAATTTATTCAATATTAATATAAAAAATAATGTGTCATCTGAATAATCACGGACAATGCGCAAGCTAAAATTCATAAATCTAGTAATTTGCCATCGCAATGTCTAGGCTACTAGGCTAGATGGCCCAAAGCCAGTGATTTAGTTGTCGGGGGGGTTGGGGGGTTGGACCCCCTCAGTTCGTTGTCTGACCCCCTCAGTTAAGTGACTAAAAATGTGTTGAGGGGGTCAGCTTCTGACCCCCCCAGTTCCTTGGCCCCTTCGTCCATATTCGTATGATTCTTGATTCGTGTCTCAAATTAATTGGCTGCAATACTTGTCGATACAATGCGTGACTGAGAGTAGGGAACCAGACACCAGCCTATAATTTATGACGCGGGTAGGTAGCCATTCTCAAATAAATATTATTAATGTTCATGTTCTTCAACGTATTTTGTTGTGCAAGTCGTTTGGAATGAGTAATTCGGAGGCAGCTGATATTGTGCTTGATTATGCTATGTTTAAAAATAGTGATGGTGTACTTAATTGTGGGTCAGAAATTACAGACACTTGTCGATTTGTTGGAAGTTTTACCTGTTTCTTCTGCTGAGTGTGAGAGAGGATTCAGTCAGATGAATCTCTACCACACCAGTGGAAGAAACAGGCTCCTGGTGAATTCAGTCAATGATCTGTTGATGATTGGTATCAACGGTCCGCCTCTTACGGCATGGAATGTTGATAAATATGTTATTTCATGGCTTAAGGCTGGCAGACATGGTGCTTTGGACAAAGCCACCGGACTTCCTAAGAAAAAGGAAGTTACTGAACACAGCTCGACATTATTTTTGTGTGAATAGTAACTCTTATTTAAAAACTTTAGAATTCTGTGGCATGTTAGCTAAATCATGGTTTTAGCCATTTACATGAACAAGTGTGTAGCAGTCACGCAATGTCGAGATTGAGAAGTGAAATAATTATCTAAGCTTGCCAGTCTAATAATACAAAGATGTGATGTCATATTGGCAGCATAAAATCTTCATTTTGACTCTGATCATTTACAGTTGAAACATTTGGCAAGTACTGTAATTAAAGTGAATACAACTGTATTTCATGAATAAAGGCGAGTATAATTACATGACGTGTTGGAGAGCGGAAAAAGAAAGTTACAAATCACCGTTTTTAATTTCTGTAACGGCAGGGATTTGACATGTATTTGTGTACTTTGGTAATCTGTACAAAATTACTGACCCCCCCCAGTTAATTTTGGACAACTAAAACACTGCCCAAAGCATCACAAAACTATTCAAACTGAAACACAAACAGACTGAAATGGGCTTAATAAAACTCTAACAAATTCATGCATCAATTAAGTGTTGAAGTCTCGATCATTACTCATTGCATGGTAGCTAGCCTATATGAAATTAATGCTTGCCATGAAAATTCGATTCACTTCTTGCATTAGTAGCCGTAGGTAGACCAATGCTAATGGCCATTAATTATCTTGCCAGAAGTCGACTTCAAGTCGGAAGTCGGTTGATTTTCTGCCAAGTCGGGTCAAGTCGTTTTGACTCCAAGGAGTCGACTTCAAGTCGACCTCAAGTCACTTTAGGGCCAAGTGGGGTCAGATTAGCTGACCAAAGTCACTCCCAGGTCTAGCGACGGTTGTTGCCTTAATAAAATGGTAGGCCTATTTTTTTATTTGATTTAATCGGGATGACAAACAGCAGCCCGTTTCAGTGAGTTAGACAATTTAATTAAAGACATTTTACAGTAGTGGTGGCGTCGTTGCCTTGGAGCCGGAAGGTCCGAGGTTCGAATCCACCTCGATCGCTGCGTAAGGACCTTGGGCAAGTCATTCACTCACAATTGCTCAGCGCTTCGGCGTGAAACTCCGATGCAGTGTCCGCTCTGCATCGGGAGCGCCTCTGAGTTGAGAGAGCTTGAAGGGGCGCTATTACAAGTGCACATACAAACAAAGGCAGAGATGCTGATCGGGAGAACCTCTGATGAATTCAACAAGAATAATATTTTTAATCTCGTTATTTTGAGTCATTTTGACTCGTTGATGCATGAAACCCCTACTCTCAATGACGTATTTACACACAGTTGTTGCATCTGCCTAATTAGTAAATATATACTCTGCAACTGTGCATAATTAACGCTGCGATTGCCTACTTCATGGAAATTTACTGGCTGTAGTGACTTCTCTCATGATCTCATCGTGGGTCCTCGTGGTCCTCGTGTGTGGAAAACCATAATGCCGATGGTTCTGGAAGATAATTACTCGCCGGCCGCTATGCAAGACGTCTAGACGTACACGCGTTTTTGTTTACAACCCGGAGATGCGTTTTTTCTCGGTCGTTTGCTAATCGTGGGGTCGTACCGTGGGATAGATTGCATTCGTGACGTGCTTGTTTGGTAATCCGTAGGCCTTCTGGTGTGAAACTGGAGTGATCCGTGTTGGTACTCCTAATGGCCAACCCCAAGCTTGAAGTGTGGGACTTTGTGGCCGTCGGATGTTACTTTGCCGCCGTGCTCGGTGCTGGCCTATACGTGAGTGTTTTTCTTTGTGAATTTAGAAAACTCACGATGTGTTTTTTCAATTTGGAACAATGCTTCGTGAAGTATACTTTTTGTTAGCAACTCTTTAGTTGGGGTTATCTGCCCACTAGATGAGTAGAAAAAGAATCCAGATTCCGGTGTGCTGCACTATATTTATAAACGACTTACTCTGCCCTACTCTCACTTTGATATTGTAGATGTTGATGGAACTAAAACATGATGGTAGACATTAAACAAACATGAGCTGTGCAGTGTAATTTGAATCTTGTCTAAACTTGTCTGTAGTATTTGTGTTTCTTTGTTTGATTACACAAGACACTGACAAGATTCCAGTGAGACAAAGATGATAGAGAGAGGGATACACAGAGAGCCAAAGAGGAAGTCAGACAGATTCATTATGTTTGCATATGCATTTTTTATCTTGACATTGATTTATACTTGTTTCACTCACTTGATGACTAACATGCTAGCAACATACCTTCAGATTATTAAGTTGCCATCAGATTAGTAAATGAGTCAGTCAGTATATTTTTTATTACTCAACCTGCAAATGCAAAATACAACACACAACTTTGTTGTATTAAATACATCAAAGTAATAATTGGTAAAAAGCTATGCAAATTAATTAAAAGTCGAGTGAAATGTCAGAAATATTAGTGTCAAATGAGTCTATAGATACGACACTCTGTAGTCGGGCCCGAAGATATGCATTGGCAAAGCTATGGAAGTAAAGGGCAGACATTGCTTTTTTATTGAAAATCTATTTTGACAGATATTTAATTGGAATCTTGTCTAATCTTGTCAAAGTTGTCATTGTCTATCTGCCAGTGTAAAGTAGTTAACCCGTTTACCGTGTAAGGTGTAGAAAAAAAATTGTTGTGTTTCCGGTAACCCGACCGACCCATTTTTACGGCCGCGACTCAAATATTTTTGTAAAAAAATTATATTTAAAAATTTTTTTTCAAAAAAAAATTTTTTTTCAAAAAAAAAAATTAAAAAAAATATTTTTTTAACGTTTGTATTGACATAACATAAGGGATGTCAACAAAATGAAATTAATAGGACTGTTTCTAGTGCAGTTTTAGGTGCAGACTGTCGGGAAATAGGCAGTTTATACTTGCACTTAGAACACGTACTTTGATTCAGCGTGCAAAAAAGACTAGTGGGGTATACTTTTTCGGATAGTCACTGCATAAAAATATTTTACCAAAATAAAAATATTTTCCGACCTACCTACCCAATTTTTTTTAGCTATGTTACCGGAAACACAACATTTTTTTTAGGCCTAATAAAAATTTTCTTAGTAAAAATTGGACGAGTTAACTCGGGGATCACGGTAAAGGGGTTAAGATCCATCGCCATCAAGATAGAAGAGAGGCAGAGAGAATTAATTAATTTCAAGAATTTATATATAGCACCCCTTCAAGAAGTCCTCTCAGAGGTTCTCCCAGTCCAGCCATGATGATACAAAAATGTTTTAAGGAGCTCTAAAACACTGGTGTGTCAGCTCTAGGTATACCTCTGAGTAGTTTTTTTTACTTGAAGGAGAGCTATATAAATGTCCGAATGAATGAATGAATACCAGGCGTATCTCCAATGGGAGACTATTCCAGACAGATGAACTACAAAGTCTGAGAATTACAGACATACAGAGATGCAGGCACACAGAGAAACATGAATAGTGTGCGAAAAGCTAATTACAGACAATAGCAATTTAAGCCTGCAGTTAAAAGTATTTTTTCGAGGGCATTCATACAACAGGATGTAAAAGCAGCAGTTGAAGCGGCTTACTGGATTTGTCCGAAACAACTGAGTTATTTTTGTCATTAGTGCTTGTTATTTGTACCAGCTGAAGTAATTAACTCGTCAAATACCAGCAGATAATGTTGTGATGTAATGCCTTCAAAATTTATGTAATATATCTTACGAGCCTCACAGGAGCACCATTTTCATTTGGAAGAGCTTGATTCAAATTGACCTTGACATTTGCATAATACTTATTGCAATACATCATGCATGCATTTATAGAATAATAATTGTAACAGTGCTCATCAGCAGTACAGTAATAGCAACAGTGGTTCTTCATATGCCGGAACCTCGTTAAAATGCTGCCTTTGGTAGCAAATTAATAACGACTGTAGAATGATAATTCATTAAATTGACTCTATTTGATATTAATTTTGATCCATTTTCACCAACCATGATGTGCAGGACCGGATTAAGAAATGTGGGTACCTTGTTCGGACATTTTTGGGGGGGTCTTCGGCCGAAAAATCTGATGACCTTTTTTTTAGTTGTTTGGTCGAAATTTCTTCTGAATATACCAATTGTTTCCTAAAATTTTTTGGGGGCATGTGTGGGGCCCTTAAAGTGTGGGCCCCTGTTCGGCAGAACATGTTGAACATGTCTTAATCTGGCCCTGATGATGTGCCAGAATGTTTTTATGATAAAGCATGTGATAATGAGTCATCAATGCATATAAAGAATGCTGTGTACTTGTTTTCATTACTTCTGATGAAATTGCATTCTTCTCCAAGCTAGCTTAGATGCCTTAGAACTACTTCTTCAAGTGATCTGTCTAGTCATTGTCATAGGATAAACCAGTAAACCTTTGTAATTGTTGCTGTGTTATAGATCTATTTATCTCTCCGTTTATATTTAGATTGTAGATTTTCTAAGTCTTTTGTTGCTTTCTTCTCTTGTTGAATCTTTGATGCCAAAGATTTTGGCACTTTTGCTGTAGCAACCGTTTCTTCTCCACTTTGAAGTAGCTCTGTAGTGTTTTCCCGTCCATGCCTGGTGCTTTTTCTTCCTTACATTGTGCTGCAGCAATTGTGGCATCTGCTCATCCGTATCGCTTACGTACACGGTACAATCGCACATCTCTGCTAGAACTGACATTGAGTTGTTGCGTGCGTATTTCCACATCTGGTAGTTGTTCAAAGTGTTTCTTCCTTTGTTCATCTATGGACATTGTCTTCTAGCACTTCACCATTTGCACTTTGGATTGATAAAATTTTGAGCTCAGATTGTCCACTAAGTACGATAGTTTTATCTTACATACTTTTATGCTGGAACCTCGTTGGAATGATATATTGCATTAATATATAGTTCCTGCTTTTTGCACATTTTGAAAGCTTCTCTTGTTCTTCCATATCTTGTTGCTGTCTGCACATAGTTTCTTTCGAGTCAGTCAAACCTTTTGCATAGATCTGTTCTGTAGTTTCAGTTTGGCTGAATACATGCTTCCCTCCACTGGAATTTTGTCTATTGGTACTATCCACTGGTCTTTAGACTTCTTACAAGATCATACAACTATATGCATGCTTTTCTCTTGCTTTGTTTGTCCACAGGTCATATCTGTAGATGCTAATATTTTCAGATTGATGTATTCTGTATATTTCCCCTCGTCATGTTTCTGTTTGATGTCTTCATCTTTCAGATCTGCTTGGCATCATACTTGACGTTTATGTGTTTGTCAGATTCTTAGATTTCTTAGCCTCATTTTCTCATTAGCTGTGACAAGGTTCAGGGCTGTGGTTAGAACCAATTTATGCATTGAATGTTTTGCCATTAGTTACATGTACGGTATGTGTTTTTCTACTATTCCGTAATTATGGTTGATTCAGTTATTATGTGTCGTTCCATCAAGTGATGTCCAAGGAATGTGTGTTCATTAACTGTATTATTAACTGTGCAATTCTGTGATTTGAAAGAGCTCTGTGTTTGCCTAGTTGCCTGGTAGCCAGTTGTAAAAGTGCAGATTGAGGAATTTACGTCAACTGTTTGCATAAGAATGTTTGACTTCTGTTCTTATGACTATGCATGTTAGAATGGTCAGGGAGGATAAGCTATGGGTTAGGAAATGATTTGATTAGCTAGTACATCTTGTTATCATACAAGTGTCTGGTTGTAGTCTCTAGTTGCAAGTGTTGACAAGGGAAGTGGTAATAAAAAGTGTTCCTGCACAGTGTCATCAATAGACTGTAAGGGCATGTTGCATGACCGAGCCAACTGTAGCATTCTATTGAGGACCATGTCTTAACAGGAGCAAGACAGACCTGAACACACTGCTGTCATGGACACAGCCTACTTAATTTGTCACAGAACATATCAAGTTATAATAGTGCTGTCCTAAACATTATCTCTGGTTATAGCAGACATTGCTGTATCCATGATTTTTACAGATATTTCCTGGTGATCAACCATATGCCTTGCTCTTGCTCTACATTAATGTGGACATTAATCAGACAAAACTGACTTGCAGCAGGCAGCACTGAATGTGATCTGTCACCAAACAGTTTGTATTTGATTATTCTAGACTTTGTTTCAGCAGTTGGTACACATCGTTAATTTTTTTCTCTAAAATCTTCAGGTTTGCAGAGAGTTTTAATTATATTATGGTTTACACTGCTAGCAGTAAAATATATCAGAATTTTAATTAAATAATCTGATTGTCTGTTTAAAGTCGCATCTATTCTAAATCCGATAACCTGTTTGCCAAAAAACCCAGTTATTGATAAGGTCTTTAAAAACGAGTTCATAAATCTGGTTGACATTTATGTAGCTCTATGTCTGTCTGTGGCAAAATTGTTTAGACATGACCCAGGAACATGTGACCTTTGACGCAAAAGCGGATCTGGGCGTGGGGAGTTCAGTCGTGATCTTGGCTGTAACCAGAACTTCGGACCAGGCTGGCAATGACCCCCATTGTGTGGACGCAAAAGTTCAATGACATTTAATGGCATCAAAGGCCATCGACCTTGCCAGGAATATATTTTTTTACAGTCTTCACTTGATCATTGTATATTACTACTCACCATTAGTGTTTCTCATAAGAAGTTCTTCTGTGCTGTATTAGGCATATTTACAATGGACGTTTTTATAATTAATGCTATTAGAAGTACTGTCAAGTGCTTGCAGTTTTTGGTGCGAACTGTGAAGAGGAGCAAGTGAATGAATAAACAAATGAGCAGAAAAAATGCTGTGATGGATCGTGTGTGTGTGTGTGTGTGTGTGTGTGTGTGTGTGTGTGTGTGAAGGTTGGATGAATGAATGGATGAATACCATAATGAGGACTGTATTAAAGCACATGACTTAAATGAGTGAATTATGTTATTCATTAGTAATATGCCTCACATCTTTATTCAGAACATGTGTATGAAATTATGGCTATGTTTGAACAGGCATTTATACGCGTGCTTGACTACAGGTTGTATTTTACTCAAATTAACTGCTATGGCTTTTACGAGCATCACAGCTCAATGGGCAGTTGAGACTTTGAGAATGTCAACGGTGACATCTGAAGGCTGATGTGGCGAGAGAACTCACAGTCAGAGCTTGTCTCTTATGTGAATCTGAACATGAGTCCTGTCTATTCAGAGGTCTGAGGTTTAGATCCCTACCAGAGCAACGTATTGAGCAATTGTCCCTTGTGAACGTTAGCTAGGTGCATCGACTAAGTATTGTATATGTATACGGTGGAAGATCTGATCGATCAATCAATCAATCAATCAATCAATCTGAGGGTACGACACAGCGTTCACGTTTTAAAGCTGAGTTTGCAAGTTGGCACTAACTTGTAAAGTATAAATCTCTAAGTGTCTTTCGGTTCTGAGGTGGGATTGGAACCCCAAACTGCTGGGTTGATGGTCAATCATGTGCTAGACACTTTACTAGTATTGGTTGATATGAATAAAGTCACTGTAAAAACATGTACAATGATGTGTTCATGTGTTATATCCTTGTTGCATTACATTATGAATATTTATAATGCTATTGAAATTATTTTTTATTACAAAATTTATGCCTTATTATGTGGGTACTGTGGGCCTCACTAGTGTCTGCTGGTAGCAGTCACTAGACTAGCATGTTGTGTTTTTGTTGGTTGCTATAATAAACTCGTTTATTTGACTTGGCTTCTGAAATTTGCATGTTCTTCATCTTGTAAATGTGGTCATGTACTTAGCCATGTACTTCAAGTTGTTCAGTAAATTACCAACAAGTTTGCGACGTAGGATGATACTTCATTTCATACAGGTCTCTGTGAAGTAGACCAACCAGATATGATACTGGGGTTAAAGCACTAAAGCGTAATGTAAGGTAACATTTTGTGAAGTTATTGGATGTCTTTGTGAACACAGGGTTGTTATGCTAAAACCGTACGGATTTATTTCCAACTGATATGAGATAAATTAATGCTGAGTGCCAGAATTTAGAGAAAAGTTGCAATTTACTTTTATTGTATTAAATATTCACAAGAAACCTCAAATGGTTAACATGCACCAATTCCTAAAAATTGTATACATGTATTAAAGTGTGATTGTGTGAGTATGGTGAAGTGGCGATCAACGGTAAAAGTTTAATACTTGCTAGATGTGACAATTCTCTAGTGGGTTTATCTCAAGTTCTCAGTAGACCTACAATCAAGGACAATAGAGACAAATTATAACCCTTTCCTCATGTCTTATATGCATAGGTACATTATCAGCGGGTCCCATAAGCACTCATTTGTGTTAACCTGTCCATGCTTTGGATAACTTCTGAGGGACAGATTTTGATCCGTTGTTTATTTGTGAATTCATTGGCAAATTGTTTGGTCATTTTAGTGATACTGCTACTTCATCTATAGATAGTCTACTTGTTTATTTATTTGATTATTTGACGATCTGTTTATTTGTTTATTCAATCACCAACACTTATACATTTCGTTGCTTTTTGGGTCATCTGCTTCTTCTCTGTTTACTTTGATCTAACTGTATCTTAGTTTATTGTTTATTATTCGTTTATCGATCCATTTCTTTAGTGATCATTCGTTTATTGATACGTAGCTGATGTACGTTTGTTTTTGTTTTGTGCGTAGGCGATGTGCAAGAGCAATCGTGGCACGGTCAGCGGATACTTCCTCGCAGGTCGTTACATTACGTGGCTTCCAGTAAGTCAGGGTTTACGGACGTAATGCTTGAAATTATATACCTCGACATTTATACATATATATATATATATATAATTATATATATATATATATTATATTATATTCATTCAGAAATAAATATATATATATTATATATGTATATAATATATATACATATATTATATATGTATATATATTATATATGATATATGTATATATATTTATAGACTATACATAGTGTGTGTGCCTGGCTACATGTGTGTGTAATATCTATGTAACTTTGTATGTACCGGTATATATGTAATATGTATGTATGTCAGTGTTGAGTGAGAACGGACTTATGTAACCTCTAAGTACTAATGCGAATATCTCCAAAGGCATTCCTCACCAACGTAAGAGATCTTACGTTGATTCTGAATAACATATTCAGCTGCAAGGCATTAACCCTTTCCAGCCGGAATTGTTTTGACACCTATCCTGTTATTCAGGTCACGGTGACCCGGTCCGGTGGGAAAGGGTTAACCCTTTCCAGCCGGAATTGTTTTGACACCTATCCTGTTAGTCAGGTCACGGTGACCCGGTCCGGCGGGAAAGGGTTAAGACGAAGCTCTATGACTATTGACAAATTGCCAGCTTATACCATTAACATTAGGCCTATATATATATAATTATATGCACATGTATACATTATATAATATATATATATATATATATTATATATATATATATGATAACTCTTAGAGAATTATGATAGTTGTTAAAGAGTAGTATAACCATTAAAGAACATAATTGTCATGATTCCCATCCATGCTGAAGTGCAGTTTCAAGGTTTTGCGGTATCCAGACTTTACGGTGCATGCGCCTGCCTCCTCCGTCGGCCGTTCAGCCAAAACTATGGCACTAACTGTAGCCATAAACTAGTAAATTACTGTTTTGTATTTAGCTCACACACGTCTACGTTGCCTGGAATGCAGTTCCATATCTTGGACAAGCGCATTTCCTGTGGCAGTCTTGTTTCGATAAATCACTATATATAATTTGAACCAGCTTTTAAGCGTACTCGGACTATTTTTAGCAGTTCTGTGTAAAAGACTTAAGACTGATTTAATCAAGTGTACCTGGGGTAATTACTTCAGTGGATCACCTACATAACTTAGGGCAATGTGTATGCATTTAATGTTGGATTAATTAACCAACTTGAATCCAACCTAATGGATTAATTATCTTTTATATGTGTACTTGATTCTAGTCAGAATCTACACGAAGTCTAATCTAATCACTCCTATGTCTACATTGCTTTGTGACAACTTCTACAGATTGTCTATTATAATCAAATAAAAATTAGTCTAATCTTAGGAGTCTAATCTTAGCTTAAATGTACTGTGTTTTCAAAAACAACTGTAGACAATATGTCTAATGGAAGAGCTTCTGTAAACAATGTCTCAATTCTTTCATATGTTCATGCATGTTTTGTACTTTTATTGTTTTCTTGTTTTCTGGTTGCAATAAAGTGAATTGTATTGTATTGTATTGAATTGTAAACAATGTCTCAATTCTTTCATATGTGTAGTTAAATCTCTGATTTCATAATTTATTTTGATATCTTTCTATAACCGTCTTTGAAATGATGTGTTGTAGTTCATTTGTGCTATGCTTTTGTCAGGCAAAACATATACGGTACAACAAGCACAATAACATGACTGCATGCAAAATTTCTAAAGCCGCTCAATGGGTAGTTTTTAAAGCAATTTGTCACTTTTAGCACACACCTCTAAAAAGGTTTGCCAACCCTGGTCTAGATACATTCCTACATACAGACAATATACATACAATGTTTTTCATGCATTTGTATGCCTAGTCCATCCAAACTTTTTCGGCACGGAACTCTTGCAGCAATTAATAGGTACATGACTTTGTGTAACAATCCTGGTTTACTAGATTGTAATTGTTGTAGAACATTGAATGGACCATAATTGAAAGCTGAAGGGCGTATTCCACTTTGTCCCCTAGTTACTATTTATTCACTGGTGCTATGTAGATACAGAGGCAGTTTCTGATGACGATGTGTGTTTCGTTGTCGTTTTAGATCGGGGCATCTCTGTTTGCAAGCAACATTGGAAGTGAACATTTCATCGGTCTCGCTGGATCGGGTGCTGCTTCGGGCATTGCGGTCGGAGCCTTCGAACTAAACGTCAGTGCAGCTCATTTCTTAGAAAGGAGCTACATAAATGCGCAGATACATGCGCACTAAATATCTATATAATTTGTATATATATAATAAATTTATATACATACAGGGTGGCCCAAAAAAAGTGATAACACCTCGTATAATGTACTATAATTAGTTCAAATCTGTTTAGACTATATCCATAATAGCTGAAAAAGTTAACTAATTTACTTACTTAACTGTTTAGTCATATGACATCATTATTACGACAACTTCCAGTCAACATTTTTTTATTTTTTATTTGCCAATCGTCAACTTCTGCGTGTTTTGAAGATATTTTAACCAGAATGACAAAAATCTCAACCAAAGACCGTATTCTGATTAAAAATTTGCGAATTGAGAAACATTGGAGTGCAAGGCATATGAAAAATGTGTCTCCACACAAAGCCTATAGAGTCAGTTGGGTTATTAAATAAATTGATAACGACGGTACAACAGAACGTAAACGCGGAAGTGGTCGGCCAAAGTCTGCTAGAACACGACAGAACATTGAGCGGGTGAGTGAGCTGATCTGCAGTCAAGAGGATGATCCTTACAGTCACAAAAATCCGTGGGAAATTCAAAGAGAAAAGGGTATATCACGGTCGTCAGTGTAACGTATTGTAAAGCAATATTTACAACTGAAAACGAACAAGCGTGTGATCGGGCAGACGCTCAACGAAAATTGCAAATTGAAACGTTTGCAACGTAGTTAGCAGCTACCGTACTTGAACAGTTTCCTAATGACAGAAGTGTACGAACCATCCGGTGTACCCACAACAAGATATTCACCTTTGGCACGCCATGTAATTCTCAACATGGTCGTATTTATTCAATTGAATCAAAGAAAAGACAATTAAGTTCCAGAAATGAGACACACGAGAACGTGAACTTTTCAGCTGCGGTATCATGGTATCAGTTGGTGTTTCTCGCTTACAAAAAGTTGTTCAGAAGCAAGAGGGACACATTGAACATGTTTTATGAGTAGAGTAATTACTACTTGGCATACGACAGTAAATTACAAAACGTTATATTGATTCAATTATATTAAATGACCCTTTGCTAGGTTGTGTTATCACTTTTTTTGGGCCACCCTGTATATATATATGTGCTCAGACATACACTGTTGTTTGTTGTCCATGTATCTAGATTAAGTTACAAGTGCTACACATGTTTCACTTTATTGTTGTTGTTATTAATCATACATGATGTGTGTGGTAGGTGAAATAGTGTGGAATACAGGTGGTGTGGGTGGGGTGGGGTGGGTTGGTCTCATATAGTTTAATCTTGACGAACGCTGTGACAATGTGATCAACATCATTAACACAAGCAGCTGCATTCTACTGGACACAGCATCATCAATTCATCATTAGCATACATACATGTATAATTCTTGCTGTGGACACCTGTGGAATAAGCCAGAATTTGCATGAAGGGCAGACCTGTATATGACCGTCAGACCTGAGCCTGTTTAGGCGATGACCTACGTTTGGAACACCTGGAGAGTGGGGGGAGGTTGCTGTCCATTAATTAATTAATTGTAATTTTTCAGTCGATTTAATTGTCCATTTGCACTTGACCTTAAGGTTCATGCATGCTCAGGATCTGCCGAAAAGAAATACGGAGTTTAACGGGTTGCGTATAAATAGGTAAGGTAATATTCGAATAGTGGAGTGTCATTTGGGATTGAGAGTGGTAGATAAAGTTAGTAAGTAAGAACTTTCTAGTTATGTTAGTGCAGACAAGACTCTTAGGGAGTACTCAGAAGGTACAGAATAAAGTGCACTAAATTGTCTAGATGTCTGAAAGTAAGTAGAGTTTATTTGCTAGGTGCACTTGCAGTACTTGGTATAGACAAAGCTCTTGAAGTATTTATATATGGGGGAGGGTGGGGGCGCATTGGGTATAAATGCACTGGCATGGAGATCAGTGGAGCTGAGTTCATTTCCTGAAGCTCTCCGTATACCATTGGATAGACGTGCTTGTAGGCTGCTATTAGGTTTAAGGTTATATCGCCGTTGTATTGCAGACCGTCTGTTCTGTTTGTAGAACTTTAAGATTGAAGTTAACTAGGATTGTTTAAGGTTATCATACTGGGTTTGTCAGAATGAAAAATAAAAAAGATTATTTTTATTACTATTATTATTATTATGTTAAAGGCTTTTATTATAATTTGATTTTTGAACTTGTTTAAACCTTCCACGTGGACAAGTTGGTCAAACCTACTTGCTGATCTGATTCCGATTGATCTGCCTGGCTTGCATATAAATAAAATAAACAAATTTAAACTTCCTGTTCTTGCATAATTGCATCTATTAAGACTGTAATGTAAAAACTATCACTACTCCATGAAATTCTTGCCAAGCAGAATTTATATTTATACATGTTACACTTGTTTTGAAAAAAACCCAACTGAATATATTGGTCTGAGGTCTGAACGAATTGATAGCATTAGTGGCTAAATGAAAAGAGCATTCATGAGCTATTATAATTATGGAGGGCAATGGGTTTACTGGGTTGGGTTGCTCGAGCAAGTGTTTAGCAAATTTGTAGTTTGTCTGGAAGGCATCTGTTTCCTATCTATTTGGAGCTGAGTGCGTTTTATTGCAACCCTGTCTCACTATTGTTACGCCGTGTGCGTTTTATTGCAACCCTGTCTCACTATTGTTACACCGTGTGCGTTTTATTGCAACCCTGTCTCACTATTGTTACGCCGTGTGCGTTTTATTGCAACCCTGTCTCACTATTGTTACGCCGTGTGCGTTTTATTGCAACCCTGTCTCACTATTGTTACGCCGTGTGCGTTTTATTGCAACCCTGTCTCACTATTGTTACACCGTGTGTTGCTTTTCTAAGGTCTCTACAGCACCAGATTTAAGAAAGAGAAAATTTATGTCGAAAAAATTCTGTGGTCAGATCTATGATGAGGTCACAGTTTAAGTGGAATTAATATAAACTTGTAATCATAGAGAAATGGTCATTTCAAGTGGTCTGATTTGGCTTGCCCGTAGTGCAGAAGAAGTAAACGAGCTTCAAAAGGACTTTATAAGTAAGCAAGATAGTGATTATCTTGACGAGATTATGCGCACAGCACCATAAACTTCTGGAAACTCTTATGTATTATAGTCGATAAATTGAGCGTTTTGTGCTTATCGAGCGAATTTAGAACGTGTGGTGTTTTTGTGCATTCTGCTGAAATTTATGTTCAGCATTGCAGATCCAAGCATTAAGTTGCTCACATAAAACATGGAGTGTGTATGTGGATGAGAGCCAAAGTAATACTAGCTACATGATTTAAATATAATTGCTCTTGGCAGTATTTGAACTGAAATAAGCAAAACTGATGGCGATGAAAGACTTCAAAGCGAACATTTATGCCTGGTGTAAACATGATGTTGTTTGACCTGCTGACCTTACAATTTAAGCAGCTCACATGGATTGTGTGTTTACTTGGATGATGTGGGTCAGTTTTGTTTATTTGGGTATTATGCGAATAATGTCTATTGAGTGACTTTAATTGTTCAGTTAAATTGGGTCACTTTTATTTAGGTCTCTTCAATAAGATACTGATAAAATCATGTTATTATATTGTGTCATGTCTTAGAAGTCATTTTAACTCCTTCACTCTAAGCAGGCAACTTTGGATGGGTTGCATCAACTGGGTCACTGTCTGTAACAGTAAAGTATTTTGATGTGCATTGTAGCCACTATGCACTAGTGTCTGGCATTTGGAGACTTTGATGATGACTGTTGTGGCTTACGACTGGTTTAAAGTCTCTAAAGTGACACAACCAAAGGGCAGATGTCATGATGGGTGACTGGGTATCAGAGGTCAAGCTTGCCAGGCACATATCGATCAAGGGCATCTGTAATTCTGTATAATCCATTCACTATGTACATTGCTTTACAGATGTACTATTCTACATTACGTATGCACTGGTGTATGTTCTGTTTTACATTAGATGTATAATTGTATATTGTATATGCACACTTTTCTGCACATGCAAAGTCACTAAGCAATGTGTACAGTCTTAAAAGGGCAATGATGAAGTGTGTTAGAATTGAATATGAATGGTTGCCTTGTGAGTACTGTAAAGAGGCACTTAAGAAATCACCGATGTGTACCAACTTCTGTTTGACTTAACTTTACTAAACTTCTGTTAGATTTAATTTTGCAGATCAGATTTCACGACATCCCAGGAATTTTGAGAACTTTGCATTTTGTGTTTTGAATGGTAATGTTGTCATGCGTTTGCAGTTGGCATGGCAGAATGAAAGGCGGTACAAGGAGTCATTTGACATTAAGTTCTCTGTTCTTGTTCTATAGGCTTGCATGCTGCTTCAGTTGTTGGGCTGGGTCTTTCTACCTGTCTACATAGCAAGTGGGGTAAGTTTCCATTCAACAACTTTACTAATACATTTTCAACAACTTTACTAATACATTTTACTCATGATGCTCAAACTTCCACTTCCTCTGGAATATTAAAGCGTCTGCTAAATTAATTACCAAGATTACTGAACTTGAGACTTGTGCAAGGAATCACACACGCGTTCAAACATGGTGTTCTGTGCTGTATTGCATCTGTTATTTTGTTTAGTGCATGATTTCCAAACCTGGTTATCATGACACCCAAAAGTACCTGCAATTTTGCTTTTAAAACCCTTTAATGCCGGAGGGTATAGGATTTTCCATACCATTTACTACCATCTCGGCATTAAAGGGTTAACTTAAGGCAATGACTGGAAATTGCAGACATTGACATTTTAAGCATCACTTTACTTCCGATTAGTGCTTTATTATTTTTAAAAGCAGAGCAGGTTCATGGCACCTATGTGCTCCGTGTCAGGATGGTAGAATGTTGGAACCATGATATTTGTGCATGTTTCTGTTACAATATATGAAAATTATTGATTTTCATCGCAGATGTTTGTCTGTTACTATTTTTTTAACTTAAAATATCATAAAAATAATCGCATTGTTGTATGCAAGGAATATCTCCTGTCATTAAAAATTAATTTCTAACGGGAAGAAAAGTGACGCTTGGCTTTACGTTAATGTCTGCTATTTTCAGTCATTGCTGTAAGGCAAGATTGTAGGCTCTGCTGGTTTATCTTCAGCACTGTTAGATATTAACGTGAATCATTGTCTGCATTCTCAATGGTGGAACACCTCTTTCTCCTCTTGTTTAGCATACGCCTTTGCTCATATGCGTAGCTCTTATGGTCATTGGTCATATCTGTAGCTGGTGCATATCTTCATGCTATTGCTGTCGTATTTGCAGTTTTTTTATTCTCATTTATGTAGCTCTAAATATTCTGGTTTTTAGGTCTGTACGTTGCCAGAGTACATGAAGAAGCGCTTTGGCGGACGAAGAATTCGTGTCTACCTCGCGTTGTTGTCACTAATGCTTTACGTCTTTACAAAGATATCGGTAATATATATCATGCTCTATGACTTTGCGAAGGTTTTGGTTAAATGTAATTCATTGTGCATTTATACATGTATGTCTGTTTCACAGCACTTTCATAGTGCCGTAAAATAGCAAGGGCAGACAAATAACTCACAATAGCATTCCGGCACAGCTGCCTAGTAATCAGAATTAGCTATGGAAGTCATTAGATGTGAATTTGCATTCTTTTTATACGACTTCTAGAGATACTTCCCAGAAACCTGGTCTTGGGGTCAAAACATTCATTTTCTGAGTGCGAACGAACGTGATCTAAGCCATCAAACTGTTACTCGTTTAATACACTTTTCAGACTGAGTAGCCAACCAATGAAGGCTGAGTGGGGTCAGTGGGCACAAGGTGGCATAGTATTCCACTCTACATTTAAGTACTCGTCTGGCTCATGTTGCTTAATTTATATGTATGCACCTGTGTTTGTATGTGCAGGTATGCGTCATGTTCATGTGTAAGTATGGGTGTGCATATGTGTGTGCACTTGTGCATTATTGTATGCATATGTACATGTATGTAGCTAGCTGTGGAGCCGTTCCTTTGAGTTTTGAAGTTCGTTATGAGATGCCACTGACCCACTGTTTCTTTTTAGACTAGGCGTAGCTATTGATAACTGTGACTTGACTTTTCGAGGGTTTCTAGACCTAAATAAAGCATTTTAAGCAGTTTGCCTCCTAGTTTGGGTTGTCATCAAATTTGAATGTTATGGAAGACATCACTTTGAAATGTTTGCTAGGTATTTATGAGATGCACAGAATCTGTGTAATTTAACATAAATTTGCTGCTTATTCAGCTGATCTGTTTGTTGGTTGCAGAGTCCTATTAGGTTCTGTTTAGGGATCCTGATGGGTTTATATATATTATATATATATATATATATATACATAAATTGCCTGCTTCCATTGATAGTATACACCAAATCCTTTCTAGAAAAATGGGATTTGTGATCCATATCAGGTAACTCATCGTGGCAAAGGCCTTGTAATACTGGATTGCTTTTTTGTGACCATGTTCTTGTGTGTATTTTATGCTGGTGGATGTGTATGTATGTATTGTTATTCATATTTATGTGTCATTGGTTTTCTTATTTTTATGTTATTTAAACTACGCTCATAATTGAATTGCGGTAAATTGGAAACAGGAACCAAGTGTTGTATGAGCTTTTGCAGCTGCTCTTTTCCCTATCCCTGTTGCCTATATTTTTGCAAATCAGTGAAATATTATGTTATGAATATATATGGAATTTATATATGTGTGTGTCTTACTATGCATACATATTATGTATTTACGTATGTATGTATGTATGTATGTATGTATGTATGTATGTACAGGAATTTATGCATGTTTGTCTTGGCCCACGGTACGATGAATATTATGTATGGAACATCGTCACACGCTTTGTCAAATTTTAACACTTTGTGATGGCGAAATGAACACCGTTATAAAATTTGCCCATTTTTCGTCGAAAATGTCGTCGAATGCAGTGAAGCCCAGCGGCCGCCATCTTTGTTTGCACCAGCAACATCATGATTATGTTATGGTTTACACGGCCAGCAATAAAAATCAGAATTTTTAATAAAAGCTCTGATTGTCTGTGTAAAATCGAATTTCTAAATCCGATATAATCAGTTTGCAAAAAACAGGTATAAACAAGGTCCCTAAAATAAGTTAATAAAGATGAGAACCCAACAATATAAGTTTAGGGTAACAAGTTACATCAGTCGTACCTCCCAGCATATGTTTATGCACATATTGGTACTTATGTTTTGTGTATGTGTGTATATATGTATGTATGTATGTGTGTATGTATACATATTGTTTATATGTATGTTATATATGTGTGTATGATGTGCTTTATATATATAACACCCTTTCGTTACATCGCAGAGGCCTTGAAACACGTCTGTTGAACAGATGTAAATGTTACATGCCAGTCTCACAACTTCTTTTTCTTTGAAACATTCCTTTGATTCTGTTGCTGAAATGTTCGAGTTTTCGTTCTGGTTGCCGTCAGCATTTTGGCAGAACTTGCTCTTTTTCGATGTGTTTACTGGCGTGGAGCAACGTCATTGATTGGCAGGATGCTACTGGTTCACATCATTGGCAGTCCTTGTACTTGATGGGCTAAACGTTGAATTTGAGGCTAAAGTTGAAGGTGATACAAAGTCCATGTTTATGTACAAAGAAATGTTTTTATTTGTTTATTTTTGCTGCTATCGTTGGCACATGTACTGGTACTGCTAAACTAACAAATTATGGCCTACATTGTTTAACACTCTTGTTATTATAATTTCCCATTAATACATGTCCTAATAGTAGTAACAATGGCATTTGCCTTGACAATTATCTGATGATTTTGTTGAGTACTTATTATAATTTGGATTCATGTTTGTGAACTACTTTGTCTATCTGCGCATGCTTTTGAATATTTACATTATATAGCACCTTTAAAATGGTACCACATCCCAGATGCATCTGACACTACTTACACAATTCATGTTTTCCAGAATTCTGTTTCTGGTCATCACTCATTTAAAAGCTCTTCGTTCTGTTTGACGTTCAGGTGAACCTCTACTCTGGTGCGCTCTTCATCCAGCAGGCGCTTCAGTGGAACCTCTACATCTCCGTTCTTCTGCTGCTCGTTGCTACGGCGATCACCACGGTAACAGGTGAGGAGGAGGATTCTCAGCACCTTGTCCGTGGTTGCTTATCACCCAGTTGATATACAAATATGATATGATATACTTTGTGCTCGAAGCATCAAGCAGATTCAAGCTACTGTACGCATCTGATCTAAAGCATCAAGTAAAGTAAGAGTACAGTATTGTCGAGATTCCGTGTGCAATTCCGAGATGCCTAAAAGCAAGATAGATGGGTGATGTACCTAGCTGTGGTAAATGTAACACCCTTGCTTATGTCTCTATATAGAAGCACTCACAAGCATGGTCATGTCGGTAACACACTTGTCTTCACAGTTTTGCAGGACTAGTCATGAAGTCAAAGACTCGTGTGTCGATTGCAAGTTGCGTGAACGATTTGCAATCCATCAACGGGATATCTCTTAACCTTGCAACTTGCTTTGATACCCTGGCCAATTGGCTAAACTGTGGCGTGAGGAGCACATTCATTTAGGGGTGGAGTTTGTTCTTTTGTTTTGCTTTCTCGTAAATTTGTTGGTCATGTTGTCAACAATAAATGTTCAGCCAAAACTAGATGCTACAGCGCAAAGGGCATTGCCCATATAAAACTATTCCACTGCACTTTGTTTTGTGTCTTTTGAAGAAAATTTTAAAATTGTATTATGCAATCAGTTAGAACAAAGCAACCTGCGAAGAAAATAACCTCTATCCATGGCAGAAATAAAGAATAAGTCTGTTGACTCAGTACACAAACTTGGCATGAGTGAACTCGGACATTTCAGCAATTATTGCTGGGCAAATTCTTCATTTTGACAAAATAAACCATTGAAAACAAGCAGAAGTAGATATAATTAGCAACCAACATGTTTGGTGACATGCATAGAATTATCAAGGCCGTGTGTGACCAGAAATGGCGGTTAATTCAAAGTTAGTCACTCTACCCATAAAGTCTACATTTTTCCCTTGCCTTTGTCAAGCCTGCTTCTTCACAAGGGGCCTTGCAAATTGGAAGTGCTTCTGAACGGTTCCCTAATTAAGGCGCTTTGCAAATGCTCAAATGCATTACAATATAATGTTAATGAATCCTTGAGACTTTTTAAGCAATTCAATACACTTCTCTGATAAACTTGGTAAACTGTCAAGTGTTGATCAATACCTCGAATATCAGCATCGCAAATACGTGCACATTACTAAGCAGTGAGCCTGTGGCTAATACAGCTATTGATAATTATCATTAAAATAATCATTGTGCTTCTTTAACCGATTTTGGGTATACAAATTCTGGACCACTGAACTGTGCATCTGATTGGGGAACTGGGGCTGGACGTGACAAGTTGGCTATGGCGATGGAATAGCGCCAACAACAGCTTCTGATCACAAGCTAGTATTTACCAGCATAAAAATGAGGTTAAGGAACAGAATTCAATTGAGATTTAATCAGATCATTGGGTGAAAGCTTTAAAGAAATACAAGGAATTGAGCACAGCTTGCAAACATTTGTAAGAATGGCCAGCGACAACGACACAGAGGAACAGACAAATTAAAAGAAAAAACAAAATGCAAGAATATTTGACATGCTAATGCAACCAAACTTTATACATGGATGACAGCGCTTCAACGTCTTTCTGATATCTAATGATGCATTTAAGGACTTTGATCCCACATTTAATTAGGCTGGACCTTTATCACAACGTCTCCATAAAGTTCCCTTCTTGATGGCGCTCCCAATGGAGGCGTTTGTTTCAAATAGACTGTAAATTATTTTGAGTAAATGAGTTCACTGTGTTGCATTTTTTTCTGTTGATCGTCTTTTTAGGAGGCTTGGCTGCCGTCATTTACACCGACACTCTTCAGGCTTTCGTTATGATCATCGGTGCTCTTATCTTAACTGTACTCAGTAAGTCACTCCCTTTATATCCATTAGTTTTCATAATCTACATTCAATGGTGCTTACTCTTGTCTTTTTTTGCAACCTTGTCACGTTTAGAGTGGTGCCATTGATTGTGACATTTTAAAATTTTCTTGGGTGAACATGAAATGGTCATGTAAAGATTGATAAGAAAACAGCCTGGTGTCAGTTGTTTTGAGCACAAAATATTTTGATCATGGTGGGGTGTGCGTGATATGAGTTAAACCTGCCTTTTCTCTAGCGGTTTCTCGCACTGAAAGGATCTTGCTGCGAGAAGTGCTTTATAAGTGATCAGATACAATGCAATACAAAAGTTACTGTCGCATCACCATTCCCTGCAAATGAAATACAGTAAAATTTCGGTGTTTTGAACATATGGCGGTTATATCGAATGACAGCCAAAAATATTCGTTCATTGGGAATGTTTCAGAGTTATTTTAAAGGTATAAATTGAATACCTGTATTATTTTTTAAGCTGTGATTTTTCAACACAGCTCTTCATCAAGTAACACGCTGCAGTTCATGCCTTAGAAGTTTTTGACAACTTGAGGTGACACAGTTGGATAGAACTTCTCTCTTATTTCAGACCTCAGAGATATTGAACTCTTGATGATGGTCCCTCGAACTTTAATGCTATGAAGTTTTACTGTAACATTTATTTTCCTTAAATTGTTTCTAGGTTTCATGAGAGTGGGCAGTTACTCCGACCTTTATCATCTCTACATGGAAGCGATTCCGAATACGACGCTGGCCAACCCAAACGACACGTGTGGCTACCCACGTCAGGACTCGTGGTTCATGCTGCGCAATGCAACCGGGTCGGACATGCCATGGCCGGGATTTCTGTTTGGTCAGACGCCTGCATCCATTTGGTATTGGTGTGCTGATCAGGTAGGTTGTTATTGTTGTTGTTGTTGTTGTTGTGCAGTTATGTGTTCACATGCAGGTTTTGTGGCTGTACACTGCTTTTGTAAAAGGTGGTTTACAATGTAAATTCAGGTACTGATAAAAATTATTGGAGACGTGACTTAACACAATCGTTTTTTGGTACTTTGTGCTGGGTTATGTTGTTGAATTGTCGAGAAAAATGGGCGGTCTCATTAAAAATGATGTAACTGTTGTTCTGTTTGAAGTATTTTGATGAAATCTGGTCATCATGTGTAAATATAAATTCCCTTTAAGACGATAAAATTCTATTTAAAAATTCGTACATTTCACCAAGATATTGGCAAGATACCCTGGGAGGGGTACTTTTTAAGGCCCACCCTGTATACAGAAGAAAAAATTTCTTCAAGTGATTGATAGATTTTTTGGTTTGATAATTAAGAGTTTTGTTCTTTTTGTGATCTTCATCGTTATTGGTGCTGCTGTCTTCACCGCTACAACAGTTTTATTGGATAAAGTTTTTTACTTTTCTTTTGATTTGGTATGTACAAGTATTTTTTGTACTTTCCAGATGATGGTCCAAAGAACTCTGGCTGCTCGAAGTTTATCCCATGCGCAGGGTGGAACTTTGTTTGCCGGATATCTGAAGATTTTTCCAGTCTTTCTTCTTGTTCTCCCAGGCATGATCAGCCGAGTTCTTTTTCCAGGTAAGATGATCAGCCGAGTTCTTTTTCCAGGTAAGATAGCAAGCAAGAGATTACTGTTTTCTGGGGTAATTTTTTCTCTATAGGTCTCAATTTTGATCCAAATGGTTTTTCATCAATGAGTAACAGTTATATGCAGTGTATTGTAATGTATAATAGTCATTGTGTGTGCGCGTTGATTTGCAAGTGTTTGCATTTAAAAGGTAAAAAGGTGGGGGTGGTGTAGATAGACAGTAAGCAATATAAGGGCAGAAATAGGCCAGAAAAGTAATACATCTGCATGTGTGAGAAAAAGCTAAGCTCTTTGTGTTTGTAAACTGTGCGTTGATTTTTTTTGAATCTGCACTTGTCTTTTGATTTGTTTATCGTTTTGCTTTTGTCTTCTCGTAGATGAGGTTGGATGTAGTGATCCCGATGTCTGCTTTTGTCTTGTAGATGAGGTTGGATGTAGTGATCCCGATGTCTGCTTTTGTCTTGTAGATGAGGTTGGATGTAGTGATCCCGATGTCTGCTTTTGTCTTGTAGATGAGGTTGGATGTAGTGATCCCGATGTCTGCTTTTGTCTTGTAGATGAGGTTGGATGTAGTGATCCCGATGTCTGCTTTTGTCTTGTAGATGAGGTTGGATGTAGTGATCCCGATGTCTGCTTTTGTCTTGTAGATGAGGTTGGATGTAGTGATCCCGATGTCTGCTTTTGTCTTGTAGATGAGGTTGGATGTAGTGATCCGGATGTCTGCTTTTGTCTTGTAGATGAGGTTGGATGTAGTGATCCGGATGTCTGCTTTTGTCTTGTAGATGAGGTTGGATGTAGTGATCCGGATGTCTGCTGGGAAGTGTGTCAGAATCGACATGGATGTAGCAACATTGCATATCCGAAGCTCGTTCTTGAAGTCATGCCCGCAGGTACAGTAATTAGACTGCGCAATATTGTTGTAATTGAATTGACCAACTTTCGATCATCGTTTTCTTTTCTTTGTGAGTATGTGAAATCTTCTGTTGAGCAATTTTCCTGTCTTAGGATGGTCAGCATCTAGTATGCAAGAAAACACTGTTGTTCGCCAAATCTTGATTTGCCTTGCCTTCGTTTATTGTACCTTGCATTGTAAAGTGCGTCTAGTAGGGTGAACTGTTCAGAGGCGCTCCCCGTGCAATGTAGCAGGTCTTGACAAGAGAGAACGAGGAAGAGGGACTGCCAGACAGAAGTATAGAGTGAATGGTTGTCTTGCCCCAGTTCTGCGTTGTATCAAGTTCTCCGTAGACGTGTTTTGTGTGATTCGATTGATGTCATGTGACGTTGTAGGTTTGAGGGGACTGCTGTTGTCGGTGATGTTGGCTGCTCTGATGAGCGATCTCACGTCGATATTCAACAGCGCCAGCACGCTCTTTACGATGGACATCTACCGCTACATCCGAACGAAAGCCAAGACTCGCGAACTCATGATAGTCGGAAGGTAGGAATGGGTGGATGGATGGGTGGGTGGACAAATGGGTTTGTGAATGGGTGGTTTTGGCTGATGAGTTAGTGAGTGGATTGGTGGGTGGAAATTTGGATGGTTGGATCAAGGACTGAGTGGATATATGAGAGGTTGGTTGGTTTGACTGGGCAGATGAACAGATGGATGATACGATATAAGACAGGCTAGAATCCTCGAGGGGTAAGAAATGATTAGTTGCTTTTGGCAGAGCTTGCTTTGAAGACTAACATTGCTACATGTAAATGATATGCCATAAATGTGGCAATTGTTTTCCCTGACTAGATGTATATTTCTTCATTTAATACTTGGTTTGACCTTATTTTACCTTACCTGACCTCTGACACGATTACTGTACGCTTGACTTGACCTGACCTGTATTTCTTGAGATTTCAGGGCTTTTGTTTGCGTGATGATCGTCGTTAGCATCGTCTGGATCCCGATCATCCAAGGGATGCAGGGAGGGCAGCTGTACATCTACATCCAAGCCATCAGCGCTTACCTCGCTCCACCGATCGCTGCCGTCTACCTGATGGCAATCCTCTGGAAACGAGGTAACGAAAAGGTACGTACCTCGCCTCTAGAAATTTCTAGATGTGTTGAAAAGAAACATCTCAGGCAATCAGTTCTTTGGCAGTAATTCAAACAATCAGCCAATCAACTAAAGCAGGCAGTGTAATCAATCGCCTGTCAATCTGTGAATCAATCAGTCATCCAATCAATGAGCCATCATTCATTTGCTCGTGGTTGTTTGTTGTGTCGTAGGGCGCATTCTGGGGTCTGATGATCGGCCTTGTGGTCGGCGTTGTGCGCATGATCCTCGACTTCGCCTACCGTGAACCGGAGTGTGGCCAGCCGGACGAGAGACCAGGGATCATCTCCAGCCTCCACTACATGTACTTCGCTGTGCTGCTCTTCCTGCTCACTGGCGTTCTCATGTCGGTCATCAGTTGCTTAACGAAAGCACCAACCGAAGATCAGGTCTCGCTGCTTCTCTTTTGCTCATCTGCTATCATCTGCTGAATGATTTCTGTATAAATGTGTGTGCACATGTTCGTTGTGCATTCATTCATTCAATCGGAAAATTGACATAGCGCACCTTCAATAGATTTACTCATGGATGCTCCCAGCCCAGTCAAAGCTAAAAAGTAGAGATTTGAGCAACTCTGTTGACCTGAGCCACAAAATATTAATGATACTAATAGTAATTAGATGAGCGCTGATAAAGAAATGTAGTTTTCCTTTGTCTCCAGTTATCTGGATAAGGTGAACGCCATGACTGTTAACATCGAACCTTATTTTTAATATTACTGACATTATTGACTTTCTGTTGTTTTAATAATTATATGTCATGTTATGACGTTTGAGAAAGGCACTACATAGGTATTTAGCCACTTATTTACTTATTTATTTATTTACTTATTTATTTATATCCAAATTGAATAAACTTTGCTTGTTGTTTCAGATAATACGCACAACGTTTTGGACTCGCTTCGACTCACGTCTGCGTGAAGACGAGAAACACGAAGGCTACAACAACGGTGACTTCTGTTCAATTTCGAAGGAGATTGGCGCAGTTGAAGATGGTGCGGAAGAAAATGGAGATGCGAAGGTCTCTCCGTATGAGATTCCAATGGATAACTGTAGCACTCAACTGGAAATTAGTTCGGCTGCTGAGGGTCACACGATGTCACCAGGATACGTTAAGATTAGCCAGGCGGCGGGAGGTCCTTTTGAACATGGCAAGTCTTGTTTGTCATACATCTTTGTTGTTATGTAATATTAGTAAAACTTGGGCAAGTAATATAATATAAATGCCAGTAAAATTTAGTTGAATTACAGGTTATAAAGTTTAGCTTAATTGACTTTTTAAAATGTTACGGTCTCCATTATAACCATTGGCGTTGGAATGATTTGCCTTTTTTTCAAAGTCTGTGACTCGTGAATCTGAAGACTTCATGTGTCATGTGACCCATTTAAGACACGAAATGCTGGTTTGATAATTTTTTTCATTAATTGTCATATACCTAGAAAACTGTTATGAAAAACCATGTTATACGTACAAGTTTAAGTGTCCTGTGACATTGCAGTCGTCAATGACAACGCACTGTTTTTTTCAAAACCTGGCTGGGTTAGTAGCGGAATTCAGATGGAAAATTATTCTGAAGCAATGATCGTTTTCAACGCTAATGTATTTACCTCTTTGTAATAAATACATTATATAGCCATAATACATTAAACAGCTGTGATTTTTCTTCCACATGGAATGGCCTTCCCCTTTTCTACGGGCTAGGCTCATGCCTGTACTCTTCACCACATCCTCTCGCTTTCTAAAGACTTTTCTTTTCCCCGATGCTGAAAGCGACTCTAAATACTCGATGCTGCAAGAGGCGCCCAATAAATTCTTAGTTACGATATGACAACGTAAAGACTGGACTGTTCGAACCTTGTAACATGATATTAGTAATTGATTGTTTTTGCAGATGAAAAAGACGGCAGCAGCAGCAACATTGATTCTAGTCAGACTGCGTCGTCACCAGTGGCGCCCCCGCAGAAACGATCTCTGCTCAACCGTGGAATGGAATGGTTCTGCGGTCTGACCGACGAAACGCAGACCCCAGGTCGCACGCTCAAGCAATTCACGGAGCACATGCGCAAGGTGACGTCCCTGCGCCAGGATCCGAGGGCTCGCATGGGAATCGGCGTCGGAATGATCATTCTATTCGCTATCGACATCTTCCTCTACACGTTCTTCAGCACAGGCAGCGATTTCGGGCTTCTCCGAAATTCGCCGTACACCTCTGAGAGACAGCTTTACGAAAACTTTACGAGGTCCTAGTGATGGACGTTGAGTCGTCGTTTGCGTGGATGCAGCATGAGCCAGGCCAAGCGAAGCCGTGTTGTTCACGCGTAAGAAACTTGATGTGTGCAGGTCGTCTCCTCCGCTCAAGCTACTGTGCTCTGTCTTTGCAGCTGGTTCGTCGGTCGTGTGATTCATCAGCATCTCGTGATTCATCTGGATTGGACGGTCGGGTTAGGAATCCCTGTGAGATTTTATCGTAGTCGTGGGATCGGTTTAAGCAAGCGGCGAGATTTGTAAGCAGTGTCATCGAGGCTTCTGTTAGTTGACTATTGACTGTTGCTTGTAGTCGTTCAAGCGGTTGATTGAATGAATTTCTTTGGCTGGGTCGAAAAATTGTTACTCGACTGCATGGGTGGAGTTTATCAGGGGTTGGAGGGACTAAGCCCTCAAGAAGGCCCAGGCTCAGCTTTTTTGCCATGGAAATGGTATCTTTTCACAATATTAGCCCCCTCCCCAAGAAAGTCCTGCAATTTTCAATTTTTGTGCCGTGAAAATGGTTCTTTTTACGAAACTTTAATCGAATGACTAAAAAAGGTCATCAATTTTGTAATCAGAAAAATAACTATATTTTTCATGGGGTTTCAACCGAAGGACTAAAAAAGAGGTTGTCAACTTTTTGGGCCGGGAAAATAGTATGTTTTCATGTTGGCACCGCTCGTTCTTGACCAAGTCTCCTGTCCAAAGCTCCAGTTATTTTTAGCCCCCCCTCCCAACAACGGAAACCAAACTCCGCCCATGCTCAACTGCGTGAGTTGAGCTAATTTTGCTGCTTAAATTGATAGATTGAGACAACTATTTTCAAAGGAAAATTTTTGTTAGTAGTTTTTTTATTTGTTCGAGCATTGGCGTTTGATTTGTTTGAGTCGAATTTTAAAAATGTCGTCTTTTCGTACAACTTGAGATACATATATTTGAATTTTTTTATTCATTGTGCATTATCATTCTTTCTCAAATGAAATGGTTTTCATGTTATTTTCAGAATGCATCCGAGTAAGAACAATGTCCAATTGCCTGGTTACCCTATAACTATTAATCCTATTAGTTAATGAAAATGAAATAATATTTTTTTCTTTTCGTTTTAAAGTTTTTTGTGCTTCCCAAAGTGGAAATGATCTTTAAAAAGCCTAGATCTTTGTTTACTGGAGTAGTATTGAAGCGCAAGAAATCTCCAAAAGTTCTGTTAATTAACTATCGGAAAATATGTTTTTTTGCTTTGGTCTATGTGTAAGTTTAGTGGTTCATTACATGCTAAATTCTTTGTTATTTTTAAGCAGTCATTTTCGAAAAGAGTTGATCCTTATTAGTAAAGCCTATTGCAAATAATTGAGTTAGGTGTGCTTCTGTGTTTATTTACGGATGAATGCATTCATTGATGTGCACTGAATTATGTTTTACTAAATGCATGAAGGTGCACTCATAAAATTTGTAATTTTCTTCCATACCGCATGCACATTCATTTATGCATTCTTAACTTCCTGTGACATTCATAATGTGCATCTGTGAGTGCATTCATATGTTTGCAATAGTCCTATAATTATCATTTGTGAATGCAGTCATTATCGCATTTTCTTGTGCACTTTCTACTCATTGGTCTACGCGTACATTAGATTGTACACTCCGTGATTAGTGCATTCCTTTGTACATTCAATCGTTTGTGCATTTACGGCTGTGAAGCCAACGACACCTGAGAACTGGACCAGCCATGAAGTAGACTGAGGAAAGCTCTACTACAATGCCATTGTGTTGCCTTTCAATTCCACTTTTCAACTGACTCTGTACTTGTTAGGTCCTGATCTGTGTAATAAAAATGGACATTTATATATAGTGGATTTAAAAGTGTGTGGAGGTAAATTTCTTCCTGCATTCATTCCTGCCCATTTGTTTTCACCACTGCCATCAACCATTGACTGTTTATCTTTTAATCAATCAATCATAATTTTTTAGTGCTCATTGTTCATTTTATAATTGATATAAAACTAGCCTTAGAAATGTGATGGTATTGTCTGTGTTTCATGACAGCAAAAGACAGACAAATAATATCTGAGTAACATTGGTCATCATGGAAAATACTGTATGCTGGAATGATTTTTTTTATTGTAATTGCTTTCATGACTTGTAGCTGACTTTGGATGATTGTACCTGGAGAAGGCATTTTCCACTCTAGAACGCTCTGCACAGTTGAGGCTTGCCATGACTGCTAATGCTGTTTTAGAGCACTGCCAGAGTGGAAGCCAGTGCAGTAACATTTGTTGAGAGAGAATTAAAATTATTCGACAAGGTGCTGGTTGCCATGGAAGTGGAGCTGGAGACCAAATGCTGTATGTCACAGAAGTTGAGATCTCATATATATTGATTTATATATATATATATTGATTTATATATATATATATTGATTTATATATATATTGATTTATATAGCTCCTCTTGCAGAATAACTATTCAGAGGCACTCCAGTCTGGACACTCCAGAGGACAAGAAATGCCTTTAAAGAATGAGAGGAATGTTGAGGAAAAAATGAGTCATTAGTTTAGCCCTTTGTGATGGAGGAAGGTCATTCCAAATGGAGGGACCAACCACAGCAAATGCACGATGTTGGGCAAGAGCAGTCCTAGTCCAAAAAGATCAACATCTTCAATCTTGACTAGGGTAGAAACTCAATTTTGCAATGATTTATGCATAAGTCATTGAAGCTAATTAGTAATTGATGCGTAAATATCTGGTTACTAAAATAATATATTAGCTTTCGAGTAGCTAAACAGCTGTTGCGCACTGTTAGTTTTGCATAACTTTGAATATTACTAAATACTAGGTTATATTGCTAAAGAATAGGTACTTCCTGTACAGGTCTAGTTTCAACATGCACCTTTTTCCGGTACAATTTTTAACAGCTGAATACTTGCTAGATACTAGTTTAGGCATACTTGTACAAATTTTCAACAACTGAGTACTTGCAAGATACTAGTTTAAGCGTACTTATTAGGCAGTTTTCAAGGATTAAGTACTCCGTGGGTACCGTTTCTTATGAAATCCAACATATCGATCTGTAACTATAATTATAATTGTCAGTGTCTTGGCATGGACCTTACTTTTTTGTGCCTTTCTCAGAATTATGTTTGATCTTGGTGTCGTGCTTTTTAGTTGAATTTCATGTTTTATTTCTTTTCTCATTTACTCTTGAGTTGAATCAATTTTTTTACGTTCTTGGCTTGTGCTGACATGATTTCATTTTTTTTCGTTGAGTAAATCTCGGTAAATCAGATTCGTCTTAAACTCTTAATCACTGACGTTGATCTGACGTTGATCTGACGTTCGATCATTTCTCCATGACACTTCGACTCAACTGTTTGCGATTTGATGACGCTGATCTTGTTTAATCTGTTTTCATCTGTAATGATTTACGAATCATTGAATAACTGCCTCGATTCAAGATGAGAACAATATAATTATTGTCATGATCTCTGTTAGTGAAGTTGCTGCCTTACCTTGCTTTAACTCACTTTACTTATGTTTACCTTACCATAACTCTGCAATAACGACCGTGAAGCCAGTGATGCATGAGAACTAGGCCAGTCATGTTGGAAACTTATAAAGTTGTACTATTTTACTGTACCAAACTGGAAGATCTCTGGCTTTGCTGTGTACAAGTGTGCTTTTATGTTCCATTGTGCATTTGCAAGTAGAGTAAGAAAGAAAATACTTACTTACTGTTTGCACAGACACATATGTTTTTGTAATGGGTTTATGTACGGCCACCAAGTAGCAACGCATCATTTGGTATTCTTGGAATGGTCTTGGAAAAATTCGTAAGTTACCATATTTAAGTCTGCACAGCATGCTGTGTGATATTTGGTTCAACTATGAGATTTACTGCTGATTTGCATGCATTCTGTGATTCTCAAACGTCTATCAGGTATGAACTAAACGACTGAGCTATTTCAACTTTCAGATATCTACTGGGTTGTCCAAAGGAATAGAGTTTTGACCATAGCTTAACCCATCAATTGTTGCCTTATGCATAAGAAATGGTGCTAGGTTATTATCGTATATGAAATAATTTCTTATTGGGACAACAACTAGATGTTGCTGGTTTATTATTCGTCAGGTTAAATCAAAATTAGGTGGGGAGTGGGTTTTTCGGTGCACTCAACCCGGTTAAAAAATTTTCCAGTGATCAAGGGGTTGCAATGCTAATGTTTGCAATATTTCCTGCTTATGTTATCTTACGTTGTTTTCTCACGTTATCTGTTGTAATATATTTCAATAAATAAGTCCATTTTAATGTAATTTAATTTATGTGACCTGTAACTTGTGTAAAAGTAATTTCTTTAAAAGACAGTGGACTGTTGCATTTGGGCGATGGGTTTTTTTTGCTGTGAAAGTGCTTCATAGATTTCATTTGTTTTTTGGTTACAGTTAACATTCATGATTGTGTTTCTAAATTAGTGAGCACTTGTCTTGTGTGATATATAATTGTTGTCTTCGTAGCTGTTGATTTGACTCCATCCAGATATTTAATTTGTCATTCCATTTATGCTTAATCTGCCATTCCCCAAAATTTAATATACCAAAGAGAATGTTTTACATTGCTCCATCTGTTTGTTTAATTTTCCCCATCCAATTGCCTAATTAACCACATCCACATGTTTACCGTTTGTAAGATACTTGGTATTAAATTTACTCCCATCTTTGGTATTAAATTTGTCCACGCTTTTAAAATTTTCTTTTCCTAACTATTAAATTTGTCCCTGTAGACAGGTTGTTAAATTTGACCCATCTAGACATTGTTTAAAGTGCTCAATCTTAGGTATTCAATTTACCTCAGCCGGGTATAAAACCGATTCAACTGCTTAATTTGCTAAATTAATTTGTCTAATCAGCCTCATCCACAAGTACTTGTATCATGTTTATTTGTCACCATTGCGGTGTTTTAATTTGTTCCATTCAGCTGCTTATGGTAATTCTCCTTTTGGATTTTTATTTAATTTTTTTTATTTGTTATGTCAATCATTTGATTAATCCCGGTCATCATTCATGGTCATGTTGCCATCTTAAATATTCAAAAAATCATCATCTATCGTAGCCTTACACCACAGACAACAGAAACTGTGCAATTGTTTCTGCAGAAAATTACATCCTAAATTAATATAAAGCCAACGACTTTAAAACCTGGGTTATGGACATGAGTGCAGTCAAAACCCGTGTACGTGGTTTTGGAGTATACAAGTATTACCGTATAACGATGTTGATTCACAGCCATTCATGTGAGTTTCTGTTCTTACATAAATAATAACAACACTAATGCGGGTGATATCAATGTAATAATAACAGCACTGGTGTTAGTAACTGAATGCATACAAACAAGTATTGAAGGTATGGTGCATATATTTTCGTCAAATTTTTACATATTTGTGACATCTGTTCTGAGAAACACTGATGCCGCAAGAGACAGATCTATCAAGGATTTGTGTAAAGCAGAAAATAATTTACAGAAATGTGATAGAAGTTCTTTTGTGAATATTCAATTGTCAGAAGTTCTTTTGTGAATATTCAATTGTCAGATGTTACTTTTCTTTTTATTGAATCTTAATTGCAACCTGATTTATGCGCTTACTAACAAAAACCGATCCTGTTCACAATTATACTGTCCAAAAAATGTGATGTTTGTCATTGGTAAAGCGCTGTATTATGTCGCCAACAAACATCTCATGAATTGATAAGCAAATATATAACCCAGCGCAGTTCTATTCGTATGATGTGGTATGTACAATGTATATTGCACAATGTGCACTATGAATGCATTGCATTCATTTTAAGCGTTTGTATGACTGAACCGCTCAGTTTCATGGTCAGAGCAACAGCAGTTACAGTGACAGTTTTCAAACATTTCAATCCCAGATTTTGAAGCAAGGTTTTCAGATTTAAAAAACCAGTGTCCTTGGGGTACAAGTAGACCTGATTTTTCATTCCATACTAATGAGTATCTATCTTATACCTTGTCCTTACTTATAGGGCAAGGTGGTAGGTATACTTCAGGGGCAAAGTGGTGCTGTTGCAGACCGTTGTCTGTAGGTTTAGGATTTAAAACTCGGTTGTGCAATATTGTCAATTCAGTCATCTCTTTCTTCTCTCAGACGTAGGATTTGCACCTTGCTGACTCGGCATTTACAAGTGAGAAGGAAATGAGTGTTTCCCACTGCCCCACTCAAGATGTAGAGAATTACAACCTCAGTGGGACTGCTCATTCCCAGGACATTACCCCTACATGGAATTTTCGACAGACATTTGAATCTTCCTGGAAATTCCCACAGTTTTTTCTTGCTAGTACAAATTTTTCCAGACATTTTCTGTCCTGGAAACTAAGCCTTTACTGAAATTCTCCATTGAATTTCCTCTCCTGTTCGTGTTTTCTGTGGTTTTACCTTGCCTCTTACTATGAATAGTTGGTTACCTCATAGCTACACAAGAGCATGCCTCATGAAAAGGTTTTACCGGTTTCAAGAGCATAAAAATTTGCAACAATATTTGTTCACTGTGTATGACAGGATTTTGTGAATAATCATGAATGAACTGTTGATTATGTAAGACAGGAACTAATGTTAATCTTCTGTTTAATATTCACGATGAGATGTGATAATATTCATTAAAAATGCACAAGCTTTGTCTCGGATATTTACTTTCTGTGCTTTTTTCCCGGATTGTAGTCATACTAATTGTATGCATACAAGCAAACATTTGGCGATTTAAGTTTTGGAGATTAATAAATTAAAATTATTTGAATCAGTACCAACCCTATTTATTACTAGTATAACATACTATTTTTATGGCACTTTATACTCCAAAGTACACTCAGAATTTCTTGATGGTGAAGGTGAAGGCTTGGTGTAGATACGGACTACATCCAGCATTTCTGCCTTCTGTATCATTGAACTTTTGTGACATCTCAAGAAAAATTATGTGGTATAGAAATGTAGCAAACATTGATGAAAGAAGTTATTTAAATGCTTAAATAACTGCCTTGATTTTCATCAAATTGCTGTTTGTAATTGCTTTTTCCCAAGCAGGTGGGATAGATTAGAGTAGGCGTAGGTTCAGTTGATGTCATAATTCAGATGTAGCGTACTCAGTCCAGTTAGGAATTTAGGTTGAAGTCTGAATTTGTCTAAAGCCATAGAAAATTCCTGTTACGAATTTCAAGCCATTTACTGTTAACAGATACGTAAAAAATTAATGTAATCTTGTTACTGTTAACCTGCTTTGCGTTAATTTTAACAAACTGATATTAATTTTGTGTAACTGTTGGAGAGTATCATTGTAATTTATGTCAACTGGAGCCATTGCCTTGTGTCTTCATTTTGTGTCATATGATTTTTCATAAATTCTTTTCAAAGCGAACAGTAGGGGTACTCATGCCAACTAGAGCTGCAGAATACTGTTACGGTAGTCCTCATAATATTAATACTGCAATCTCCTTATAATATATCACTGCTTGCTACATAGAGCTATGTGGTATGGGCGATTGTCTCTTAATATGCTTCCGACTGAAGTATTGATGTCAGGCACACGATCTCGTATTGCTTGTTCAGTATAGCATGTTCTGAAAAGTGTGTTCCTAGTACAGATCTTGCCATTGGTTGGCGTGCATTCACAGTTGCTGGTGTACTTCCCACACTCGTGTTTACTTTTTTTACCAAAGCCAAATAATGCCCAAATTTAATTCTTTATGGAGAATTTGGCTATTCCAGTCTGTTTGTGGTTCTTAATGTTTCCTCTTGCCTGATTCATTGGGCAAGGGATGTCAATCCAATGATTTACCATAGGCATTTGTAGCATGCCATTGAGTTTACACCGAAAAGTGGCTAGCGTGATGGCTGCCTACTAAGTTTTAATTAAAGGCATAACATTGTGGGGTGAAGGTTCCTTATAAATCGTGAGAAGTCTGAAAAACTAAAGTCCAAGAATTACAGTTACTGGTTTGCCCTATTCAGCCTACATGTACAATACATTATAAACCTGTGCAATTTTTGTCCTTTTATCAAGAGCTATATAATGAGAGGTTGCTGAATCTTACTGAAGTCGTGCGCAAAGGCTAAAAGCTAGTTTATTTTCGTTTTCATCACAAACTGCATAGGACACTGAATAGAATAAAATGATTTATTACTAATGATTTGCTCTGATTAATCACACAAGTTCTGTAGAGCTGGCATATTCATTTAAGATTGATCTAAAAGGTCTAGTGACAAATTTTGACAAAGTTAATAGAACTCTATCGGAAAATAAATGTCTGCCCACTGCAGAGATTTGAATCTCGGCCGTCACACGTTGAGTTCTCTCCCACTGAGCAGAGCACCTCGGAATAATAATAATAATAAAAATAATAATAATAATAATAATAACAAAAAATAGCAATGACAATTTGTATGGTGCCTAACATCAACTGTTACAAGTGGCGATGCCTGCAATTTAACTAATCAGTCACTTTCTAAGGATTAGCTGGAGTTTAATAAATATTCATCACCAATCGTAAATATTACGGTAATCTTTCACAAATGTATTGCATAAAGAAAATTAATAATAAACTGAAAAAATACGTTTTTTAAAAAAAATGCAATTTTTTATCTTCAATTTTTTGAGTAATAATAAGAAAGTTTGTAGCACTCGTGTGCAATGCTCTTAAGGGCACGCAGTTTAAAAGTTGCTGATTTGTAATTCACCGAAAATTCAAAATTTTCAATTAAAACAAATCTGCTAATAGTCACTGTCATGTATAAACTTAAGTAGTAATAAATTATTATCAGTCAGCTGTCACTCAGCTCTGCTAATGAGTAGATCAATTTAAACAAGCCACCGACAAGGTGCAGAGTGGCAAAGTATGGTGCTATATCAACACTTGCTTTTATAAATGGGCACTATAAATGATCTATCATAGATCGCCAATGTGGTACAGTCCAGTGTTAATAGCCATGAGCAAAAGAAGGGGAGTAACATTTCTGTTGATCTGTTAAATTATAACCATAAATTGGCGCTAACATGAGAATCAAGAGTACAGGTCTCCAATGTCTGGTTGCCATGGCAATTCATCAACAAACGACACCAAAGTCTTCAGAACAGTCTTCATATTGACATATCATCAAATCTCCGAATTAAAATGCATAAAATTTGCATGCGACATACTTATCCACAAACAATCGATACAATCCTACAGCGTTGCCTGATCTGCTTACTCACTCACTCTAAGAATCAATATAATTTCACATGGTTTGTTTTGGTGATGTGGATATTCTTGCTTAATAAATGGTGGAAATAAACGTTCGTGTTAAATTCGCCTATAGATTTAGCTACATTGCAGGCATACTTGACAATGTTGACATGGTTCTATGATAAGTATGTTCAGCGCAAAGCCATCACACATATTTCATTTTGTCAAAACAAACCTCGGCAATAAACTGCGTCGAATTTGCGTTATGTAGAGAAAGTAGTTGTTGAAAACCGACACAATCCTCCTACAGGCATGTTCACAATCAGAGTTTTGCCAAAACAACCTCCGAACTAAAACTGCATAAATTAGCAAGTAGTGGGCGATACTGTGGCGATCCTACAGTACTAAGCATGCTCGGCATCATCACTGACAGTAAGTAAGTAAGTAAGCGAGTAGTAAAACTACGAATGATTACAGCTTGAGCAGCAGAAGAGTCTGACGACAAAATACTGACGACAAAGTAAGAGCTCAATGTTGACTTGACAACCAACGACGGGCGTAATACTGTGTCGTCGTTAAACAGCGTCTACATCATCTTAACTGGTCTAGTGTTAAATTCATTACTTAATTAATTACATAGTATTCGGTAAATGTTTCTACGCACAGTTTGCAATGTCAAAACTTTTGATTACACAAGCTATAATTCTGCAAACCGCTGTAATCTCACTCTGCAGCTGACGACGTCACGGGTCGAATCGACTTTTTCTAGATGGCAACAATTTCTAATTCGATCATAAATAAGTTTCGTTACTTCTGACAGTTGGCAAATAATTTTCAGTCTAAAATAAGTCATGGATGTTAAATATTCAGAAGTAAAATCAATGGTAGTTAAGTCCAATGACTTTTACAAGCGACTCAATCTCAACAACTATCTAGCGTATTCAGTCTTGTATATATATGTCTCACGCAAACTCGGCACATGCCGACAAGTGTAAAGAGAATTTTGCTTTAAGAAATTTTAACAGACTCATCCGTCAACCAGTATTCTCTTTTACTCCATACAAATGCCAAATGGCTCCCCTAGACAAGTGTCAAATGACCCAGACTCTTGACATGCGTAGAGCAATGCTAAAAAATGTCATGAGTTTCCCTCTGACACATGTCGAGGTACTTTCACGCTTAACAACATAAACAGACTAGCCTTTAACCATCAACAATTCCAAGGCCGTGCACACATCAAGCAGAAATTTTGTTTGACGATGACTAGCCAAGTCGGCCATTTTTAAAATGGCTGCACGTTACATTTCAATAGCCACACTGAAATCGCTGTAGCGAAAAGAAAACTTTGAGAAACCACTGACCATACTCACAACACGTTTCTGTGATAATACAAACTGACGTACAATTTGGGTACATCGACGAAAGAGTTTCCTAGAATTCTGTACAATATCAATTACGCCAAAACAATAGTAAAACCAAAGAAGGTTAAGTCACCGACACCAAAATATCATCGTCTGGCAACGTGGCAGCAGCGGCACATCGTCTAGACTGACACTGCAAGCAGGAGCGAAAACAACGATTCAAGACTTGCGACTTGCGCGAAAGCACCACCACGGCGATCGAACCAAGGAGCACCAGTAAAATGCGTTCGTGCCATCGTCGTCGTCGTGCGCCGTCGCAACGTGGAGTCACTAACTTCCGTCGTTGCTTCCGTGCTCGGCGAACGTCGATGGCAGGAGCGGATTTTCGTATCCGGCGAGCACATCGTTGGTTAGGTTTGCACCGTAGTATTTCTGCACTTTCTTGTTCATGTTGGCAAGGATCTGAGCCCACTTCTTGACGCTCGCACAGATCTCGTCCTTCCACTGCTGGATGGACACACGATCCTGTTCAAACGTATATGGATAAACAGCGTTAAGAGATTGCTGCCATATGTCATTGCTGCACTACAGCTGTATTGACTACTCTTACGGACAGCCCTTCTGACTCGATGCAGCGCTTGTGAATAAGCTGGTGCCCTGCGCTTGGCTTTTGAATAGCGCTTTAGAAATTTGGAGATTACGATTACGTATGTACCGGTATCTACACAAGCAAGAATCTACGACACGAAAAGTCTTATAATTTGCTCTTTTTAGAATCGTATTTACCCTTTCCACAATCTAAGCCTACCTTACTGAATCAGATTATCAAATGTGTCTTGAAAGTCTGAACTCTGAAAGCACCTCAAGATCCTCAACGGTTTAAGAGTTAGCCAAATCCGACAAAACAGCAGACTACAGGTAACATTCAGACTGAATCTGACTGATTTATGACTACAAAAAGCACTTTAATTGGGGGATGGTTTGATGGAGATATTTTCCCTTGAGTCCCACAATTCTGCAGAGCTTGCCATGACAACCAAAAAATGCCAAACTCCTACAAAAGCTGAGTTTAGCCAGCCATGTCAAGACCAAAAAGAAGCATGAGACTTTAGATGATAAAAGTGGCACGGGACTTTAGAGGATGCAGATTTCGACGACGTACTTGTGATGTAATGACTACTTTGGAATCATTCTTCATATAGATGACGATACAGTTTTCGGTTTTGTTCAGCTTCTGGAAATCTGGACAGACCTCCTTAATATCGGTCATCGGAATCAACTACAGGAATGACAAAAACATATTAAATGTGCAGAAGCACAGCACATGAAATTCTAAAGCGCTGTTTTTGAAAGTTTTTCATCGATACAAATAGCTGACAATTTTCAGCAAAATAAGAGAAGATCAGCTGATCATATAAACTGCTACGTTAATTATGACTTGCAATGATTTTCAGAAGCAAAAACAGAACTCAATAATAATAATATAAACTAAGCTTACCTAATGTAACATTATAAGACAAACATGGTGTAAACACGAGACATATGGTCTTGCAGTTTTCCGAATGAGAGCCTCTTATTAAACTTTTAATCATCTGCTATTACTATATCATGTAATCTAACTGTGTAATTGTCAGCTTGAATTATTATTAATATTATTATTGTTACAGTTTCTTACCTCGACGCCTTTCGATCGTATAATCTGTCCATCCTTCGCCTTTGGGTAGAATTCGAGTCGGTTTGGGTAGAGCTTAAGGTGCTTCCTCTGCCATGTCTGAAGGAATGGAACACCTAGTTTGTGCACCTCACCCTCAATTATACAGTCTGTCGGACCAACTGAAAACATGACCAACACAGTCACAGTCAATTCAAAGTATGGCAAGGTAGGATGCAATAAGATAAATACAGTTATACACCATGTATATACAGTTATACACTGTGTCCCGATGAAAAGTAGACCCCACCAAAAGTGCCGTAACTCGGTCGAAACTTTTAGCATAAATTTGCCAGAAATTTAAAACCAAAACATCAGATTCAATGATGTTGCTAAGGAAACCAATTCATCAGATTAGTCTAAAAAAGGTTTTGCGGAATAAGTTGTCACTTACAGTTCTCTTCAAGGTCGTCAATCTTTGTCTTCTGCTTCCGTTTCAATTCCAGTTTATCGGTGTCCAGGTTGACGGCATCGAATATGGTTTCGGCGATCTCTTGCTGCCATCTCTCGGAAACAACGAGAGGGAAGTTCTTGTACAGCTCCTGATCAGCCTCCGTTAACTGGAAGAGAGAGAAAACAACCGACAGAACGATAGATAGAAGAAGAACATAGAACGATAGATACAGGAAGAACATTGAACGACAGATAGCAGAAGAACATAGAACGATAGATACAGGCCATAAAAGAACAACATCTTGTACACATCTATCACAAACTAATGTTTGTACCTCGGTCCCGAACCTCATTAACCCATCATGGGGCTTTTGCTATTGTGGGTCCATAAATGTGGAATGATCTTCCCTCTGGAATTCGCAGCAGGTTTCTGGAGAGGAATCTACCTGAATCTCTCCACTGCATGTTTGACAACCTTTCTCTTTTCACGGGCCTGTCACGCTGAGAGCGCTTCTGAATAGCTCTGCTGTGAGAAGCGCTTTACAAATGTTCATAAATTGGATTAGATTAATGTCTGCACCAGATTTCAGGGAACACCATCCCCGGTCTCTACTGATTTGAATCTCATTGCTGTTGACCACAGTATTTTGTTCACTTCAATTCACTGCTGCTCACCTTCATCCAACTACGCCACTGCTCATGCTCTGGAAGTACCAGTCCCAAACCAAAAAAAAGCAGGAGGGCGCCACCAATGATCTTCATTTATCATATAGTGGCATTGTCAAACTGAAATGACCACCACTACCACTATCATTACCACTACCATTACCACTACCATTACCACCACCACTACCACTACCATTACCACCACCACTACCATTACCACTACCATTACCACTATCACCACCATTACCACCACCATTACCACCACCATTACCACCACCATTACCACCACCATTACCACCACCGCCGCCGCCGCCGCCGCCGCCACCACCACCACCACCACCACCACCACCACCACCACTCACCTTGATCCCTTTTGTATCCTCTTCATCGAATGATCCGATGTCAAACGCATCGGCCGCATTAACCTCTCCGCGAGGGGGGATGAGTGGAGGGGGGTATTTCTGGAGATAGACCTGACCCCAGTCGATGCCCTTGAAGAACGGATGCTCCTTCACTTCGGATGCACTGGAAAAGAACAATGACATCAATCAAAATCATTCGACTACGTAAGATAACAAAAGGTAATTAATGGTTCTGTAAGACAAGGTAAGGTATGGCAAGTTAAAGTATGGTACAGAAAGAAAGGCTAAAGCAAAGACAGGTAAAACAAGAAAACGTAAGGTTATACAAACAATGTAAAATATTGAAAAGTATGTACTGTAGCTTAAGGTAAGGAAAGGTAAGATATGGTAATGTAATAATGTAGGACTATATAAGTCATGATAAAGTACAACAAGGACAGATATTAAAGGTGAATCAAGGCAAAATAAGGAATGACAGGGTAAAAAAGTTCGGTAAGAATACGTACAGAGAGATAAGGATAATGATAGAACAGATAAAGCAAGATAATGTTAATATAGGAAAGGTACGATAACGTAACATTGCGAAAATTAATGTAGACTGTTAGAGACGACGATCGCAACAAAAGGCATGGAAATGTATAGTAATGTAACGTATACGGCATAAACAGTTGGAACTTGTACGAGTCACCTCTTTCCTCTGCAGCCAAGTCTCTCATCAACATCTCGCTTCAGCAAACCTTCAAGCAGCGATCTCATCTCAGTCGACATCGAGTCCGGAAATTCAATGTTCTACAAGACAGCATAACAAATAATCAAACAGCCTTTTAAAGCCATGAATCATTGCAGCATTCAACCGAAGAAATGGTTTATAGCCGATGAATCATGATATAAAAACAAAGAAGTAATTAAACCTAGAGCTAATCAAAATAAAACACTATTTCAACCTAAAAAACATTTGCCTAAACCAAATGTCCATTTGAAACTACGTAAACGTTGCTATGAAATGAATCTTTGCCTCAGTTAGTTGTTGTTTTGTGATATATCATTGTACTGATCAACTATTAAATCTATCAATGATATGAACAATACACACATATGCATGCACGTCCTTCAGACAGAATAGTGCTTTCTCGATTTAAAGAGGTACCTCTATTTGGAATAGACTTCTCTCTGACCTACCTTCTCTCCTCTGGACCAGTTTTACTCAAGACTACTCACATCAAGACTCTCTTCTATGGCCGTGTCTGGGTCAGGAGCACCTCTGAATAGTCATCTTGAAGGGGCACTATACAAATTTCATAGACAGACAGACAGACGGACGTACGGACTGATGGACGGATAAACTTAAATATCCAGTTACAGTACTATTCACTTTACATCATTCATACTTCATGTTATTTAGGTGAAACAAACAAAATTTAAAGTGACTTGAAAAAGTGCGATATAAGTAAACTGCTGAAACAAAAAAAGCAACAGAAATTGTTTAAAAAGCAAATTTTGTAGTTCAACTAAAAAAGTGATTATTTCGACATTTGATCGGCTTGTCCCTGTTGAAGAGTTAAGCAGTTTTCTTTAGTTGCCAAACGCGAAATACTCCTCTGAAAAATGGAGACATATGCTCCAAATATATCATTACGAATAACGATGTAATGGATTAGGACTTTTGAACTGTATATTTCTGTAATAGCATTGCATGTTAGTATTACATTATTATTACTGTGCATTTTGGCCGTCCCTGCAAACTTGGGTCACGTTATTCACAGGTTGCTCCCAATCGCCAAGCCTGTAGTTTATTATTTAACCCTTTAATGCGAGAGGGCATAGGATTTCCCATACCATTTACTACCATCTCGGCATTGAAGGGTTAAGGTCATACTCCAGGACAGGAAAGAAAAACCATTATAGTCAGAAACCCTAGATGTTTATCCACAAGAGTGTCATTTGGCAGCGGATTAATAAGGAATACATTTACTTACTTACCAACATAACCCTAGCTCCAATTACTGCAAATTCGAACATGCAGCCAGCTTCAAGACTGATGGTTTGATAGGCTGCTACTCCCACGCTTCAGGATTCAAATCTTGCTATAAATTATATGACTTGTGTAGTTCAATTGAAATTAACCATACAACCTTGCAAACACGAAATACGCGGAAATGGACGTCAAACGATGATAATGATGACGCTTCTATTAAACCAATAACTCAAACGCAAAATCTGTCTTTGTGAGATTTCATCAATTCGATCAGCAATTCAAATAGGTTTGTAGGTTAACAAATTAATTCTAATTTAATTGGTGGAAACATTCTGCAAGGAATGCGACGTGGTACTGCAGGGATTGGTGGGGAACTGGGGATGGGGAGAAACCCGCAGAGATGAGGTGGAGATGGGGACAAGATACGCATGGGATGGGCGGGGATGGGAAAGACTTACTTGTGCTGTCGCTGGGCAGAGATGGGGGGATGAAACTGTCTCCCAGTGCTACTCTCTATAGCTATCAACCCACCTCTATCAGACACAAGAATAGTAAATGTTTATACAGACCTGAGTCTGGAACATCAGAAGCATCACAGAAAACACATAAATTTAGAATTTATGTCAGTCGTCAACAATTTCACGAGACTTATCAAACCCATCAAAATAAGAGTGAAAGAGTATAAGCTTTGTCAAAGAAACACTTACCTACTGAAATGGAAAAATTCAAATTTCAAGGAACTAATCAATTAAACGCAGTGCCTTATTTGAGCAACATGGTGTGTGCTGGGTCTGTAATTCATGATTGCAAGCTCAAACCTACCAAGTGGATTCCATGTAACAATACGACTTGCACGGGAACCATTAAGCAGTAGATTTTCGTACAGTATGTGGTCAAAAGTAAACATGAAGACCAGCAGTATAATTATTATATTTATAATTTTATTATTATCATTATTACTATCATTATTATTATTATTATTATTATTATTATACAACAATCTTTATTAATAAACAAAGGTGTGCCAAACAATAACCGGAGATATTACTAATGTCGTTCTGGAACGGCTCACTCGTTAGTCACGGTTAGTGTCTGGTTGGGCAAAAGTGCCACGGAAAGAAATGGCATTAAAGCGTTGGATGGTGACAGAAAGGCGTTGAAAAAGGTAAGATGTCTCTCTAATATCTCCAGAGATTAGTGTTAGACGTTTTCCAAGGTCCTTAATGAAATCAAGTCCATTGTTGTTAATTGGGCCCAGAGTCTCCAGGGCCACGGGAACAAAGTGGTGGTTGGTCAACAGGTGGTCGTACTTGACAGTTTTTCTCGTGTCCGCCAATTCAGCTGCAGCCCCCGCCGTTGCAGCCGAGGCATGTAGGTAGGAAGGAGCAACCGTGTCTATGACGGTGGCATCCCACACGAGGCTGCGTCCTCCTCGCCACGGAATCAAAGTCATCCCGTCGGGTCTTTTTCCGTCTGTGCGTGAGAGACCGGGTGGTTCCTTGATGTTCGGCATTCCAGCTTGTGTAAGACTTCTGCTTATGATATTATTATTATTATTATTATTATTATTATTGTCATTTTTCCATACCTGAGGCACCTCAGATCCTTAGGAGTTAAAAAAATTATCTGGACATGCACAAAATGCATTCTGGGACGGTTGGAGCTCATCAAGATCCAGCGGATCAAAGGCACCTTGAAATGCATTGGCGTTGAAGAGCTGGATATCATTATCATCATTATTATTGTCATTGTCATTATTATTATTATCATTATCATTATCATTATTATATTCTCAAGATGGCAAAGTGAACTGACCATAGTCATTGTCATTCGATCAATCTCATGCTTGTCCTTAGTCTTGTGCTGGCGAAATGGACTGTGCCTGCACAAGAAAATCACACAAAAATAACAGTACATGAAAAACTAACCACAACACACTAAACATTTGCAAAGAAATAAAGAATAACAAGGACATAGCTAGGATTTGGGGGGGAGGGGTGTTTACTCGATCTTGAGCAAGCCAACAAGCACAGAATCAACTGACTATAGCAGCTTCCACATCGTCATCATTACTACGATAGATCATCGTCGTGATGATGATGATGAATATCATCATCATAATGATTAGATCATCGTCGTGATCTTATCTAGTGCAAAATTTCACATAGAAATATAGCTTTAAAATTAAATTCCCTCTTAGCTCTTACATCGTGTATTAGTACATGCATTATTTCATTTCTATATTATTTCATTTCAAGGGGTGTTCAAACACCCAAACAACCCACTAAATACGGCCCTGAAGAACAACACTGCAAAGAAATGCACCTGAAATTTGCCACAAAATATGCACAAATCCCACAAAAATAGAGTGCAAAATTCCTTTAAAAATCCACCCAAATCCCTCCTTATTTTAGAAAAAGACAAGAATAAAATGTGCGGCTATCTGCCGGTATATCATGTGCACAGTAAAAACTATTTTCCATTTAAAGTTGCCAACAAAAAACCTTCAGGGATTATTATTGTAGAAATTGTAGAAACAGTAGTAGTACCCCTTCAGGAGTTTGTAGAGCATGCATCCGAGGGAAAACCAGTCAGCGCTGGAATCATAAGCCGTTCCTTTAGCCAGAACCTCTGGAGCCATGTAGCCATGTGTACCTCTGCAAAACAGTTACACCATCACCAGTTACTTATCTGTTAACAGCTTCTACGTACAGCGCTGTGGTCAAAATGTACAAGTCACACAATTCATCAATAACTGGTTGCTTCCTGTGAAAAATATCAACAAATTATAATCCGTTTAAGACATTTGGTACAAGTGGATTGAAATGCATTGAGGATCAGCTCCAGAAACTTAGCCTTTAATCCTAAGTTAGATTAGGACAAGAAGGCCAAAGATCAGGCAAGACAAACTGTTGTTAGGCTAGGTACTGCAATGTAACGTTGGTACTCTAATCACTTCTAAAAGCACAATGCATCATGGGTTTCTTGAAGAGAAACCATAGCACAAATTGGAATGTCGGAATAGACAAGGTAAAATCAATAAGATTTTGGTACATGTAATTACAGTAACAAACAGCTGCAGTTAGCACCATCCATAGATGTCTCGTCATTTGATCTAATAATTATGTAGATGAGTAACAGGTTAGTTGTATGGACTCTAAATCAAGGTAGGTTAAATCAAGGAAGCACTTAGGATTGGTAAATTAAAGACACCTAACCTCGCCTCTTTTCTTAAAATGCAGGATAATGTTCATAAAGGTAGGCTGAGGTACAGCTATAAGATTAACCTAAGGAAAAATCTCATCATAGTATATTCAAACAGGAAAGAAAGGTAAGGCATTTCAAGGCAAGTCACAATAAAAGGTGCACCTGCATCATCTGTGGCAATTTGGAAGATTTATCAGTAACTTCCCACTTCCCAAACAGTTTGACACAAGTAAAAAATAAAACAAGAACCGTTTATATAAACTGGGGATGGAGGAATAAAATCCTAAATCTGCCACTTCACTTACACACTGGCATGTGGCTTTTTTCTGGAGAAGTCACAGGCCAATCCCAGATCGGAGATACGCACATGACCGTTCTCATCGAGCAGTATATTTGCAGGCTAACATAGACATACACAGAAAACGTTATGTCATCAGTTTCCGTGGTATAGATACACAGAAAACGTTATGTCATCAGTTTCCGTGGTATAGATACACAGAAAACGTTATGTCATCAGTTTCCGTGGTATAGATACACAGAAAACGTTATGTCATCAGTTTCCGTGGTCAAGATGGCCTCTGCATGATCAAAATTTCGCAATGCACAGCAGCATAATGAAAAGACACGGTGAAGGAAGGTAACACAAGGTAAGATATGAAGGAAGGTAACACAAGGTAAGATATGAAGGAAGGTAACACAAGGTAAGATAAGGTAATCACTCATTTCTCTGTCAATGTTAAATTAACATAGTGCTTGAGTTATGGATATTTTTTAATACAATTTTGGCAGAAGTGCAAACACGAAACGTGCAATTCTATACACCCGACAACTCTGCCTCTCCCCCAATACATGGCTTCACGATGAATTATTTTTGATTTCACTTTACATCGCATCATCTCCCTTCAACCCATCAAACCCTAAACAATCCTACTGTTCAACCTACTCCACACAACGCAATACCATCGTATTAGCCCCATCACACAATATGTAACCCATAACCCTATTCAAACCAACTCTACTCAACCTCGCCCAATCCTACCCAACCCTACCTGACCCCACTCATTCTATATCCCACGCAGTCCAACCCCACTTAAACCAACCCAGTCCCACATTCACTCCACCTCACCAAATCCAATTCAATACCGCCCAAAATCATCCTCACCAACCATCCAACCCAATATGATATCCCTCCAACTCCACCCCAACACATATCGATCATCTAAACCCACCATCCAACCAACAACACCTACGCCCACTAAACCGACTTCACTCTACACAACTCCATTCACCCCCCCCCTACTCACCCAACCTCGTTCAATCCTACCCCTCTAAACCTCCCCCACCCCCATGCCCCACCCCCAAGCAACCTTAAGATCGCGGTAGACGATGCAGCGGCTGTGCATGTGTTCGAGGCCGAGGATGACTTCGAGTGCATAGAAGCGCACTTCCTTCTCGCTGAAGACGCCATGTTGCGACAGATGGTAGTGAAGGTCGCCGCCATTCATCAGGTCAAGGATGAAGCAGAGCTTCTCGGGCGTCTGAAACGCGTACGTCATGCAGACGATGAATGGACAGCCCTCCTAAAACAATAACAACAACATATTCAACGACATTGGGCCTTGCGCACTGGGAGCGCCTCCGAACGGTTCACCCTACTAGAGGCGCTTTATAAATGTTTAAATACAATACAAAACAACAAGAAACCAGTGAAAATTTAACACAAGCCCCCCCTACAACAATAACAACAATAAACCAGTGACTTTGACAATGAAAAACCAGCAAAATGCCAATCAATCAATAGACACCTTCTTATATTTGATTAAAAATGGAAAGTGCTAAAAATTTAATTGATGTACTGCTCAGACTGAATGAATTACATTGCTGGTCAAAGTACGCTGCTGTACATTGCATTTCCATTGTACTCTTCCGCAAACAATGCTTTTCATGATCCATTGTTGACTAACTAGACAATTATTGCCATAAAATTTATTAGTTGTTTTGCAATGGGGCTCATATTCGAATAAGCATGATGCCATTACCAAACTATACATGTGTACAGTGAGCTGAACTCAAGCTCTGTGCTTTTCTTTGTGTATCCACTTTGGTTATTGTTTCAGTTTTATTGTAATAAAGGATTTTATAATGTATGCAGGAATATAATTCATATGTAATTGTGTAAGTATGTGTATTAAGATATGTATTTACGATTCTATACAAGCATATACAAGTGTACATACAGCAAAGTATGCATATGCAATTGTGCATGTACTCATGTACAGACATTTACCAAAGTATCTATGTTAGTCAGTATGTAACAACAAACACACTGAAAAAAGTGTTTGCATAAACTCTGCACACCCAAGAATAATTCATTTATGCATGCAACTTTTTGCATGTGTTTATGCATTCAAGCATCAGTAATTCAGTATTATACATGTACATGTAAGACATCTGTCAATTATAATTATACAATATAATTGTATGCATTTATGCAAATACATAGATTTGTATGCAGCATATAATTGTATGTATTTATGCAAATACGTAGATTTGTATGCAGCATATAATTGTATGCATTTATGCAAATACGTAGATTTGTATGCAGCATATAATTGTACATGTATTTATGCAAATACGTAGGTTTGTATGCAGCATATAATTGTATGTATTTATGCAAATACGTAGATTTGTATGCAGCATATAATTGTATGTATTTATGCAAATACGTATATTTGTACGCTAACCTCAGTGCTGACTAGAGACAACATAATGCGTTCGTTGAGAGCGAGCGTTTCTCCGCCTTTCATCTTGATCCTCTTCTTGTCGAGACATTTCATTGCATACCTGAATTTAAGCAAACGCATCATCGTCACATCATCTTCATCATCACTCAGCTGTTAACAATAGTCTCTTCATTGTCACTCACGTATCGAAAAGGTGCAATTTTCATCACTCACGTCAAAACTGTATCGTCAAGTGCCAGTGTATTCATACCTGTCTAACACCTTGAACATCTAAATAATGCAAACTGGTTTCAGTAAACTCCAGATAAACCAAGTCTCAACCAATCAATGCTTTATAAAAATTTAATCAATCAGTGAATTATCGTGAATCAATGTATACCAATCCAGGTGCAATCACGATTTGTTCAATCAGTGAATCAAGTTTCAACCAATCAAGAATCAATCAAAGTTCAACCAAGTTTCCAGTCCGTAGAGGTTCCGTCAATGTATACAGGGAAAAAGAAGTAAACTCACATTTTCCCAGTGTCTGCCTTTCGACATCCATAGACTTCGCCGAATCCACCTCGACCGATTATCCTGTGAACGCTGAAGTCGTTCATTGTGAGCTAGAAACCAAAACACAATCCATTAATCCATTAATCCTCTGAAAATTTGCTCACATACTTCCCATCCATTCACCTCTTAATTAACTTACTTTAAAAGTCTGAGCTATTATTGATGTTGACTCGACTTCTAAAAATATCAACATAATAAAAGAACAGAAATGTCCTAAAATCACTCACTATGTAAGTAAATGATATGCTGAAGTTTAAATGCGAGTCTGCTACTGGATAAGAATTGATTAGAACGCGCCTCTGAACGGTTCACCCTACTAGAGGCGCTTTATAAATGTTTAAATACAATACAATACAATAGAACACGTAAATGTTCTGTGCATATGAAACCAGCAATTGTCAGATTAGATTAGATTTGAATGCAGACAGAAATAAATTCTTCACCAGACCTGAATGTTCAATTCCAAGTTCTTCCACTGACAAAATCGTGTGAATTTCTCACTGCAATGTTCATATTGCATCAATTAATATTCATATTGCATCAATTAACATTCATATTGCATCAATTAACATTCATATTGCATTAATTAACATTCACATTGCATCAATTAACATTCATATAGCATCAATTAACATTCATATTGCATCAATTAACATTCATATTGCATCAAATAACATTCATATTGCATTAATTAACATTCATATTGCATCACTTAACATTCACATTGCATCAACTAACATTCATATCGCATCAATTAACATTCATATTGCATTAATTAACATTCATATTGCATCAATTAACATTCACATTGCATCAATTAATATTCAAAATACTGCATCAATTAACATTCATATTGCATCAATTAACATTCACATTGCATCAAATAATATTCATAATACTGCATCAATCAACATTCATGCCTCATACTGAACAAGAAAAGAAGAAAACATCAGCAAAATGTTCAACTACATATTATATAAACACATACACTTTCACACACAAACACACATACATGAAAGGATACTATATATACAAATAAGTATGCATCATTTACAAATACGTCCACAGATAAGTGTGTTTGTACACACCTTTCAAAATTTGCTATAAATACTAAAAATATTCATTGTTCATACCGCAGATATATTATTATTCATAATGTACATAATTATTAGCACAATTCAGACTTAGTCACTTAAGAAACATAACTAATTCACTGAAATAAATTACCGTGCCATATCAGAATCCTTCTAACAATTATACATCCCTTATAATAAGGATATCAACACATCCTGCAGTAATGAAATAACTGAAACATAATTTACCTTTCAAGAAATTTCTCGAACAGCTCGCCCCTAAGGGTGCTCTTGATTTCTTCGATGTATGGCTAAGAAAAGAAAAAAATGGTTAAAATGTTTGTTTAGATAAAATGACTGCAATCATAACTAATCAGAGAAAAACTCACCATTGGAGTATAATAGAAATCTATCACATCTAATAGTAGCTAAAATGAAACTCCATCTGTAACTCACAGATGTAGTTTCAGACTGTAAGAACCAAATGTTAATAAAAATTACCCCTGTTATCAATGCAAGTGTCTTTCAAGGCACCTTCACAATTTTGACACCATTGTATTGGTCATTCAGAACAATGCTTTAACTCTTTGTTATCACCATTATGCATCATCATCATGATTTTACTCATTATGTTCATACCAAAACTAGATAAGTTTCTGAGGTTCACTAGAAAATGTCCAGAATGAACACAAAACTATATGAATGTCTCACACATTAATATAATTAAATTATAATTACTATCATCATCATTAAAAATTGTCTAATTTATTGGCATTATGCGTAAAACCTCAAAGATGTTCTGGGCTAAAACACGAGACTTCTGAGCCTGAGTAAGAGCCTCTTGAACCTTGTCGACCGCTGCTTTTGTGTAAGCCTGGTTCAAAAACAAAAACAAAAAACTCACAGATTTAAGAAAAATTTAAAATTACCTACAAATTAATGTTCACATCCATGAAGTACCAGAATGCATAAAACACTGGCTAGAGCAGGTAATTAAAATGTAAACAATGGAATTTCTCCACACTTGGCAGGGAAGTGGGATGAAAAATAAAAGCTGCAGGCAGAAGGAATGGAAGAAGAGAAGGATAAGGACAGGTATTATTAAAATAATAATAATAATAATAATAACAATTTGTCTTGCTCACTTGGCATCGGTAGGCAAGCTAGACATTCCTCAGTGAACGAAATTGTGCTTCGCAATCTCATCAGAGCAGGTATTCCGTCGATCAGAGAGCCAGCTGGTCTCACCCGTCTGGATGGGAAAAGACCAGATGGTCAAACCCTCATTCCGTGGAAAAGTGGGCGTTCACTTATTTGGGATGTGACCATCGTCGATACGCTTGCACCATCCTACCTGGCTGAGACATCTAAAATGGCGGGCGGAGCTGCTGAAATAGCCGCTGCTAGGAAGAAACTTAAATACTCGGAACTGCAGACGAAATACAACTTCACTCCGGTTGCAATAGAAACGCTGGGGCCTATGGACGAAGAAGGCCTGGCTTTCATCACAGAACTCGGTCGACGATTGTCACGCATTACTGAAGACCCTCAGGAAACCTTCTTCCTGTTCCAGAAAATATCTATAACAGTTCAGCGATTCAACGCCATCGCATGCCTGGGCTCGACGAGGCCGTAGTACTCTGTTTTTAGAGGAATATAACAATGATAATAATTATAATAATAATAATAATAAAAAATTGATCTTGTAGCCATACGTGTGATTGAGACAGCAGTTCCCTCATGATGTACTGGTCGTAGATTGCTCGACCGGTTTTAATTCTCTCCTCATCGCTCTCCAACTTCTCAAACTTCTTTATCTGCAAACAATATTATCAGAGAACCAATCACAGAACATGAATATTGGTGAGCACTGAGCGTGCACTCATGCCTAAAGATAACCAAAAGACATAAAAACTGCACATACGCTTTTTATGTTGGTAACAAACACCTTGTGAATGCTGTGCAGTTTTTATCCACATGAAAAAGATTGGGTATAAATCAGAGAACTCATCCATTCAAAGAAATTGAATCAGTCATAAACATGCATGTTCATGTAACATTTGAACCAAAAGAACCTGAATTTCGCCATGCGGATATCACTGCACAACGGCAAATATATACAGGTAAGCTAAGGCAAGGTGAGATTACCGGGTAGTTAAGTTCACAAGAGGTAAGATAGGTAGGTACTGCACTGGCTGATGATATTATCTAAGGGAAAAAATCTAATTTAAGCTAAAATAAGGAAAGACCAGATAAGGCAGAACAAAACAACATTGTACAGCAAGGTAGGATGAGGGCCCATCCATAAGACTGCGCATGCAAATTTTGTTAACCCCCTACCCCAGTTACAACTGGTATATTTTGTGGAATCCCCCATGCGCACATGCAAATGAGCATCTGTGCCCCACCCTTTACAAAAGTTAATCAGCCAAAGTCATCTACTAAACACTTATTTTACCATAAGCTTCTATTATTTATTTTTACAACCATATTTGCTAGCTAAAATTTGCTAACTGCCGTGATTTACTGTTCAGATCTGAACAGAATATAATTTAAAAGTAGTCAAATGACATCAGACGACTGTAGGATACTACAGAGTTATAAATAGGGTAATGTAAACGTAATAATTAGAAATTCATTAATTCATTTTGCGTACATACATTTTGTCGATACTACCCTCCCCCCCACTGTCTACACCCGTTCACAAATCGCCTAAATCTGGTGACCCCTCCCTGCATAAGTAAATAAATAGACATAACTAAGGTAAGATAAAGTTAAGTCAGGTAGGATAATGTAAGATAAAGTTAGGCTTGATTAGATAAGGTTTACAATGTAAAGCAGGGAGAGGTACGATAGGGTAAGATAATCTAAGATATGATAATCATCTGCTTATGACATGCTTCTTTCCACCGTAGTCATTCAACAGCGTATTTACAATGGGTAAATCCCTCTGACCATCAGCACAGTTGGCTGAGCAAAGTTAGCATTAAACCAATAATGAAATTTTATAAAACATCAGACCCTTTTTATTAAATGAAGACCAAACACCTCTATCGGGAGCTGTATAGAAGAATAAAGATCTTTGAAACGCAAGCAATGACACGTATACACTGAATTACCTCGTCAAAGAAGGACAGCTGTGGCACCTGTTCATCACTGACATTCTCGCAGAAGTCTTTGAACTGCAGATAACCTAAGAAATGCCAACAAGTATCCGTAATCACAACAGGTTATGCTGAAGCAGACAGGAGGAGAAGAAGAAGGAGGAGGAGGAGGAGGAGGAGGAGGAGGAGGAGGAGGAGGAGGAGGAGGAGAAAGAGAAGGAGGAAGAGAGGGATAAAGAAGAAAAGAAGTAGTCCTGAGTAGGAACAGTAGAAGATAGAGTAGGAGGGAAAAGATGAGATATAGGGCGGAAGAAAAGAATTCATAGTAGGAGGAAAGAGATGGAAAATAAGGAGGAGGAACAGAAGGCGTAGTAGGAGGAAATATGTGAAAGATAAGGTGGTGGAGGAGGAGAGTAGGAAGAGAAGGAAACCAAGGAGGAAAAGAAACACGTCAGTACACAGATCTATCCCCTGAATTCATGGAAATCTTTGATAAGGCATGGCAATGTTAGGAAAATCAAGTAAGGGGTTGTACGGTAGGTAAGGAGGTTTACAAGTAAAATAAGAGAGCAATGTATGGTAAGGCAAGGTATGACACAATGACCGTGGCCATATTAAGGTGTGGAACAATATGTCAGTGCAAGGTAGGTTGGCATTGGCTTATCTCAGAACAAGAGATTCCTCAGGCAAACTGACAGATCTCTATAAGAGAATCTATTGCAGTACAAAAGATCACTGAACATTGCTGCCTCTGATGCTGTTGCTGCAGCTGATGCTGATAGTCATGCTACTGAGAGTGGCACTACTTGTAAAGTTGTGATGATGATTACCCATATTATAGATCTATGTAAATCCTGATTGATTGATTAACAATTGATTGATTGACTGATTGATTGATAACTGTTAGGTTGAATCACATACATGTTATAACATTTAAAAAATCTATCTGTGCATGCATGCTAAACACAATAGCATATATATCACTATTGTTAACAGACGCTATTATACACATCAAGGACTGCAGGTTGTCTCTTAGTCATAGTATCTGGTGCTGAACATACTGCGACTGCCTGGCCCACTGACATTGACATTACCTTTGCTAAAATTTGCTATTTTATATATATATTAATAACCTAAAACCACCAGAAAGCCCTATAAGCAGCCACAAACCTATTCAAGACGAATCAGAGAAGGTTGGAAAAGAACACACGATTAACTTAAGATAACATCAACTAGCATGGGAACACCATTGCAGAATGATTCAGCAGATATAAACTTTAGTCCTGATACTGCAGCCTTATAATCCTAGATGAATGCCCAGGACAGACACAGACAGTGGACACCCAGCTGAGTCCACCATCCTTCTTAACTCTTTCCCGCCGGAATTGTTTTGATACCTATCCTGTTAATCGGGTCCCGAGTGACCCGATCCGGCGGGAACGGGTTAAACCACAACTATAAATTTAATAAAGTGTCTTAAATCAACAGGATATCTTCAAATTACAAGTCGAAATTACAATTTGTTGTGCGGCCTGTGACAAATTCCTAAATCTGCCAGCGTAGCAACATAAGGAAGATAATATTATCAGAGATGATGGAACTCATACCAAGTTTCTGGTTGAATATCTTCTCGAATGTCATCTCTTTCATTTTCTCCAAGTGCTTGATCATGACACTGCGCACGCTGAAACATGAGCACAGCAACATGTGATCACTAAGATTATCAGAAGAGCTGGATAGGATTGTCATAATAGTTGGCAAGACTGACCAGTGCAACTTCAGTAGGATTCTAGAAAGTTCTAGGCTGGATTATCATAAGATGGTGAAAGGATAACAGAATTATGGAATGATTGTGGTAAGACTGTCATCATATATAGGTATAAAGGTAATGGCATAATTTGATTGAACCAACTCTAAGATTATGAAAAGATCAGTTGAAAGATTGGGGTAGCACTGTCAGATAAAGGTATGATTGCAATAAAACAGTTGATACAATGGCAACAAAATTATGGCAGACTGAGTTAAGATTAGGATAAGCTTACAATTGCTTAAATTGTGGTATTAGATCTGATACAATTGTGGTGACAGTGTGGTCAGAACAGGTAAGCTACCCGAATATATAATTATATAAATATATATATATGAGATATATATGAGGCAGATTTTTTACCTATTCAGACAGAGTTGACAGAGACAGACAATCTTATAAACATGGAGAGACACACACATAGAACAATGGCCACAGACAGAGAAAGACCAACAGACAGACAGACAGACAGAAAGACATAGATTGGTCAGAGAGGCTCAAGTGCTAAGTCCCCAACACCAATCAAAGTGAGCTCAGTAAATAAATATTGACATTGTATACAAGGAATGACAGTGTTGTTAGGGCCACATCCACTGCATAACATACAGTACAAGTGCCTGTGAATGTGTTATTACTTTATTTAAAGCCTACATGCATTTTGCTTGTATGTAAATGTCAGCCAAGTTGTCCAAGCATGCAGGCACTATATATGCATTGCATATAGCATAAATTACCCACATATATATTTTATATGCATAATTATATAATGACAGTATTTATTTACAGCACACATACAAATACACAAACACACTCACATACACACACATGTATACAGAAGTGTTCATAAACTGTATAAGTAGTTATTGATATATTGAATGCATATACAATATAATAATATATATAAAATATTCTATATATATATATATATATTATATAACATGCCATAAATATATATGGTATTTATATACATATAACATGTCATTCTATACCTGTGCTGGTAATTTTAATGAGCTGATCTTGCCAAAGATAACTGATAATACTTTGACAGTTAAGATAATCCCCCACATTTTTATGATAATCATCTACATACAGCTGTCTGCGTACACAGACTCAAGCATGTGCACATTCATATGTTATATATATATATATATAATTTTTATATATCATATATATACACACACATAGAGAGACATACAGACAGACAGAGATAGAAAAAGAAGGCGAGGCAAGGCATGGTAGTACATCAGAGCAAAATGTAAACATGATATAATCTGGACACATGCATAGTGACATACATACATGTATATATGTATTTGTGTTTTGATTGCATGTGTGTATATACATACACAATTCCACACACAAATGCATAGTCACATACATACATACGTCGTACCTACATACATAAACACACATATATTCCCAGATGCACAAATATACACACAAATGCATTTATTTGCATACATACACAAACAGATACACACATGCACAAACATGTACATATAAATACACCAAAGAGAAGAAAGATTATTTAGATTAAGTCCAGAGGGATTTTTCCACGATGGAAAAGGCGGAATCAGAGGGGATTTAGAATTTTCTGCCATCTTCCATAGAGCAACAGGATTTCAACATTAGGAAGAGGTTAGAGGGTTAATAAGAGAGGTCAAAGCCCTGAAAGGGTTAATCACTGATCCTCCACGAAAACTTAATGCCCAATAGCTTACATGCATCCTGGTCGGAATGACTAAACCATGCTGCACAAGACAGCAGAAGAATCTACTGGTTCCCTACCAGACAACATTCTTCAGCACTGGAACCACTTTGTAAGTAATTCGTGTCATCCTTACATGCAATTCAGTGGAACATGCAAGTTCCAGTGATGACACCTCCGTCAACACAGTGGAAACACTATCTATATAGGCATGGACCAATTGTGCCAAATCAACAAACCATACATCCAAGATCCACTCATGACACCTCCAACTAACTAATTATCTAGACTCTAGAGTCAACACCAAATCCAAGATCCATTCATGACATCCCAAGTTAAGTAATTATAAACAACGCCAAAGCAGCAATTAGAGGCAAGTCTTCACAAGTTTAAAACAAAATGACAAAAGTGACTAAGCAGAATGGACATGACACAGGGAGAGAGTTTCAAAATCTCGGTCAAACAACAGAGAAAGCCTGCTTACCAAGAACAGTTCTAGTGCAAGGTTAAACCAGTGAAAGATAATGTTCTAACATTACATATACATACAAAGATACTACACAATGTCATGTCAGCAGTCACATTTATAGTACCGGCAATCAAGCCCTTTGCGACATTTTGAACTGTGTGATAAATGTTACCATGTTTGGATGTTCACTGCTGTTGAGTGCGTGTTGCAATTATTCGTGGTTTTTTTACATGGATTTTAATGTTCTCACTAGCGTGTGATTATATAGTATTGTAGTTGGCCTGCTTTTTTGGCTGATGCCAGATTCAATCTGATCAATCTGCAATATTTATTTTAGCTGCAAAGATTTAAAGATAACCACACTAAGCAAATGTATTGTGTAATAAATAAATACTGAATGTAAACGTAAACCAAACTATAGAAAGAAAATGTCTTCCCAATGTGTGGATACAGGAGCTTGCATGGATAAAAAAGTTTTTTGTCAAAAATATTACTTTTTCTTATATGGATCGGTATTGATGATTCAGGTTATTTGATCAAAGGCAAAATCTTGTGCAAGATGATTTCCAATTCAAGAATCAGCAATACCCCAGCTCTCACAGTATTTCTTTGCATAGATTGATAACATTGAGCACTGCATATGCAACATATGCAACCAGGTTTATTACCTCACATTTATGAAAGTATGTATGCCATCTGGAGCAAGATAATTTTCATTTTGATGAAAGAGAAGCGATTGTCTGTCAGCCTAGATCTCTGATCATGATCGACAACCAATGAGGATCGAGTAGGTGGTTGCATTAGAGTGCATCCATGTGAATTCTGTTCATCGTTGTCACTCTACACTATCAACCCAACTTGGTCGAAGAACTCCAGACACAGTTTCATCTTTTGCCTTTGGATAGGAATCCATTGCTTGAGCTTCATTCGTGTGTGGGTGTTGGTGTGCATGCGTGGCCAATTACTCTTCAAGTCATCTGTGCAATGGCTTCTTTCAGATGTAGCTTTTTCCCTTAATTACCTCTAACATCGTTTAGGGCTTTAGATTTGCGTAAGCAGCACTTTGTGATGTACTTAAAAGGTGCAATAATAAATGTCTAGGTAGCCAACTAACTAAAATATACAAATTCTTACACACATACCTGGGATCTGGCAGCACGATCTTCTTGCTAGCTCTGGCTGCTGGTGTCGTCTTTGACTTCTCCATCGCCATTAGGTAGCTTACATCTGCCAAGACTGCCTCGAGATCCGCCATGGCTGAATCACTACCGAAAGCTGGCCAGAAATTTAGTTCAAATCCTCAGGCTAGTGGCCTAACGTCCCTGCAATATCCTGATCTAGTAGAAAAATCAGTCCTGATATGCACCTCGAAATCTCTCGTTGAATTACGTGTCAAATATCAGTGTTGTGTTCGTGTAACAATTCACGAAAGTAGTGTAGTCGAACATTTATGTTGCGCCCTTCTGTCCTCAGAATCCCAAGATAAGGTCTATGGATACGATACGAAACACTGGCATCTCGGTCTCAATTTGATAACAATATATCTTACAATTTAGATTATACAAGCCTAAGAAATCCGCTTCAAAGCGTCCGATTTACAGAAGTTAGTAGATTTCTTTGGCTGAAGGATCCATTTCAAAACATTTATTTCATTTTGTACAACCGCATCTGCGATTTGTTACAGCGCATACTACACATTGACGGAGATTCCACACATACGATGACGTAACCAAATGCCTCCTTTACTCAAGAAATAATATTTACTATCAAGATTGTTACAAAACATAGCTTTTGCTATAATAGATGACTGTAACCTAAAATTAGGCTTTATCTAGCAATAACGTGCAAGGTGTTTTTTTAGCAAACTAGCTAGCAACTTTAGTATTTTCTTTTAGCAAAATCTGACTCAACAAACTGCTAGAATCAGCTAGATGACGCTCACGTTAAAGTGACATCCTGCTACAGACTACAGTGCTCTTTAAAATGATACGAACGAGTGATAGTAGCCTACTATACTACTGTTCTGGTGATTTACGATTAAATTTGATATTTTTCCACTTTTTTAAATCGTCGAAATGTAGAACGCTACAATAAACAATCATCCCACCGTTGCTTCCCACGCGTTCTATTTCAGGCGCTTTTATTTACACGCAGTAAATAAATAAAGGCCTACATCTAAAAAAAACAAGCAGTGGTCATTGAATGATCTAGCTCCTTGAGATATAATAAGAAATATTATGGCCTACATCTCAATGATATCGCTGGACCAAATTCGTTGAAAATGAAAGTCATCTGCTGGAAAGTAGGCCTATGATGTTTCTGGTACACGTCTTGTCTTTGGTCGGCCTTCTTTCACATTATTTTGCTGGTACGTCGGATCCCTTCATTTTGCAAATCTCTGCCTCCTTATGTTCGTCTTTCTGTTAGCGACTGTTTTTCGCTCCACACTTAAATGTACCTTTTCCAGTGTGCCTATCGTTTAATAATGGTCTGCCGAACTTCAGTGTGCACTTCTCAGCTTTGTAAGTAGGGCATTATCAAATTTCAGTTGTAGGCCTATTGTAAGACGATCTAGTGAAGAATATTTTAATTGGTAGGCCTCATGAAAAGTACGGTAATGTCGAAGGTATAATGCGGATGTGGTGCAACTTCAAGTTTGGTCATGGCAGACGAAAGTTTTCCGAAGTTTAATCTTTATGTCATGTAATGTAATTTGACTTATGATGCTCATTGCTGTGACCATTCAATAGCACTTCTGAGTGCGAGTATCCTACTGCAAGAGAATTAAGAAATGGAAAGATCTAGGAAGAGGGGAGAACATTCCAGAGGGCAGGTGCAATGATGGCAAATGATCTAGTTTGGGCTAAAGTGGCCCTTAATCTAGGACAATTAAGGTGATCATTGCTTCTGGTGATTTAAGAAATATTTGTCCTATAGCTTTACCACTGGTTTATCCGACAGATTTAAACTCTGCTACTCTAAAAATTGATATCTAGGTAACTTTGGCTATGGTCTCACTTGAAGCGGCCATCAATAATTATTGATGCATCATGATATACTATATATATATACATATATCTATATAAATAAAAATGAAACTTTCCAATAGTTCGGAACATGATCACGCCGAAAGTGACACACCGATTGTTATGAAACTTTTACAACACCTTCCATTCCGATAGAACAGTGATAACTTATGCTTTTTTCCCGAAAAAACGCAACCTTTTCCACAAAAAGGGAACTTTGCAATCCGTTCGTCCGCCATTTGCAAGTTGAACACGTCCCTCACGGCTAAACGCTGTCTCTAAACACAGCAGACGAAATATGAATGAACATGAATGATGTCGCGTCCTCTGACGTCATAAGCGATTCGCGGCCTTCCCCAAAGCGGCCTTGACGGCGTGACGGCGAAAAGGAGCGGAGGGAGCGGGACGAAGACGGTGGGGAGGGAGCGGAGGGGGAGGGGAGGTGGAGGTCGAGAGGAAGGGCAGGGGAGGCCTTTCCCCAAAGCAGCCTTCACGGCGTGACGGAGGGGAGGGGGAGGGGGAGCCTCTTTTCAGCCACAGCAACGCGTGGCAGGGTTCAGCTAGTATATTATATATAGTCGTTATATTACAAATGTTATAATAGTAAAGCACAAAGAGCTTTCCATTGGTCTGACAATGCAGCTGGAAATCTAGGAAATTCTTGACAGCCAGTATTAGAGCAACAATGACCCAGTCTATTTAAAATCTTTAAATCTTTAATAGATCTATACAAGTAAAAAATATCACATTGAAGAAGCACAAAATCGCAAGTGACCCAATACAAACTGCAATGATTAAGACTGCAACATCCTTATCACAATTTTTAAGTTTAGAAGGCTATGAAGGCTGAAGCATGGCATCATAATAAGGTTAGCTTTGAACAAGGCACATCACATGAGAAATCACTCTCACAATCGACATGACAATTTTGTGTTCCTCAATGAAGGCCAAGTTAAATGACAATGTGTTTACAATGCTGCAATTTATTTTGAGGTTCAGCGTAATATACTTGTAAATTCTCGCTAAAAAATTCGTGAAGATTTGGCTTCTGACATTGCTCGATGTTAAGCCTTAAGAAAAATGAAGCACATATCACAGCCCATTTTAAACAATCAGCTTGTAATATCATAAAGAAAAGCTTTCTTCAGATGAAATTGTAAACAGCTACGACAAGAACAAGCACAAACTAAGCACAAAAATTTTCTGAATATTAAACTAAAACCCTAACAAACAATTGCTTGCATTAACAGATATTTAAAACCTTGAAAGACAAATATTCTAAACTAGATAAAACTACAAAAACATGCACAGCAACAGCTAAACCATAAAACATGATTTTGCTGAAACTATCAAAGCCATTTTGAACAAACCTGAGAATACAAGTTTACAACTGTAACGACATTTCAACCATTATAATCATATAGTGTAAAGAGTTCATGTATATAACAAAGACCATAAAAAATTTCCACCCATCGAAAAATAAAAATTTGTTATGCTGTAAAAAATGCTGCAAAATATTAAGGTAGAAGAGCAATTTATTAACACTTTAATGTTGAGATGCAATGGTTTCCCAGCCTCATTTAGTACACTCTCGTTGTTAAAGTGTTAATTAACTGAATAAGGCAGTCACGGTCAGACACTTGCTAGCCACTTCACTTTCTTAGCTGCGCTCTACAAGGGAGGGTAGCTAGTCGTTTCACTTGCCAAATGATCTTTCCCTGAAACAGCACTATAGACAATTAGACATACATGTACGGCTTATGTATGCATACATGCATTTGTAAAACATGTACTCATCGTATAACTGTATTTACTAAGGAGGTGCTAGTGAAACAGAAATTCCATTGATACCTTTCCGGGTTCAATCCACAAACTTGCTGACCAGAAGACTCACTTGCAGTCACACTCCACAAATAATATCAGCATTCAATAATTACAGAGGCTGACCATACCTTCTCAAAGGCATAGTCCACAATATCTAACAATCTTATGGCTGCAGTATAAACATGACAGCCACAGAACAGACACACAACCATTCCTTGTATGTTACCAGGCAAGTCATTATAACATGTACCCGCAAAGCATAATAATAACTAACAAGACATGTACCCGGTAATGCAGATCAGTGTTGCAGTATAGCAACAAAAACTATTAACAACGAGCCATGCCTACATTAAATAACAAAATGAAAACTCACTAGAAAAGCTGGCAAAGAATTAAAAAACATATTCTTTGCACACAAACCTGAATTAGACCTAGCAGTGAAAGTGAATCTTAACAGTTGACTGTCTTAAATACCAGCTGTGTTAAATACCAGACAACGTTTTCATGTGACTTTGACAATTTTCAGTGATTTACATTAAGCTGCATGTGCTGGTTTCTGGAGTCTGTGATTTAGGCACGATGTTAGTGATACCTTCTTTTCCTGCTTCCACGTGGTAATCTAAAACTGTCGCATTAGGAGTGCATGCCATGGCTGCATTGGAAAAGAGGATTCCATCTTGCCGGACTGTGCCATTGGGTTCATGAGCATGACCGAAGAGATGAGCCTTTGGCCTGTGAAAAGTAGAAGGATTAGACTAAAGTTATCACAACTGAGTTAGCATTTAATGTTTAAAACAAACTTCCTTGCATGACTACTGCTAAATCTCACTGACCAGTACTTTATTAAACTAGATAATCTCAGAACTGAACTTCAACCTAAAGCTGTCATCCTTTTCCTCTATCCTTATTCTTGGAACAGAAATCCATTGCATATATGAACTGTTGCATTACACACAACAGTATAGACTGTTTTAAAATGTACTTGTTTGGATTAGTGAAACATACCTACACGTGCAGTGCTTTTGTGCAATACTTTAACAGAGGCCCACATCAAGTGCATTCATCTCTTCCACAGATAGGCACAAAAATTAGTAAAATTGATATTTGATTATAATTAGAATTAGCTGTTTGTCTAATTGATTTCGCTGATCGATAGGTTAAATTGTTAATCGATTAGAAGTAGCTATTGAAAGTTGCTAATATATTAGAATTATAATTAGCAAAATCTTGTAGCCTACTGATATAATCAATTAGCCATCTAATGTTCCCATATCAGATGCCTTCAGAGTAAATAAACATGAAAAATGACATATTTCATTCCTGTTTCTTCTGAATGAAGTTGAAGTGCAGCATGACACCTCATTAAACAGTTACCATGCTATACACTGTATACAGCCATTGATATGGATTAATTGTATGCAATTATAACAGCCGATACAGAAGCTATAACCTAATTGTACTTACCTAACTCTATGTAGTACTTCATCCCTTAGTACAGGACAACCAAAGTGTCGAAACTCTTTATGGTGTTCCTTGCACAGCTCGCAGTACACGGCAACATTTAGGAAATGTTTATTGAGTCCCAAATCTCGAATACCGAATGGCGGATTGTGCGTGATGAGAATGTCCGTGTCGTCAGGTATCAACCGCCAGTAGTTTGGCAGGCTCGAATAGAGAACACCAAATCCACGAGCGAACGAATTGTGTCGAATGCCATTCCATGGTGATCCATAAAACTTTATGCCCTCTATGGTCACCCAGGAATCCTGCAAGTATATACCATTGGTCAGAAGGCGCGATGTTTGCTCGGTAGGCTCGCGAAGAAAATTAGTTTCATGATTGCCTGAGACAAAGATTTTGTATCTATGCGGAAGAGAGGCAAAGAAGTTGTTAAGTTCGTTAATTTCATTGAGGTAATCTTCTTCCCTGGAATAAAGCCGTGAGAAATCAAACTTTGCAAAGTCACCGGAATGAACAAGAATGTCTCCATCTGGAATGTTCTTATTTTCAACGTACTTTTCGTGTTGAAGGTGTGTGTCTGAAATGTGTACAATGCGTACAACATGTGTATCTGGATTATCGACAGCACCAACGCTGATGACATCGGATGAGGACATCCTTAGCATTGCTGAAAATCCTATAGAAAATGTCAAACCAAAACTTGCCAAAAACTTAACGAGAAAGGTCTGAATATGTTAGGCACTATGTGCACACAATCGTTAGCTTTATATATCCAACACCCATAATTCAATCGCTAAATTTGTTACTCACAATCAAGCCAAGATGCAACAGCCAATTAGGCTATTGTCAATAATCTGCTAATTTACGTTCAACCTAATTTACTACCAAGGCTGTCTGAATCAGCCAATCAGCCTACTTAATACAGCAGTCGGCTCTAACACCTACACACGTAACTCCCCAAAGTAATCAAGGCGGAAGATGTGTAGGTTTAAACCAGGGATTCTCAACCTTTTTTCGCGCGCGACACACCTAAACTTGCAACCAAATTTCGCGACACACCATGCAATCGTCATGTGAACATAGGCGTAGGGGAGATTTCAACGTTGGGGGGGCAAAAATGAGACTTTTGCCCGAAAAATTTTTTTTCATCTGGCCAAAATCTTAAGAAAAATTTGCGTTACGTTTGCCCGAAATTTGACGACCTTTTTTTAGTCATCCGGCCGAAATCTTCTAAAATTTTCCGTTACTTTTTGCCCGAAAGGTCTAACGACCTTTTTTTATTCGGGCAAGACTGATTTTTCGGGCAAAAAGACCCGGAAAAATAAAAAAAAAGTAAATTTGTTTAAAAACTTTTTTATTTTTCCGGGTCTGCTTGCCCGAAAAATCAGACTTGCCCGAAATTTGGGGGGGCATTTGCCCCCTCTGGACCCCCGTCTCCTACGCCTATGCATGTGAATAACCTTAAAAATTAAATTAGGCCTATCTAAGCCAGCTTAGCCTATATATTTGAAATTTCTACCAATTTTAATGAATGAATGTTGACACTGAATGCTCTCTATTTTCTAATTATTCGCAACATTCAAAATTTTACTAATCTAAATTTCTACGACGTTTTATGAGTCATTAATTGTCTGTCCTAACAGTTAGGTCTAATGAGATTTTTGCCCCTGGATTTTTCTTGGATCATAGTAAGATGAGGATCCACAGGCTTTGTGAGTACAACACGTAGGCCTACAGGGCCTACGCCCTACCGACAACTGAGACTAACGAATGAAAATAGTCATATGATTAGGCTATGAGTTACATGAGTTTTACTATAGATTAAAAAAGCATAAATTGTTCATAGTCCAAACCACTGGCTCTGATAGCTCAAGACAAAACAGGAAAACATGGGATAAAGGTAGCCGAACACTACCGAAACTAAACGCCCTTCAAAACGTCGAATAATTGTAACGGAAACTGGAAAGCGCAGGCCTGCAGTAATTTGCTTTAGTTAAAAAAACGGGCCACTGGAACTTCTCGGTCCCTGGACTTTGTGCAGTGTGCACTTTCCTTATATTGTAAATTTTCACTCTCTGAATACGCAAACAACCTTTCCGCGCCATCACTTTTAGAATCGCAAATTTTTTGTTTCTTCGTGATAATTTCCCCCCATTATTTTCGAAAGTTGCAGCATTGGATAAAATTTTAATCGGTGCGCTCGCTGACGTCTTATTATTAAAGGCCTACTGTAGTCTGTGTCAGGTAGGCATCGCCTAGCTACATAGGTTGTGCAGTGTGCATGTGGGTTTATAAAGCAAACATTTTGGCTGCTCCCGATTGAGATCAAAATAATAGAATAGAAAAATGAAGTCTTTCGAATAGCCTATATTCTCACAGCCTACGCCTGCCAAACTGCCAAAGTGAACAAGTCAGTGTAATGCAAGAACGACGTTTGTATGCTGTGAGAATTCGCGACACACCAATCCTTTGCGACACACCAACGACACACCACTTTTACGCGACACACCTCCGGTCGCTTCGCGACACACTAGTGTGTCGCGACACACCGGTTGAGAACCTCTGGTTTAAACCAAACTTACCCTGGTTTCACCATACTGAGGTTTCACCCTCATGTCGCAATTATTAATGCCAATTAAACGTTTATTTACCCCATCAATTTTCAACGAAGTGCCTGTTTAGTCTTTAGTCTTTACGAAGAAAATTTATGGTTGCCCGCGACTTCGCCGAAATAGAGCGCTGCAACTCATAATGCAATGCGCTCGGTAGGCCTTAGTAAGTCATTAACACTCAGTGTATGTCTAAATACCAGAGTGCGTCGACTAGCCCTTGACTACTCAGTTCACTGGTTGAAAATTCCAGAGCGACTCCACTTCAGAGTTCTCTCTTTAACCTGCAACTCCTTATAGTGAGTATAGGTCCCTACAATAATCGATCGATTGATTGATTGACTGATTGATCAGAAAGGTCGAGGATGACGCATGCTGCGTTGGAAGGGTTGGTTCTTAACATGGGCCTGAATGTAGAACACAGACTTACACAGTGGCTTTGTACTCCCAAACATTAGTTGCCGCTAACGGTTACTGTTTCTGACCTGAAAGTCCAACGTTTATTTATTATCTCAACCACTTATTGGTTAAGTAACTAGTCAAGGACATTAAAAAAATCTTAAAAACCACAAGTGTCACAGAAGTAGGACTAGTGACTCCTTGTATTTTAATGTCGTTTGACTCTTTACTTGTAGCACTGCCCTCTGGTGGACAGGAAAACACTGCTTATTCAATACGTAGCAAATGTATTCGGGTTGTCAGTTGTCACACTCATGAAAGAAAATCAAAGAACAATCATAATATTTTGTAAAATTACATTGTAACGATTCGAAGCACCATATTTAATTAGCTGGCTTAAAAATTGAAGTGGGGCGACGTCTGTGGACTAAGATACAACCGGATATGTAATTATTTTGGTGTCTTTGCCACCTGGGTTTCCGTCTGGCATCTGCTACATCGTATCAGCGGCGAGTCCCTGCGACCACCTGTGGACCACTGCGACCATAAACATATCAACGATCATGACATTGTGTTGATTTTACGGTTTTAAATCTATAAGATGTATTCTGGAAGACAAGTTTTAAGACGCTGTCGACTTGGTGCAGCGCAGATTCGTTCGCAGTCTGGAGTGATGGCCTCGTCGGTTGCTGACACTGCGTCGAATCCAGAAGGGGGTCCACGCAATGAGACTCCTTTTGCCAGGGCCCGGGTTGGACCATTTTTCCAGGCTCAACCACAACTTGGCAACCAGTTTACTGAGGATGTTACTCTGCAGAAGTATCTGAGGAGACACATGCCTGCAAAGGTTTCGGTCACTTGTTGCTTGTTTTGGTTTAATAATAATTTATGGCATAACCTAACAGAGTGAATAGTTTTTGTAGAAGACTGTGGTAACCTGGAAAGCTTAACAGCCCATCTTTCTTGGCGTTTTAAAGGCTGTGATAATGCCCACTGAGGGTCTGCTATATTCCAAACCACTCTACAGGTTTGCAACCTTTAGGCAAACGGACCGCTGTTCTAGCCTTCCTTTTGGGTTTCTTAAATAATTTGTATTTGTGACCTCAAGTTTCCTTGTATGGTGTCAATGCAAAGAACCTGCCCTGCAGCATTGTCTTCTTTCAAGTTTTAATAAGCTGCAACTAGGTCTCTCTTCCTGTTCAATTCTGATGAGCACTATCAGAATTTTTTCATTGTGATCGCTGTATCTTGAAATAATTGTATCTGCTCTCATCTGCATTTTTTGGGGTGTTGTATGGCATGCTTCAATTTGGGATTTATGGATAAAGTATTTTTTAAATGTGTTCAACTTAAATTGGGTAGGCCTATACTTCACCTAGCTTTGCATTACACTGCAAAGTCATGCACATACCTCTAAGACTTAAGCAAATAAGCAACACAATTTTTCGTACTGCTGAGTACTGACTATCTGCGATTACATTGCATTTAATGTTAAAGGTGTACGCTGAAATCTATCCAGACTTGGAAAGATTTGGTCACCGTGTTGCAACCGACATCTTCGAGCTGCACAGAGAATGTGATAAAAATCCACCAAAACTCGAGAGTTTTGACTCATGGGGGAAACGAATTGATAAGATCATCACGTGTCCGGCCTGGAAAGCACTAAAGAATATATCGGCGGAAGAGGGACTCATTGCAATCGCCTACGAACGCAAACAGGGACAATGGAGGTCGGTTTAGTGTAATGTAGGCCTGACTGTTTCTATATTACATTTAAATGAAAGCCAACATAACAGAAACTTAATTGCCTAAACACTCCAAGTTGCAGACATCCGAATTTAACAGCTGAATTTTTTTGCTTGCCGCTCCTTGTCTTACCCGTTACCTGACCTTACCTTTAATTTATTGTTTTTCAAATAATTACTTTTGTGATGCTGGTATCTTGTACAGCCTGAACTTTTTCAATGATGTCATAATTATGTGAGTATGTGAGTCTATGTGACCTTACCAAATCTTAATTACTCTCTGATTCCCTACCCTAATAAGAATAATATTTTTAGCTTGCTTTCATACCTTACTTAACCTATCCTTGCCCTACTGTGGAGTATTCGTATAGCGATCAGCCTAGCATTTGCATATGGATTACTGTGCTATAATAAAACAATGTCATAAATGGGTTTTGTGCAGCATGATGGACTGTTTGGTAGCATACTGGGCCTTCAATCAAAAAATTGCTGGCTTAATCCTACAGACTCCATGGAATCATGGCTAATTGTGTGAACACCTCAGATTCAGAATAAGTGAAAAATATATATGCACTATAATTGCAGTATGATAAATGATTTAAATATCCTAACGTCAAACAAAACAGTTTATTCATGTCCCACTCTTGATATGTCGGTATCTTGTCAGCAGTGGAGAAGGCTGTGAATAGGTTCTAGTGTGCATAATTGTGAAATTGCATTTTCAGTCGACTCTACCAGATGACCAAGTTGTACCTTTTCCAGTCGTCCAGTGGCCTCTACGCGTGTCCACTTGCAATGACCGACGGGGCAGCAAAGTCCATTGAGGTTGGATATAGTTATTCAGCATGTTAAAAGACTTGCATGATGATTTATATCGTGCATTTAACAAAGCCTGCAACCTGCGTAGAAGACTAGAAGCCAACTTTAGAGTTATAAGCTTTTTCGGTTATACGATAGCTGATTACTATTAAAGCTCGTCTCTTGCTCTAACTTTGATCAATAGAAGTTTTGACGTTGACGACTGCTGCTAATAGAAACTTTTATTAATTGAGCATCTGACTTTGCTGGCATTGCCACTTATTGTGTGACATAGCAAGAGACAGTTCAAGTGAATGAGTGGGATGGACATGGTCTCCAGCTATTGACAGCCCTGTATTTTGTGCATTTGGCAGAGAGTTTTATTTATACACTTGGTACGTATCCTGATTATCTCAAATTTCAGATCTGTACTAAATTTCTGGCAAGATATGTTAGACAAAAACAGCATAGAAAGTATTTTCCATAGACGTGATTGTAATGCCTGTTTATGTGATTGGATGTACAAGATTTGATTAGAATATCTGCAGATGTCTGACTTCATTGACGCTGAGCTTATAATTGAAATGTATACAGGCGATCGGTCAAGAGGGTCCACTTGCAGCTGCCTACCAGAGACTGACCAGCCGAGATCCAAAGAAGTTCTGGACTTCTGGCCAGTGGATGACGGAGAGAAGGGGCGGATCTGACGTCGGTTGGTTGGTCGAGCTATGAATTCTCACGAAGACTCGTTTTATTAACAGCGTCATCTAAATATAGACTAATACTAAGATTAACCCTATCGCCCCGAGAAACCAATATTTCGGCTTGTTAGCCATTGAGTTACGGGAACCCAGGGGCGAAAGGGTTAACAGTGCCAGGCGATACCTGTGTTTGGCATTCAAATGCTTAGAAACCTAACGTGACAAGTTTTTATCATGTTACAAGGCCTGCTAATGTAAGATAATCTTATCTATGAACTTAGTTTTAGTTATAAAATCGCTGTAGTTGTTTGTGTTCTGTCATATCCTTAAATCATTCAAATCTAAAGGAAAGGTGGCTATCTCCTTGTGCTTACCCACATAGGCTGTATAGATTTTGTCCAAGTTACTATTTTTGGCTACACGATGTGATTGAAGAAATGTTGATCAATTGATACGTTGTGCATTGTGTATTGTTGTAGCTCGAGGCACAGAGACTTTAGCACTGAAGCAACCTGATGGCACTTATAAACTCTATGGTTACAAATGGTTCTCATCGGCCACTGACTCCGACATGTCACTCACCTTGGCCCGACCTTGCACAGCGGATGGCAAGTACCAAGAGGTAATCTTGGCATGGTTTAATCTAATCGTGTGCTTCCACGATATTTTGAGAAACATTTCTTTGGCTGCTATAGGATGGACCTTCGATCCATCGAACAGCTGCTATGTTTTGGTATGTTTATGAGGCTCATAAGAGGAACTATGTTTTTAATACATCTGATAATTTTTAGTTTTTTAGTTCTAATTGGCAGCATCTTTGATGCTTGCATGACTCTGATGCATGATGCCAAGGTAAAGGTTTGTTCTGCTGAGCCACAGATGCGTAGCCATAGCAACGTAGCAGCGAAACATCAGTTTAACTATTCACATGTGACTCTACATGATAGTCTAGTCATTATTGAGCTGGAGTGTCAAACTAGACTTCAGGGTTCAAACTCCACCAGCATAGAAAGATTTTTCAAACTGTCTACTATGATCTTCCTCCTGGAAAATCTGACTATAAAACTGACTGTACCATGTTGGTGAGCACAGAAGGTGGCAAAGGAAAGGAATGTTGCTTCCATCAGGAGCTAGCCGCTATTTGATGGTTTACATAAATTCATGAATTTATTGTCATCATTTCATGAATTTATTGTCATCATTTCATGAATTTATTGTCATCATTTCATGAATTTATTGTCATCATTTCATGAATTTATTGTCATCATTTCATGAATTTATTGTCCTGGTTTCAGGGAACTGGTGGCCTGTCGATGTTCTATTTAGAAGTGAGGGACTCTGAGGGAAACCTGAACAACATCGAGGTTCAGCGGCTCAAGGATAAACTCGGAACAAGACAAGTTCCAACGGCTGAACTGCTGCTCGACGGAACAAACGCTGTCAAGGTCAGAACACTCAACCAAGGTCAGAACACTCGATGCGAGGCTGTCTTGTGTTGGCTTCATATGAATGTCGAGTTATCTTTAGATTACTTGCCAAGAAATTATAATTCTAGGAAATGTGATTTGTATTAGCAGTGGTTACTAAAAATGTGTTTGATGCTGCTATATTGATTATTAGAAAGTTACGATTTAAGATTTAAGATTTGTTTGTTTATTGCACAAACACAAGTCAAACAGTTCTGTAAATTGCTCTTAGTGGGTCAGTTCTGTAAGTTCTGTAAAAAAAATTGAATTGTTGTGCAAATTATTAGGAATTGCTCAAAGAGATTCTCATTGTATTGAATGGTTTGAACAGGGTCTTAAAAGACAATTGTTTGGCACCGTTAGATGCATCCAACCATTTTATTGTGGTGCTACGTAAATAATAATTGATTGGCTGCTTTCAGGTGTCGGCTGATGGTCGAGGAGTGGCAAGCATCGCTAACATGCTCACACTGACTCGTCTTCACAATGCCATCAGTGCTGCCGGTGCCATGCGCAGGTAGGCTGTTGAAATAAACAGGTAAATTGTCAGGTAGATCTAGGTAAGTTAAGATTTACAAGTTGATTATATTATTAAATATGGGTAATTTAAGATCAACAACAGGTAAATTGTTGAGGACACTTCAATTTAAATTTTAACAGACAAACTGTGCTCTGCACAGGCAGATTTAAAGTGTTGTCGTGAAGAACAGATAATTTGAGATTAACGTATAAACTTATAAAGTACAGAGAGAGTGAAATTGACAGGTAAATATAATAATCGACAAGTCGAGTACACGTGAAATCAAACTTGTGAAAGCTGATACATTACATTGTTTGTAAATAACTGGAGATTTAAAGAAGATTTGTGTGTTTTTGTTAGAATTCTGAATTTGGCGCGAGACTACAGCGTAAAAAGGTCATGCTTTGGTCTTCCAATTAAGGACCATCCACTTCACATAAAGAGCATGGCAAACATGGAGGTCTAGACCATTTATTTTATTAAAATCTTATAATTTATTCACTGTTTATTAATTTACTTGTAAAGTCAGCACAAATTAAGAACTTAACTTTGGTCTGAAATGGTAAAATGTTGTATTTTATATTGAACTAATGTGAATTAAAAACGAGTTTCTTAGTATTATCTCAACGACATAATCTGTATCTTAATTCTCTTAGAGGCACAAGTACGACTGTACGTGTGGATGAACACAAAAACGCACACATATACATGTACATATCTAGGTTGCAAGTGGCAATCTGTTGAATTTTATTATAATGAAATATTTATATAGCGAAGAATCAACATCCAAAGCATCTCAGTACAACACCTAGAGGTAATACTCCAGAATATGCGAGGTGGAAGGCAAGTGGGAACTACAGAGACCTCCTCAGACCAAACCAGTCTACAGATACTCTGTGGCAATGGTCTGGTTTCAAGAAGTGATATTTTGAAATGCAATTGTGCATTCCTATAAAGTTTTAGAACATTATCATTTTATTTAAATCATTTGGCGTCTTTCGTCAGATTGAGTTTCGTGCGGCGTTGCTGTTGACGCTTGAAGTCGGTCGACTTCTTGGTTTGGACGACTGTCAGAAGTTGTCACCGGTGGAGAAGGATGTCTTCCGTCTTCTCACGCCTGTCGCAAAGCTCTACACAGCCAAACAAGTATTTAATCGTCCGCTTCGTTCTACCGAGAATCTCATCAAATCTAATCTCATCCAATAATGTCTGACACAATCTAATCAAATAAGATCTAATCTACAAAAATATTGACCAAATATTTGAGTCTATACTGATTATTTCTCCAGTTATTATGATGGAATTAATAATCAAATAAATCTATAATGTTGGCCAATCAGGAGTTGTCCAATAAAGTGTAATCCAACAAAATCTGTTTTTGCTGAAGGCGAATTTAAGTCTAACCTAACAATTCAACAATTCCAAATATCATTGGTAATCTGATCTAACATTCTTGTTTCAACATGCTACACTCTTTATTAATTTGTGTGTGTGTGTGTGTGTCCATGTTTTTCCACAGGCCATGTCAGTGACATCAGAAGGTCTGGAGTGTTTTGGTGGAATGGGTTATCTGGAAGACTCTGGTCTGCCACAGATACTTCGGGACGCTCAGGTCAGTTCCACGAATATCGTGATTCAAGGATGACAGTTTACATTACTGAACATTACATTTGATCCAAATAGAGGCAAAATAAAAAATTTACCGGAATTTAGATGAAAAAGAACTTTAAAAAAGAACTTAACTGACTGATTTATCATTTATTTAATTTTTTAATCACTTTATCTAGTGTCCTTTCTGCAATGCATTACTTTTGCTTGTGATGGATTATGAGCTGCATGTTTTTGACTCAGAAATAATTCCATCACATATGACGCCCACTTGGACTTTCAAAAATTGTAGTCCAGAACTGACCTCTTTAGATTACTTTTTTGCTCTTTTTATTTGTCTGTCGCTAGTTAACCCTTTCTATGTATGCTTGTATCTGGCTATTTATGTAGTGCTCACCTTTTTCAGACCATAACTGTTTAATGGATTAATCATCATAGAGATCCACATTAGTCTTGAGTGTAAGATGCACCATATATCGCTCCCAAAAATCTTGTTTCAAACTATGCTTCATTTATCTAATTTTGCTTGTGAAATCTGTTTAATTTGAACTAGCTAATTTTAAGGCAAATTCAAGTTGTAATTTTTTTCTAAGCCTTTGCAGGGAGATGCGTGTATGAAATATTTGTAAAATATTGTATTACAGCATGCTGTCTTTTACAAAAAAAACCATTTGAATGCACATAGGCGTAGGGGACATTTCAACGTTGGGGGGGCAAAAATGAGATTTTTGCCCGAAAATTTTTTTTTCCTCCGGCCGAAATCTTAAGAATTCCCGTTACGTTTGCCCGAAAATTCTGACGTCCTTATTTTTGGTCATCCGGGCAAAATATTCTGAAATTTCACGTTACTTTTTGCTCAAAAGGTCATTTTTTCGGGCAAGTCTGATTTTTCGGGCAAGAAGACCCGGAAAAATAAAAAAAGTAAAAATTTTCTAAAACTTTTTTTCTTTTTCCGGGTCTGCTTGCCCGAAAAATCAGACTTGCCCGAAATTTGGGGGGGCATTTGCCCCCTCTGGACCCCCGTCTCCTACGCCTATGTGAATGCAATATTAAACTTATTTCACAATTTCTTACATTGGCTGGGTTTTCATTTACAGCCAAAAGTAAACAAAAGATTATGACCATGATGTACTGGTTCCAGGTCTTGCCGATCTGGGAAGGTACGACGAACGTCCTTTCGCTTGACGTCCTTCGAGCGATCGCAAAGTCGAAGGGAAGCATCATTCAGTCGCTGCAGACAGACGTCAATCTCCGTCTTGAGCCGATTGTGCAGAACATGGCACTGCGTCCGAGTGCCGAGAAAGTGCAGCATGGACTCGAGAAGGTTCTGGAAGCTGCCAAGCGTCTGCCTGAAGGACTGGAAGTTGCAGCTCGAGAGTTTGCTTTCAGCATCGCCAGGCTCTACATGGGTATGTATACTCTACATGGGTATGTATACTCTACATGGGTATGTATACTCTACATGGGTATGTATACTCTACATGGGTATGACTGTGTACTCTACATGGGTATGTGTACTCTACATGGGTATGTATACTCTACATGAGTATGGGTATGTGTACTCTACATGGGTATGTATACTCTACATGGGTATGTGTACTCTACATGGGTATGTGTACTCTACATGTGTATGTGTACTCTACATGGGTATGTATACTCTTGTGTTTTTGTATAAAATTATTTGCACTTGCTATAGCGCCCCTTCAAGATTTCTACTCTGAAGCGCTCCCGGCTGCAAGGCAACGAACATACCCACTCCACCACCGTGCCCACTACTTGTGTGGTTCAACTTCTGCTGATTGAAAACTCGTGTTAATGCGTGAAATTGAATGAAACTGCTGACAAATTATCAGTTTACAATTAGGATATATTTTCTATATTTCAGGGCTGCTGTTACTGGAGCAAGCCAACTGGAACGAGGCGAGTGCAGAGGATGTGCTCACTGCTGTGAGGTAAGTGTTCTCATAAGATCATGTGTGACAGTCTAGCGGGTAGTGTGCGTTATTTTCAACGTTAAGGTCAAGAGTTCAGATCCTACCAAAACAGAACGATTGCAGGATTATTCTTGTTGGTGGCCTAACCAGCTTAACAGTAAAATGGAATGCACTGATCATACACTGTTAGAGGGAGGCTGAGGCAGAAAGAGAGGACTTGCAAATGAGCTCTTCCCCCCTCTCCGCTGAAAAAGTTAATTAGCTATGTACAGTCAAAACAGTTGTTTTACCATTGGCTACTATTAATTTTTGTTAAGCCTTATCATTATTTGCTAGCTAAATCTCGTTAACTGTAGTGGTTTACTGTTTACGTCTGAACAGAATTTAATTATAACGTAATCAAAAGCCCCTAGACTACCATAGGATAATACATTGTTTATAAATAAGTAGGCTAATGTGAACGTCATAATTATTTTGCATACGTACATTTTGTCAAGACCCCGCCGTACGCACAGGTACACAAATCGCCTAAACCCGGTGACTCACCCTCCCAGTGTACACAATATATGAACAGCCCCTTATTGGACCAAGACCACATTACTGAATTAATGTGTCCATTGACCTTACTTGTACTTCATACCAGTTCTTTGGTATTGTTTTTCTTGATAGCCCAGTTGTTTTAGAAACGTAAGTGCGATAACATAATCGTCAAGTTAATAAACTTTTAAATGTGACAACAGATGGTGCCAGCGAGACCTCACGCCGTTTGTTCACGAGTCGCTGAACAGCAACTACACGAAAGATGTTTCCTCCGCAGAATTCCGGTTGGTCTTCGATGGTTACCCATCGCCAGTCACCCAGAACGGTAAACTGTGAACGTCCACACAACGACGCCGACGACGTTCTCCAAGTAAAAGGACAACTCCTGATCGTTTCTATTCCAGCGCTTACTTAAGTCGTTATAATTTAGCAGTTTTATATTCTTAAATGTAATTTGTAGAAGAGGTGCTAACACTGCTGCCTAATGCAGTCATTTGTAACGGGTATCAATCACTGCCTGCTTGTGGAAAGATTGGCTTCTTTATTTTTAATAATCTGACAGCATTTTGTGTTTGCATGGTCTTCCATAATCTAATGAAGTAATCGAATTACACTGCCAAGCGTAATGATGTAATCAAACTACAATACCAAGTGTAATGATGTAATCAAACTACAATACCAAGTGTAATGATGTAATCAAACTACAATACCAAGTGTAATGATGTAATCAAACTACAATACCAAGTGTAATGATGTAATCAAACTACAATACCAAGTGTAATGATGTAATCAAACTACAATACCAAGTGTAATGATGTAATCAAACTACAATACCAAGTGTAATGATGTAATCAAACTACAATACCAAGTGTAATGATGTAATCAAACTACAATACCAAGTGTAATGATGTAATCAAACTACAATGCCAAGTGTAATGATGTAATCGAACTGTTTGTGGTGGACGTGATTTAAGTCTACATCATGGTGGTGGCTATCTATGCTAGGGCTTGAGGCCATACAGCGTTGCAAGGTTATATCTTGCCCAGTGAGCTTTGCAAGCAAATGTGATACATTTTAATACTGGTATATGAGCAAAGTTCAGAATATTCGCAGGAAAGGTTCTATTGATGTTACAACACTTGATGTAAAGTTGCTTTAACATTTAAACAGCATTTCTTTTCTTTTCAACTTGTGCACTGTTATACGAAATGCAGAACTATGTTTAACAGAATATAGTGGATGCAATTTCTGATATTTGAGCATTTTTAGACTGCTTTTTGCAGTGAATATATTTAATTATTTAGCTTTAATTGCTTGTACAGTAGTTTACTAAACAGCATTTATCTGGCACAAATCACACATGTTGTATTTTCATTTCCACTACTTTTTTACTTGACTCTTGGCAGTTTGTTTCTTTCGCTTGATTCTGTTTTAAATCTAGAATCCTTCACTTTAAGTTATTATCAAATTATAAACAAACAAATACATTTCAAGTTGTAAATTCCGCTAAACTATTCATGTACAAAAAGATGGATTGAATGTTTCTGCATATGAAATTAAATTTTAAGGAAATTGATTTACACCGATGAAAACATGTTGGCTTTTTTCATATGCAGCTAATTTCTGTATGCACAAACATCCATACTAGAATTTTTAGAGTCCTAAGTAATTGGCAGTCTTCAGAGGTTCTGGCTTAGGGAGAGGACTTATTTTTTTTAGAAGAGGAGTTCTCTTGCGTTAGGAGAGTACTTTCATCTGTGGAGGAGATCTTTGTTTAGAAGACTGCAGATCCTGAAGGCGTTGGTTTATGAGACAGATAGTTGAAAGGCTGGTGAAGCAGAGAGTGATGGTTTCACGAATCCTGAAGTCTCGCCCTGTTCGTTGATGGTCAGGCTCTTCGACGTGGCACAGCGATTCACTGCAGATGAGAAATTGAGACCTTGATCCAGAGTAGTTGTCTGGAAAAACCCAGAAAAGACAAGAATTTAATATAGAATTTTTTCCCTTGGAAATGAAATACAAATTTTATCAGGAGAGGAAACCAGAACCATTGTTGCAATAAGATGAATTCTATTAATATTTTCTAAGATGCATTAACTTTCATCATTTTTAAAATAAATTTTTAAGATTAGGAACTACATTAGAACAAAAGCTAATTAAACGCATCTGCTAGGTTCATAGCATGCCTTTGGTTTCTCAAGTGTTTCCACTTACATATATTATGTAAATACCACCCATCCATATATTATGTAAAAAATCATATTTTTAACCCCTTCCCTGTTACAACTCGTATTTCTGTGGACCCTCTTAGAGTACATGTATACAACAGAGAGCTCAAGAGCTATTTTGACCCACCTAGAGTTGCACATGTATCTTTAAATCTATCCGTGTTTCAGTAACAAATGACAACTTTTCAAAAGGTGCCGCATCATTTCCATAGGGTAACATAATTGTAACAAAATTACGTTGTAATGAATTACAGTACAGGATAGTGGTTCAGTGTTACTGTGAATCACTTACAGCTATGAGAGCAATGCAGGGGTCAATATCTCTGACAAAAGTGTTGGACATTGCTTGGATGTTTCCTTTCACGCTCGGATGAAGTACTGACGCTCCGATGCTTCTCGGGTTCTAAAACAAACAAGCAAGTATGTAGGTAATAAGGTGATTTGTTAAGTACCTCTGACAAGTGATTTTCTCTCTCAGCTAGCAGTTTCATATGTACCACCAGATAAAAAAGGCGCTATACAAATGCACTTAATGAATGAATGAATGAATGAATGAATGAATAAGCATAAAACTCTTTTTTTCATAGCGTAGAATTTTGCCAAAACAAATAATGTATAATATATATAGAAGTCATTTAATCAGTTTTGATGTAAACAAATATAAGAAGCAGATGAAACTGACCAAGAGCCAAGGATGATCGAGAAGATCAGAGGCAGATGCACGGATCGACATGTCCACCTCAAAGATGAACATGATCATATCCTACAACAGCCAATCACAGAAGAACATGATCATATCCTACAACAGCCAATCACAGAAAGATAACAAACGTAGTGAAAGATTAACATGAACCTATCACTGTTAGTGGTTGCTACAGAAAACGTTTGCTTACATTACATTACAGGCCCACAGGGCAAAGGCTGTAGCCAATCAGTAATCGAGTGCTCGAGTTGTAATGCATAGTATAGGTTTGAGTCATCTAAGACCGTTACTATGTAAGCAACTCAAGCAAGTCCTCCAATCAGACTTGCTCAGCATAATTATATATCACTGATGACCAATTGATGCTTGCTTCTTAGTGGTGCTTAATAACTGCATAATAGCTCAACAGAAATAGAAAAAAGGTGCTTAGTCTAGATTTAGGCTTTGGGAGTTGAGCTACCGGGAAATTAGGCTACGAACACTTGGGCTATGGGATGAGCTAGACTATGGCTATGTGGCAGTTTGGCTGGATGGAAGCTAACACTGTAGTAAGGCTAGAGGCAGTTGGGCTAGGAGATAATTAAGCTAGAGGGAAGTTAGTCAATGGATGCTTTGCTAAATCGGATTTACATTAGACGAGGAGTTAGCTTGGACAATTTCTGAGTGAATCCCCTGGTCATATGAATCTGGACATTTTTATAGCGCCTTTTGCAAAACCTCTTAAAGCAGTCGTAAACTCGGCAAGTTTTCAGTGCATATGAACGCTCGGTTACCACTAAAAACATTTCAGTTTTCGAGACTAGAGCAGACGTACTTTCGCCGAGTCCGAGATCGTGTCCCAGTAAGGAGCCGGGAAGCCCACGGGTCCAGATCGTATCCTCTGCAAGACTCTCTCAGCACTTGCATCACAGCTAGACAAACCAACAAATTACATCTACGAGTCAGTTTGTATACTGGCCGCCATCGGATCTAAATTAAGGTAAGGTCAAGTAATTTGCAAACTAGCAGCCCTCCACAACAGCCCTCGGAAGACTGCTCAGTGGTACTGAAGTTTGATGTCAGTGATGTGTAACTATACGTACAAATGTATACGTGCTGCTTTCAGGCACATCTCATGGGTGGTATAACATGTAATATATATAAATAGCAAAGAATCCGAGCAGTTCCTTAAAAAGCTTACCCTTAGAGGCAGACAAGGATGAGAAAAGCTTTGAAAAGTCGTCATGTTTCATTCTTTAGCATGCGATGTTGGGTGATCCTACCACCAACAGTACTTACTTACTTACTTACTTACTGACAGAGTATAAATCTTGTAACGACTTTCAGCCTGACGAGGCTTTGAATCTATGGCCTCTAGGTTGACAGTTCTACACATTACCTACTATACCACCGTGTACCCTGCAATATATACTATATATATTATATATATATATTATATAATATATATATTTATTTATTATTTATGCTCATTTCGAATTTTAATGGCTGAATGCTGACAACCACAGAAGTCATTAAATGTCAACTTGATAGGAAAGGAATGCATTGCTGCACTGTTATAAACAGACAGACAGGACAATTACGACCAGAAGAGTACATCTCATGAGTAGGCCTTGTGAAGAGGCGCTATACAAATTTTCGAAATGAATGAATGAATGAATGAACGATCGAACGAATGAGAAGAATGGACAGCCGAAATGAATAGCAAACGTGAGATTAGGATGAGAAGAACATACACGCCAAATGGCAGATGGCCGCTGAGAAGGAAATACATGATCACTCCGAATGCCCAAACGTCTACTTTCACTCCGTATCTGAAAAAACAAAACGGTTTTGATGTCATCTGAACGCATGCACAGCAGGCTGCCAAAATAAACTTCCAAATGCTGTAGTAGCCTAAATGTGAAAGCAAAACCATTTAAAATCTTTGAAAGAAAACAGCTCTGCTACGAGCTGCATCTAATGTAATTAATGTAAAGTAAAGCAAATTTTATATCATTAGCCCAGCTCAAAATCTATGCTGCTTTAATACAAAGTATTTTTAAATAATCAGTTGCTAGGTATAACAATTTATGCTACATTGCATGTGCTTCGGGCAAGTAACCATCGAGCTCTTCTTAATTTCCCATAATATTTGCGTGTTCTTTTAGCTAGGGACCTTGCATACACCTAAGTTTATAAACATCTGAAAGTTGTTCTCTATCATTGGAGTTGGGCTTGAAGCACCTCTGAGTAGCTTATCATGTAGAGGAGCTAGATAATCCAATGAATGAATGAATGAATGAATGAATGAATGAATGAATGAATAAAACACTGAACAATTTTTGGCTGTTGTACACATAAGACCCAACCATTTCTGCACGATTCAAGCATTCAATACAACTCTGCACTATAGTATAAACAAATCGTGGCCAAACATCATTTATTAGCACATGTATACTTTGCATCTAATTCCCAGTTAATGAGAAACCCAACGAATGACTTCTGAGCTCACTATGAACAATTTCCACTACAAGCAGAGTAGCTGGAAAATGACCAATGTACATGCGTAAAGCCCAACCCATAGAACCCGGGCTCCCCTATATTAAAAACAGATTCCTGAAATAATGTAAACACAGCTGTTAGTGTGGGGGTGTGTGCCAAGATTTAGAAACTTAGACACAGCAGAGACATACTGCATTATTATTATTAAATAAATTTATAACGCGCGCAAGGTCACACAGAAATGTGAATCTGAGGCGCGGAAAATTAATTAATGCATTATGACGATATGACTAGGTCGGAAACTGCCTACCCCGTGCGAGCGAGCATTTCCGGTGCTAGATAAGTTGCTGTTCCACACAACTTGTACAGCAGGCCGCTTACTTCGGTTGCCAAACCAAAGTCCCCCAGCTTCACCATACGACTGCCATCAAGAGTTCTAAAGACCTGCACACACAAAAATTAGGAAGAGCTCTGAAATTTTTTTCATCTAATCTGACCTCTTCAGCACTGCTGTCGTGATGCACAAGGTCAATTAGGTCATGCTGTGATGGATTGTTCACAAGGTCAAAACATAATCTGTTGCAGAAATCTGTTCAAAATCCAATATATTGTAAACAGATTGAAATCTGGGAAAAGAAGTCAGGTGAGTTGAGAGCATTGGTACGAGAGTTGCAAGTCACACAAAGAAGGCGGAGAGTTTCAAATGGTGGAGAGCAGCAGAATGTGAATCGACATTGGCCAAAGACGAGTTATGTCTGCATCAGAAACAACATACTTTACATATGATGATGCTGAATTGCTGATCTTAAGAGAAGATTTTCACCAAAACAGAACTAGTTAGGAATTGTGAATAGAATGATGGTAGATGATTTGAAGTTCACAGCATTCCATGAAATGACAGCGTGCACACTACTTAAGACACGAGACCACAAAAAAACAAAATCAACGATAACACCAATGTTCCTAAATGCTGAATAAACAAATCCCAGTACCACGATCTTGTCCGGTCTGATGTTGCGGTGAACGATGTTGAGTGAGTGAAGGTAGGCGAGTGCTCTGCACAGCTGAATGAGAAGGACACTGGCTTCCACCTCGTTGTGCTCGTGACCAACCACAGCGTCCAACAGATAGCCACCCTGAAGACAACAGACAAATTTATCTCATGATATGTAAGGTAGTGTGAGGTAATTTTCCACTCTCAATGTTTATTTTTTATTTTTTTCTCGCATTCACTCACGACTTAAAGTGTGGCAGGACGGTCATGGACAGCCTCCTGGCACTTATTTACAAATCTCTATGCCGTCCTGCCACTTATTTGTCCAGCACACCTGAAAAGGTGAGGGCCCTGAGGGGGCATCCACGCACTTCTTTTTTACACTTTAAGCACTGGCCCTTAGGCTTCTCACTATACAAGTCTAGTAGGATAGCAGCTAAGTGAGAGTGCTCAATAACTTCATCTGTGAGCAAACAATGCTCGGATAATTACTGGAGAGCTGCGTCATTAATGGTTTGCTTTCACACACATGCAGACAACAACAATAACAGCAGAACCAGTCCAATGATGTAATCTGAAGGCTAGGAGCCAAACCTGGCCTGGACCATTGGTCTTGATGAATTCCATGATGAGGTAGAGTTCGGACGGAGTATCGAGCTCATCCATCAGCTGCAGGATGTTCGGATGCGAGATGCAGCGGATGAGACTGACCTCACAGTCGACGGCGCTCTGCTCCTGCTGCGTCAGCTGACTCTTGTCGATGATCTTCAGCGCCAGCCGAGTCACACGGCTCCTGAGTCAGACGTCCAACAACAATGAAATTAATTATCACTATTGTCTACTGCAGGAAACATCATTGTTTTAACTATCATTGTTCTTTTTTACCTATTTCCAAAAAGCAGATAATTTTTGCTCAATCGCTTAGGATTGCAAAACTGTGAGAGAAGATTTTTACTCTTCACTTCACTTCTCACTTTGTGCTTCAATTTTCATGTTTACATAACTGTTACTTGCTTTTTCCTGTCATTTCACTCCTCACGCGCTACTTTACTTCTCGTATCACTTTCTTGTTTCATGTCACTTTTATTATCATCACAATTGTCATTAAAATTATTACTGTCATCATCACCATTACCATCATCATCATCATACAGAGGAATGATTCGATGACGAAATAAGATTAGAAGGATATCAGGAATCTTTATCATCATTATCTTTACTATCACAAAGCTTGTTTACATTGGCCTTAGACTGGTTCCCTTGTCCCAGTGTTTAATCTAGACGTCTCTGGGGGGGAAAGTTCCCCCCCCAGGATTGACATTTCCCCCCCCAGAAAAATTTCACAAAATGATATTGGTTTTTAGTTACTACTTTCATCATTGCTTTACATGAAGTGTTATAACATACCGTGATGTTATTTACTATTATATGATTATAATGACATTATTTACTAAATTATATATGATACTATCATGTTGCAATGAGTATAACTTACCCCGGTACTGTATATATATTTGTATAATTTTTGCACAACTAAAAACAAATATGACATTCCCTCCAGAAAATTTGACAAAATGATAATAGTTTTAGTTGCTGTTTACATCATCGTATTATGTGAACTGTTATAATATTGTAATAGCCTACTATTAATTATTATATGGTTAATGCATGATTATAATGTTATTATTTACTATTATAATATATGACACAATCCTGCTAAAATGAGAATAACTTACTGCTAATATTTGTACAAATACTACTTTTGTACAACTGAATGGCTTCTCAAAATTGGTATCCTTCAAATTTTAGACTGTAAAATTTCAAAATGTTTGGTCCTATTATTTGAACACATATAGTAAAACCTAAAAACAACACCATTACTACACATGGTTTCCTGAATTTGGTACCGGTAGTTTATTAGTTCTTGGTTGGTTTGTGTACCATTAAATAGGATTTCAGAAAGTATGTCCTGGTCAGCAATTCAGGACCATCTTGGGAAATAGGGTTAAACTGACACAGTGCTGAAAAGTCAGCTTATAAAGGCTACTGTTATATTCATGTCTGCATTTATTCATTAGAATAACTCAGCAACAGGAGAATTGAGCTGCTGAACTCGATACATAAATATATTTTTTATTGTAATTATAATCATATATACATGTATATATATATTGGATCCTAAAACACTTTTTTATCAGTACTGAATAGTCTAATGGAGTTATTTTGCCAAAATGACACCTTAAAAGAGTACCATTACAGTGTGGAAATAACCCCCCAAAATATTTGTTAAGTGTTGCTTATATCTATTGAAGTCCACTCTTATAAGCACTGAAAAGTACAGGCATTTTTGTTAAGATGACACATTAAAATGCTGCCATTGCAAATTTGCAATGTGGAAATTCAAAAAGTTTCTAATGAGGCTCTGAATAAGTACAGGTATTTTGTTAAGATGACACACTAAAATGCTGCCATTTCAATGTGGAAATTCAAAATGTTTCTGAAAAAGTACAGGTATTTTGTTAAGATGACATCTTAAAATTAAAATGCTACCATTGCAATGTGGAAATTCAAAAAGTTTCTGATGAGGTGCTGAAAAAGTACAGGTATTTTGTTAACATGGTACCTTAAAATGCTACCATTGCAATGTGGAAATTCAAAAAGTTTCTGATGAGGCTCTGAAAAAGTACAGGTATTTTGTTCAGATGGTACCTTAAAATGCTACCATTGCAATGTGGAAATTCAAAAAGTTTCTGATGAGGCTCTGAAAAAGTACAGGTATTTTGTTCAGATGGTACCTTAAAATGCTACCATTGCAATGTGGAAATTCAAAAAGTTTCTGATGAGGCTCTGAAAAAGTACAGGTATTTTGTTCAGATGGTACCTTAAAATGCTACCATTGCAATGTGGAAATTCAAAAAGTTTCTGATGAGGCTCTGAAAAAGTACAGGTATTTTGTTCAGATGGTACCTTAAAATGCTACCATTGCAATGTGGAAATTCAAAAAGTTTCTAATGAGGCTCTGAAAAAGTACAGGTATTTTGTTCAGATGGTACCTTAAAATGCTACCATTGCAATGTGGAAATTCAAAAAGTTTCTGATGAGGCTCTGAAAAAGTACAGGTATTTTGTTCAGATGGTACCTTAAAATGCTACCATTGCAATGTGGAAATTCAAAAAGTTTCTGATGAGGATCTGAAAAAGTACAGGTATTTTGTTCAGATGGTACCTTAAAATGCTACCATTGCAATGTGGAAATTCAAAAAGTTTCTGATGAGGCTCTGAAAAAGTACAGGTATTTTGTTAAGATGACATCTTACAATTAAAATGCTACCATTGCAATGTGGAAATTCAAAAAGTTTCTGATGGGGAGGGGGCCCATCCCCCTCCCCATACCCCTCCCCCTACGGGTCTCGGCGCTACGCGCCTCACGAGCGTCCTTCGGACACTCGATTGTCTCCCCCCCCCAGAAACCTGAATTCCCCCCCCAGCGGACGGGGACTAGATTAAACACTGCCCTTGTCCTTCAATTTAGCTGTCCTCTCTGTTCTCAGGATTTTGCTAGACCATTAACAGATGCTATAAGAACAGCTAGAAATAAAAAAAAACAAATATCTCAATCAAAATTACATTTCAGTTTCATTCATAATCAGCTGTGAACCTGACTTTGATTTTATTCTCTGTTATTTACATAATCATCATTCATCAATATTTTATACACTGTGTATTTTATTATACTTGCTTTTCGTAGCAGCGCTTGACTAGAACAAAGTCTCCCTGGGCCAAAACTCTTCCGATCCGGTACTTGGCCAGGATGGGAATCGGAATACCGAAATTCTCACCTGCAAGCAGAGCAAGACAGTCAATGAATGGCAGAGTGAATTCATATTGTATTGTATTGTATTTAAACATTTATAAAGCGCCTCTAGTAGGGTGAACCGTTCAGAGGCGCTCCCAGTGCGCAAGGCCCCGCGAGAAGAAACAAGTTTTGAGAAGAGACAAAGCAGAGGAGAGACTAACAGAAAGAAGTGAAGAGCGGACAGAAGGAGAAAGGGCATTCCAAAGAGAAACCCAACACAAAAAGTTCACATCTCGTTGAGAGTAGCTTTTACTTAGAATTTACCAGTAACCAATGTTCCATGCATTACAAACATGTGCTATAGAAGTTTCCAGGTGGAATGAGATTCCTGACAAACAGAGACAGGCAGACAGAGACAAAAAGAGACACACACACACAAAGAGAGAGAGAGGCAGACAGACAAAGAAAGAGAAACAGAGACACAGAGAAAGAGAGAGTGAGACACACAGAGAGAACGTTTTCTCAGAATACCCGAGCTCTCACCTGAATGTCCACGATTGACCACAGTGATCACCTGAAACAACAATGTCGGCCATTATTATGAGGACAACAAAAAAGTTGTAGAGCAGCAAAAGTGAGGATGATGATGATGATGATGACATCATGGTTTATTTAGACAAGCAGAAAATACTATATGCATGCAACAATAATGTCAATGATGATTGCACCAGTGATTAGGAAAGGCAACCATTATTGTCTGATGTGATGCATTACCATCTACTGGTTGACAGTTAGTTCAGTGGTAGAGCTTCCATTCTCTTGAGGAGGGAAATACATTTCAACTTTTCTTTTCAACAATCCCCACCCGAGAAAACTCAGTTATAAAATGAATACACTTGGGAAGCTTTGATGGTGCAGGAGGTGACTGCCATTAGTTCTCTCCAACACAGTTCTCTCCCATCCTGATATTCTTCCCCACTTCCTCCAACCTCCCATACCATTTCAACTCTAAACATCATCCACTCTAGCTGTCTAACTCCTCGCCTGACTCACCAGATCTTGACCTCTGCCCACTGACTTTTTTTGCTTGAGCGCCTGTGAATAAGCTGGTTCTCGCGTCGTAGCTTTCGTGGACGCTGCAGACGTTCCGAGGTTACGATTACAATTTACAGAGATTAAACTTAAGTAAAATCACTCAGACTAATGCGCGCTGCTGCGTTTCGGGGTTGTTGGGTTGTCAGTAAATTATGAATTAAGTCTACCTTTGGTTTGAGTGCAGGGCTTGAAGGTCTCACATTGCAGGTTTCCGCCAGCGTGGAGAAATTCAGTAGCCTCGTTTCTAAAATGAAAAGCAACCACTGCACCACAGGTCGGGTTGAACAGTGAACACTCCACAGTTCGCAGAATGGTAAGGTAATTAAATGCTAGGTAATTAATGACAGTTGAAGATAGATAGGTTGAGGCAGTGGTAAAGGAATGTTAAGACAACTAAAGTAAGGTCAGGTAGGGTAAGGAACTCTCTGAAAGACAGATATTGTAATTTAGAAGAAGGTAATACTAGTCACTAGGGTAAGGTATTGAAGGCATGCTGATGTAAGGAAATCAAGTATGGTAATTTAAAGATGGTACAGTTAAGGTACCAGTATTAGTAAAGCAATTTATTATATTCTTTTACAAAGCTTGAAACTTCCTTTGGTCTCACTGGACTTCCTCTCCTTTCGTTTCACTCCAATCTTACAGAGCATACTCAAAATAAAATTAATGATTACTTCAGGTGACCCTCGCACCTCATGAGCTCCACTAAAATTTGGACTTCCTCAAAGATCCCGCCTGTTTCTACTCCTGTATGTCATGATTACAGCTCTGATATTCTTCTTCTGTTTGCTAAACACTCAGCCTCTGGTCACCTCTGTGCTGATGATGTCCAGACTTTTGTTCATGGCTCCTCTTCCCAACAACTTGCTCTCTCAGCCTCTCTGTCATTCTACTGAATGTCTTTCCGCTGATCTCAATAGTTGGATGTCTTTAAATCGTCTTTTGTTAAACTCTTCCAAGACTCAATTGAATAGCTGATTAAACTTGACGATTATGTTCTACTTGTCAACAGGTTTCCTCGATTTACCTTCTTGACAAAAATGTCCGTGCTTTTCCTGAATTCCCTCTGGGTATTAAGTACTCTAAACAATACAGCTTTCCTTCTCTGTGCATATCTCTAATCTCTCGCAGTCCAATTTCTAAAATGCACAAGTATTGATCTCAATTTTAAAGATGTATCTTTTGCTCAAAATAATGGTAAAAAAACACAAGTGCATGTATTGCACAGAAATGCAAACCTGGCTGGCTGGCAGTTGATCGAACACGATGCGATGACTGGCTTTGGTAGTCTGGCTTTCTTATAATTGGAATGATAGGGGTGACAATTTCCAAAGCTGTGGTGCGGCTGTTGGTACAGGCTGATTCAACAAACTTCGCTTCTGAAAAAACAATCGCTAGAAAATGCTGTATTCTGCTTAGGATGACAAATTGCCAATTTGCAAAATCTGGTTCACAAGCATAATTATTCGTATAGCTTTGCAGGCTGTCAAGCAGTTAAGCTCGACTGTTAAACTTGCTATTATCATCATCATTATTATTATTAAATAAATTTATAATGCGTGCAAGGTCACACCGAAATGTGATTCTGAGGTGCTATCATCTGATACTAATCATGTAATGTTAGACTGCACACTTGTGAGTTTCAATGCTTTAGGCTAATATTTTAAAAGATCTGGCCATTGGTAAAAGACTCAAATTAAATCGAAACCTTTAAAATAATTCTCGGCATTAGCCGGCATTTGCTACAATGATTCTTTAAATATCAGTGAAGCAGGCTAATCACTACTAGAACCTTCCTAGAGCTGTTGCTGTAGTTACTATAGAAGTAAAGCAGTCAATAAAGCTATTCTTAAGGAGTGCTCATTGTTACCAAATCCATCAAAATTCTTAGATAAGGGCAAATGGCTGGACATCTCTTTAATGGCTGGAGTCCATTCAAAACTCAGTGGAAATCCAACAGGAAGTCAGAAATCAGGTTGAAGTGATGGCAATTCCAAAAAACTGTGTATAACTGTTTGTCTCTTTTGTTTAAGCTTTAATGGTAGAGTTCACTGAGAAATGCTTGCGGAACAGAAATCTCTGACTTATCGTTAACCATGACATGGATTAATCTGATGAAAATTGATATACTCTAATGAAACTCAACTTCTGCACAGCTGATGGTCTAGCACACACACACACACACACACACACACACACACACACACACACACACACACACACACACACACACACATACACACACACACGCGCACGCACACACGCGCGCACGCACACACACACACACAAAGCACCAAACTGTTGAGCACGGTTTTAAGAAGAAAAAACAAACCTTCCTCGGACATCTGCAGGTCATCCAGGGAGAATTTCTCCGACTCAAATGCCACAAAGACTTTATTTTCCGTATAGAACCCAGAAAGGTCCTGAACCTAAAGCATTCAATTAAAAAACCTCATCTAATGAAATCAGTCATTTTGTAGCCTAACAGGCCGACCTCCCAATTATTTTTTCTACAGGTAAGACAAAACATTTACATGGCAACTTTTGGCACCATTCTTCTCAGGCATTTCTCTCAATTTATGACAGTTTCATTTTGCTATGCTTTGGTTAGAGGAATGATTTCTGAGTAACCCCCACCACCCCTTGAAGAGGTGCTGTACAATTTATTGTAATGAATGAATTATACATCAAACTTGTACTTCTATTCTATATGGAGCCTTCCAAGATCTATGCATTTGTACCTGGAAATGCAGACATGAATTCGGACCCAATGCAAATTCACACCAAATGTATGAAAATAGCACTAAAAGTGCAAATCGGCAGTATTATATTGCTACATATAAAATAAAAGTACCGGTATATTACCGCCATTAAATTTGTTAAGTTATATTCACTAAAACTCTACATTTACTTTAGCTACAGTACAAATTCACATCATATGCAGAAATTTATAATGAAATTCACGACTAAATTCCGTGCAAATGTATAAATTACCATATCAATTAGCCTAATAAAAAAAAAGGAATATGCAGTATACCTGTGGGCCAGTCATCATGTACATTTTACGAATTGTCCCTGTTTTCATGTTCAGTGCACCGGCCAAGTGTGTCAAAACCTGATCGAAGGATGTAGCCGTTCGTCTATTCAGCAGCATACGAACCATGTTGCGTGGACGTGGTCCAGCTCGGATAACAACCACCATTTTTGGCTGACTTGGTATGCAGTCTGGCGTCTGGGACCTCTCGCCGACATCCAGTTTTTCATAGTTTCGTGGAGTGACCTTTCGCAGACTTGTGTACCAGTTGAAACTGTTGATGCTCTCATACTTCAGTCTCTTGAACACTGGGGTTGACGAGCACACGTAACTATGTCCATCCTTGAGTTGGTCAAGGTCGTAGATCGGCTCACCATGTAAAGAGAAGATGTGCCGAACTCCTTTCTGCAAGATCGAGGGATCACAGAGGGCACTTTTGTTGACCTCGGAAAGCAGCGAGTTGAACGTGCGGAATCGTTCCTGTGTGATGGCCATAGTCACTCCCTTGAAGAACGGGTCACCATTTCGGTAGAGCTGGATCTTCCTAGCCTTCATCTTGGTCGAAAAGTCCTGCAAACTGACTCTGTTTGAAAGCTGGGAGACCGAACGAGTTGCGGAACCAACCCGGGAATTCTTCGGGGAGCGAAACGGGTTAACATCGTTTCTTGATGAGGTATTGTTGGTTAGATAGGCAGTGGTATTACGTGCCATGTTTACTTATAGCGGCTTGCTGGAAATGTTACTCTACGAAAACAATCAACATAATTAGTCAGTATTGGCACAGTGTGTGCTGAATTAGGCGTTATAGAAAGATCCTTCAATGCAGGTCCAAAATGCGTTCGCAGCGGAACTAATTATCCTATAGGGCAGGCCTAAGCCTCGTTAGGCCTAATGAGAACGATATGCTTTGAGTTGCTGGCGATATCCCTACATGACCCACGCTATAGTAGCCTTGCTTATGTTTGAAGCAGGTTTTAAAAATTAGCTTAAACGGGATTATAATTTAGAAATAAATCTAAAATTGCTGTCACTTTAATTTTTCCTGCTGATTAATTATATTATTCAGCAACTTACCGTTTACTTTGAAACCATCACCGCGTCTCAGATTAATCGTTATCGAGTAAGACGCAATGGATTATGGTATTAAGTTATGATAATCTGGTGTCAAGACATCCATCGATGGGACATCCGATATGAAAATCAACATAATAATTTGTATTGTAAATTTAGTTTTCTCTAACATAATAACTTCTTTAGCGCCATCATATTATTGAGGCCAAGGCGTCAGCCCATGGTCGCTGCTGAGCAAAATTGTTTTTCAAAGCAAAATCCGTAATAGAGTGAGTCAAAAACATAATAGAGATAGCCGAAAAACGCAGATTGATTGATTAATTGATTGATTGATTGATTGAGTGAGTGAGTGAGTGAGGCCTAGCTCCGACAGAGTTCTAACACAGTATAAATAATTTTTATCTATATATACTGTGGTTCTAAGACGACAAGAAAAGAACCTAAGCAGAAAAGGAGTTTATATTATTATAATTTATAAGGATAGAAGAACTCGGAATATTAGAGAGATCGAGTAAAGGGAATCAAGGATGTATAGGCTATGTTCGGGAATCGAAAATATTATGTTTAATAACATGTCCTAATGCACGACTTTGTAAATAATTTGTCGTTTGTATGTTCTTTAGTAACCACATTTAGATTTTCTTTCGTATATAACCACACAATCACGTAAGATACTGCGATCTTTATCAGGTGAATAAGTTGGTGGTTCTGACACGACTTTAATTTTACGTGGAGCGAAGACATTTCGCAGATTTACATAGCGTGGTGCTTCTGCGGCGGAAGATTCTGCCGCTTGGCGCTTTCAGAAATTACTATTGCGGCGAAAAAAGGGCTGCCAGACATCCAGGATTTGGCATTGTGCTTCCTGTTTCTCAGATTGATTTTAAATTTATTGTCCCGGAATTAGATAGCCACTTCACCAAATGTTCTTGGTGGATTTTGCTCAATTAGCTTGACAGGTTAATGATAAAAAATTATAACAGAATCGAATTTAGTCGTAATTATAATATCCACATTTCTTAAACGCCACTCGAAAGCCAGGTGCAGGGCATCAGCTTATTCACGAGTGCTGGGCACCAGCTTATTCACAAGCCATTGTAATTTAAACAAATACCATAAGTGTGTAGCTGCTTTCATAGCGCCCCATTCTGTCCTACTGCTATAACAGTCGCCCTAGATAAGGATTTGAAGACTGTCAACCATAAGGAACTGACCAGTATCGAACCCATGTCATTTGTATTATCATGCCAGCATGTTACCTTCCAGCCAACGAATTGTACGATTAATTTTTCGTTCTGTGCTCTGTGAGACTTAACGTTTGCTCTTGCTGCTGAAATTTGCTAATTCTTGTTCATCTAATCAATTAATTAAATTTTTAATTGATTACAATTAGCTACTGAAATGTGCTAATCGATTAGAATTAGCATAATCTTATAGCTCATTTATTAATGCTGTTTGTCTAATCGTTCTGTCCTTTTAGTTACCCACTTCAGATTTGTATATTACCGGTACTAAAAAGTTCTCAGATGTTTGAAAATACAAATTTTCATGGATGTCCACTTGGTATCTATGGACAGACTATCTGGCATGAAGAAGTGCTTCTGAATTAGGCTGACCAGTCTCATGTCTTTAGCTATTTAGCAGTTCTGTAGAAATATCCAGATTATAAATACCTTTAAGGAATCGTAATTTTTATGGTGTTAATCAGTGCTGAATCTTTCGGTATTAATTGTACAAATGAAGAGCAACATATGTGACTTGCTAAAATATCTTAGCATTACATTGGGCATCCAAACCACTTTAGACTAACAGTCTCAGGGCAGAAATCTGTGTAAGAATTTCTGCTCGACTTTGTGCCCCTTAGCCAACTCGGCTATGATGAGTACATCGACTGTACACTGTCGGTGGGAAGATTAGATGGCGAGGGATAGGACTGGCCACCCACCCTCATATATGCTGGGGCTTAGAGAATGAAGTTGCTAGCACTTCATGTCCATGATTGCCTCAGGACTAGCTAGCTTTAGGGACTGCTCTTCTTCACGTCAAATTATGTGCTTTCTTTGGTCATTCATTGACTTGCCATCAGAATTGCTCTGAATTTATTTTTATTCTTCTTTCAGTTGAACAATCCATCATGTCGAAATGCATGGGTATTTACTGCGGTAGGAGTCCTCTGGACCAGTATGGCAACTACAGTGACTGTGGGGTGAGTACTGACTGACCGATTGGTCAACATTTCTACTGTACAAGTTGACCTCTATTAGCCACTCACCTCTGACCTGGATTGAATCAACATGACTGTGTGATTCTTTTGTAGGGGACAATGTGGAGATCTTTTTTCGAGGTTACGTGAGGCGATATTTTATACCACGTTGTGTAATTGCTCACATAGGGACCATCCATGTATTACATACGCAAAGAAATCGTATTTTTTAACACCCCTTATTTATTTTGTGTACGTACATTCCGCCTATCCTGTTACTCCCAAATGTGGCTCTCCCCTCCCTGCATACGTAATGAGTGGAAAGCCCCCATGCCTTATGATAACATGTATGCCAGGCAGTGCATTAAAGAAAAAGTCAGTTATTGGCTGTACACTACAGTTTGAGTATGGCTTGTCAACAAGTACAGCGAGTTAAGTTGATAGTTTTGGGGAACATAACACCACTTTTTAAGCAGAGTGGCACATGAACCAGGACAATGTAAGCGATTTCGCTCTGGTTTCATACTGGTGAACTGCTGATAGTACTGTAGGTTCTGCAACAGGAGGTGCTTGGTTTCTACTCTGCAGGCGTGTGCGAGTGGTTTTCGAGTGGATGCGAATGGTCTTTGCCAGCGTTGCACCGGAGAACCGTCGTTCTACGACTGGATGTACCTCGTCTTTATGGCAGTCGTGTCGCTTGCACTCAACTGGTTTTTCATCGATGTTAGCAACAAAAGAAAAAGGTAGCAATTTACAGCACTTGCTGAGTGGCCAGGTGGCTCACTGCTTGGCAGTTAGATGAGCCATGTGGCTTGTTAATTATCTGAGCCACAGGGCTTGTTGATCGGATGAGCTATATGGCTTGTTAATTAGATGAGTCATGGAGAGTTTATGTGATAGAAGAACCATGTGGCATTATTTTTCAGATTCATGAGTTGTATGATTTTTTTAATTTTTGTAGGTAAGCCACATGGCTGTTCATAAACCATGCTGCCTAACTTCAGTAAACATATGAGCCATATGGCTTTTTGGCAAGCCATTTGTTGTTGTTAATTACCGAAGTCTATTAGATAATTTTTTTATGTATTTCTTTATGCTATCAATAAGATCACATTTGTTAGGTTATTTTTTATTTAATATCTGATGAGCCATACTGACGTTTTTTTTTTATCATGCAAACAATGCTTACAAAATTTAATGAGCAAGTTGGCACCATTTGTATTATATTGTGTATAAATTTACGACACTTTCTATGGCATCATCGGCAGCACGATACATCTAGGATGCTTTACACACTGCCAGCATTGGGTGTTATAGTTTGACAGATCAGCTAAATTGTATCCTTGTTTACTAGACGACCCTGTAGATGGCTATGCTTATTAGATAAGCAATTATTATTTTTGTTGTCTGAGCCATGCGTGTTGTTTGTAGTCGTCAGCTGCTCATCTTGCACGTGTCCGCTCTCGTAGAGACGGTCGTCTCTGGCATATGCGCCCTTCTCGTTGTTAGTCCTGTTGGCAGTCTGCGTGTAACGTCATGCCCGGTCAGCCAACTGTCCGACTGGTACACCCTTGTCTACAATCCAACCCCCGACTATGTCAACGTTGTCCACTGCACACAGGAAGCAGTGTATCCCATGTAAAAATCTCTTCTTTCGTTCGTTCATCATTCACTGGCTCGAACGCTCATTCAGTTATTTACTTTTTCGCTCGTTCATTTCTTTTTTCTGTTGATCATCATTCAGAATAATTTTTTCATTTCTTCATACATCTGCGCTGAGTTTTCATTCACTCATTCATCCACCAGGTTGGACTTGTTTGTTTGTTTACTAAATTTCTCATGCAATTACTCATTCATTTTCTTATTCATTGATTTGCATATTTATTCATTTGCATATTCATTAATCCACTCATTTATTTATTCAGTGCTTAGTATTTTAATGACGAGCATGCTGGAAAGTCAATGCAGATCGTCATTACAGTGTTAATATTGTTTATGTAATGTAATAAACTGTTATTTGAAAAGCTTGATATATATATTCACATAAATTTATGTCTGTTAATACATAATTGTCTTTTTACAGGTATACTCTGTTAATACATTTTGTCTTTTTACAGGTATACTGTGTTAATACATTTTGTCTTTTTACAGGTATACTTTGGTCTTCGTATACTACGCTTTCAGTCTTGCAACGATGGTTTTGATCAGACCTTTATTATCGGCAAAATTTGTTCCACATCACGGCACAAAATCGATCTACGCAGCTCTCTTCTTCTATCCGGTTCTCATTTGCGTACATGCTGTTTTGGCCGGCCTCATCTGTAAGCAAGCAGTGTGTCTCGCTGTCTGTGTCTAGCTATGTTTGTTGTCCTGTCTCTTTGCCTGTGATGTGTCTGATTCTGTCTATCCTTGTTTCAGTTTCTGTCCATGTCTGTCTACATATTGTTCCATTTATGTGGTTTTGTAAAGATTTATTGTTGATAATTCATTGATAGTGTTAGTCATTAATGTTTATATATTCTAAGTGAAATTATTTTTATGTGTATGAATAAGATCAACAAGTCCTTTCAAGTTGTTAGTAGTGTTGTATTGGTAGTTACAGTGTAATACTAATCCTCTCTATGCAATTTTTACGGTGTTGTTTGATTGCAATTATTTCTTTTTGCATTATGATTTGAAATTCTATCTTGTTATTTTGGGAGCGATAAAAACCTAATTTTAAGTTACGTAAATTTTTAATGTGTCCCCTAAAAGCAAGTGAAATTATAGTTAAATATTGGATGCTTTGATAAGCCTTGTGTAATTTTCTTTGCAGATTACTCCTATCCCTACATACTGTTGACGGTGTCGGTCATTACAAATGCCATTCACCTGTCATTATTTAAGGAACAGGTGGGTTGAAGAGGTTCTATCCTAGTCTTATAAATAGGCTGTGAATTGGTTGAGGACGAGGGGCAGTGATCAGTAACAGTCTACAAATAAAGTTGACATTTGATTCTCATTCATTCGTCTGAGAAATTTATTATAGCCCCCCTTCAAGAGGACTCAGAGGTGCTCCCAGCACAGCCAATGCTACAGAAAGGTCTTGAGTAACTGATAGAACGCAGGCAAATTATTCTGAGGTAGTAAGCACAGCACGAGCCCATTGGGAGCATCGATAAATGTGGATGAATGCAGACAAGGGGTTGGGCTGTTATGACCAATGCAGATATCTGCACCTAAATTTAGTACAATTATTTTGGTACAGCTTGTCGTACTAAAACTTGTGCCATGCAAGGCCATAGCTAGCAGCTTCAGTCGGATAGCTCATTCATTCAAGAGATTTATATAGCAAGTTAAGGCTAAATGTGGACAAATACAGACAAGGGGAGTGAGGGTCCAAAGTAGTCATCTCTGCGGATGTGGACCCCATTCCATATTGATGATGGATGTTGCCCGTTTGTCAATATTTAACAGACTGTTAAAAAATTGTAAGATTGTGTTTTGTTTATTTTTTGTCCAGTCATCATTGGAGCTGTTCAAGGCGCACGTGAAAGACTCGCGTAATGTAATCATTCTGCTGTGTCATTGGGTGCTTCACGCATTTGGCATCATCTCTCTCACGCAGCTCAAGATTCCACTTCTTCATCTTCCGCTTCTCTGTCTCATCCCTCTGCCAGCACTCATCTACATCGTAACCGTCAAGTTTACTGATCCGAGCAAGCTGGACGCCATCTGACAAAGTCTCGCATTCTCTCTGAGCATGGCATACAAGGCTTCTGGTGGGGCAATCTAGTCATGACCCCTCAGAATTCTGGGAACCATTCTTTGCGGCCTCCTAGCTGGCTTTGGTGATAGTTGCCCAAAGACTTTGTAAAAACAGCCAAGAAAACTGGAAGACAAAGAAAGCGAAAAACTTGAATTTTAAGACACGTGTGGTTTCAAAATGCACACCCAAAGAAATTTGCAAACAAGAGAAAGAGAATGATGGTAATTGCAAGAGTTTAAGATAGAAGATGAATTACTTAAACGATCAATTTTGACAGATTTAAAATCTGCGTCTCCATCAATCATCTTCTGTATCCATCGTTGACACTGACAGCATATCTGTACTTGCAGCTATCATGTTATACGCATGTATATAATGTACTTGTGAATAGTCCTGCTAGGTTGGATACTTTGTTACAGTGCCATGGGATCTCTGCAGGTCATGTGGGTTATGTGCAACAGAGGTCATCAGGTGACTTTGGCTTCTTTATGATGGTGCTTAACAATGTAGCTCGTTTGACACTCCACACATGACACGTTGTCATGTTACTTCAACTATGATAGACGTCAATGGAGTCAGCTTACTGGAGTTTATGAAATGTGCACGATTGAAATTTTTTGCTGTGGCAGAATCCTAAACATAGGATACGAGGTCATATGCGAATCTGCTTGTGTATATAGTACTGTTATTGTCTGCGGTTGTTCGCTAACAATGTGGCAGACGTATTAGAATTGGCGTTTATAAACTTCTGACAAATGAATGAAAAGTCTCACATCTTTATTGAAATATCTTCTAGACTCTGATCATGATGGAACACAGCATTGTGGATCTATATTCTATAATCCATGAGGAACAAGCAAATAAATACAAATATTTTGAAAACGGATACATGCAGTTCGATTCCATCTGCATCAAAACTTCTTCTTAACCAAAACCATTTGCTAATTGTAGCTCAAGTCAAATACTCTCAACATGCAAGCCAATGTCATTTACTCAAAATGAAGTGTTCCGTTGCCATGATTCCAAGAGATGTTGCGAAAATGGGAATTTTTACAACATGAAACAAGGGAAATTTTTACAACATGATCAAGACGAGCATAACATACATAACTGTCACAGTTCAAGCAGTGCAAAAGTTTTTTCATTCCTACTGGTTACATTACTTTCCAGTTTTTTGCACAGTGTTGTGGAGGGGACGACTACAATCCACACAAATGTTAATTTCCAAAGGTAAAACTACGGAAATCTGGATTTGGCGACGTGGGGAAGGTCTTTCTGTCTGCTTCCTCCTTCCTTACTTGGCCTTGCCCTGTGCAGCTACCTTGTCAATGGCAGCCTTCACTTCCTCATCCGACGCTAGGTAGTAATGCCGAATTGGTCTGAGATCGGCATCCAGCTCGTAGACCAGAGGAATTCCTGAAGAAGAAAAATAATAGATATCGAATACTTTCCTGAGGACATAGAAATCAATTAGATTTGAAAGCAAGATATTTGATTTGAAAAATATTACGAGTAATAATTGAAAAGTGTAAAATACAGAAATATCCTTTTAGAAATATATAAATTACTTCAATCAATCCAAATTTATATAGCGCCCCTTCAAGGTATCTACTCAAAGGCGCTCCCGGCCAAGATCAAGCGAAAAAAAACAGTCTTCAACAGTTTGTGAAATTGAGAACAGCTTGGAAGGTGTCGCATAGTCAAGGGAAGTCCATTCCAGGTTGTTGGACCAACCACAGAGAACGAACGCCTCTGCATTTTACTTCAATACTATTTAAACAAAGCTCTTGAACAAGCAATATTTATTACTACAAATAACAACAAGATTTGATAGTGCCACGGCCAAACTAAGAGCACTTTAAAGTATACACAAATTCAGAAGTCACTGACAGTTAGAAGGTAACTTTAAAAAGGTAAGCGTTGAGCTGTGATTTGAATGTCTCCAGACATGAAACATTCTTCACATGGTCGTGAAGACTACTAGGCAGTGAGTGGGTCATAAGGAACAGCAGCCAAACTTTGTACGAATAGTTAGACGAGTGTCATAGCCAACATGTGTTGTATTTGTCAGCATTAGTCACAGCAGTAGTCTGTCAGAAAGTCATTCAATGCTTCACAAAGAAATATTTTGTCTTTAAATACAGAAATTCTGTCAGAATTGCAGAATTTTAAAACAAACATCTTTCAGAGTTCACAAAATATACCTTGAGTCTATCGCTGCTCATCATCATTCGCCGCCTACTCCACCAATGGGAGCGTTGCACAATGAGTTTAATAAATGTCTCCACAGTGTTCGATTCTCAGCCACAGTGATGTCCATGCCTCCGTCTAAATCAGTGGTTCCCAACCTTTTTGGACTGCAGGGCCACTTTTTCTAAGTTGGAGGACACGAGGGCCACTTTTCCTTAGTTAAAGGGACATTAGGCCATTTAGGGGGCCACAATGCTAAAATTTAATCAACTAGAAGCATATATAAAAAATTAATTGTTACAATTAATTCAAAGTAGAATGTTTGATGTATATAGACTTAAAAATAGGCCTAAAATAATTTGTAACTGAATATAATTATATGTTCTATCCTGTCCAAATTGTCAATTTTTTCATACATTTTTGTTAATTCTTTGAGAGATGAGTGCCATTGCTAAGGCCAGGCGGGCCATTTTGTGAGGCCTCGCGGGCCACTTTTGGCCCGCGGGCCACGGGTTGGGAACCGCTGGTCTAAATCTATCGCTGCTCACAATTACGGAAATGTTTTCAGCCACATGCACCCAGCATGCATACTTGCATTGATCTGAAAGCTCACCTGTGGGAATATTGAGAGCCATGATTGCCTCGTCAGTCATGTTGTCCAGGTACTTGACAAGTGCACGCAGACTATTGCCATGCGCAGCAATCAACACATTCTGACCTTTCTGCATTTAAAAACAATAAATAATTATATAGTGCTCAGAGCTTTATTACATTTATTGGTTGGTGGCAACTTGGTAAACTGCCTCTGTTCCCTTGCACAGAAATGCTGCACAAATGATTAAGAAATTTCTGCCCCATTTGCCAGTGCTAAAGGTTTTTTAAAAAGAAGTGCATGGACGCCCATTACCTTTCCAAAAGAAGTGCCAGGACGCCCCTTACATTTTCAGGTGTGCTGGCCAAATAAGTGGCAGGATGGTATCATGGTATAGAGATTTGAAAATAAGTGCCAGGATGCCGTTCAATACCGTCCTGTCACACTTTAAGCCCTGCCATTAGCTTAGTTTAACATCCTTAGTTTAAACTGATTACGCCCCTTCAAGAAAAAAATACTCAGAGGCGGTCCCGACTCCAGGGTGCCCACGAAGCTTCCACTACAGTTTAAGCCGAACTACCACTGACAGATACCTTATGCAGTACTTATGATAACTGATGTAGACTAGATCTTCTACCATACTGAGCACCTTTATGGTTAGTACCTTGATCTCTGGAACAATGACGTCGAACCAGTATGGAAGGGCACGAGCCACCGTGTCCTTCAAGCATTCTGTTTTCGGAATCAGGTTGATGTCCACATACTAAAATCAAGTAACAGTGTGCTATGTATACATAAACCACACAAACTGCCCTCGACATTGTACAACTTGTCAGTTGTTGTCATAAATTTTGCCTACCAAGCTTACAAATTTTAAGTAACATTTTTACAAGAAGCACACATTCTTTAGCAGTAGCTTAACTCCTTAGTGACAAGCTGCATTGTTCCCTTACATTTTAGCACACATTCATTGCTATTAAAGGGTTAATAAAACTTGTAGAACATTTGTTGCAAAAAACAAATTTTATTCAAACTGTTACATACATAAACCAATTAATGGACACGTTGTTGTGATAAATACAGAAGAATATAGTGAAAACACACAAATAGCATTGCAAATGGAATTCCACCAGACCAGATTCACTTAGCACACAGTGAGTTCGTTATTAATACAGAATAAAATAATGCTTTAAATCAATTTCAAAATACATACCTTGTATTTGGGATCTTTACCAGGCCAGTATTCGCTGTCAACACCTACTGGGGGTGGTGGTGTGTCATAGGAACGACGCCAGATCTACATCAATTAAACGTCAACCAGATTTCGCTTAACTACATAAAAGTCAAGTATTATCAATTCTAACATCATCAGCATAAGTTAGAGTAGAATTGTTCTTTGTTAGTGCTGTGGACTGATTTGTATGGTATGGAGATCAGCGGAGGAGCGGAGTTCGATTCCTGAAGTTCCAGTAGGATAGACGTGCTTTCTAGACTCTTATTAGCGCCATTGTATTGCAGACTGTCTGTACTGTCAGTACTTAGTTAAGATCTTGATGTTAATCAAGATTGTTTCATGTAATCATACTGGGTTTGTCAGAATGAATTCAATAAAGAAAAGATTATTGTTATTATTATAAAGCTTTCTTAATTGACTTTAACCTAACGAAGACTGCCTTTGAGAGTCACTTGGTAGGCAGTACAAAATGTTCAGCAACACTACATAATATTCACATGCAAAAACTGAAAAGTCATGTACCTTAACTTGTTCCTCGCCGTGCTTAGCAGCAGTCTCCGACTTGTTCAAGCCCTGAAGAGCTCCATACATTCTCTCATTCAGACGCCAGTGCCTGTAAACAGGGATCCAGTGCAAGTCCAGACCATCCTGGATGAGGAAGAGTGTCTTGATGGCTCGCTTCAGAACACTGGTGAAAGCCACGTCGAACGAAAAACCCTTCTCTTTTAACCTCTGAAATTTAAATGAATGGAAAGACATGGAGCCTTACCTCAAACCGACAAAATTTCCAGCACATTAAACGTAAAGCCTCGCTCCTAATGGTCCATGAAATGAAACATTTGGCACCATTGCACTACTTCAAAGCCACAGAATTTCTGCTGTTTTCAATTCTCAGCGCTGGTTAGATCTGCCACCAACCCTTAAAAAAATTATGTGCGTTACGTTTATCATGTGCACACACCAGTGCGTCAGCTCCATCTAGTCTCGCTTTTCTTCGGATTTTGTCGCTTACCTGAATTGCCACTTCGTCCCATTTCTTACACTGCACTGCGTCCTCTTAGGTACTCTGAACGGCCTGCTCAATCCACATCATTTGCCTGCATAGGTCCTCCCTATCTATATCTTCGTAGTTTCAATACGTAGCGCTAGATAAATAACTACTCTAAACAATAAAAATCCGTTCTTAAAATTTACCAGCCTCTTAGCACTGATTTTCTAGCGCCACTGGTGCTGTCTTCTCGGTTGAATACCGCATGTATTCTGGCCCTGGACCGAAACCGACCAAACAACTTTGCAGGTTTCATTACCCACGAAACCGCTGAAAAGGTTGTCTTCATGGCGCAGCTTTCTTGTGACAAATTTTTAAGATTTATATTTACCTGGCCAGCCAACTTTGCCTCTTGGGTTCCAGACTCCGCCAAATCAGCGTCGAACCAGCCACAGAACCGGTTTTCAGCATTCCAGGCGCTCTCACCATGCCTGACCATCACAATGCGATGAGCGGCCGCCATCCTTCAGATGAAACCCTGAAATTTTCAACCAAAATAATCAGAGAAAACACAACCAAGCACCTGGAAGAAACCGATCCGACGGAAACCCAACGGCTACGAACGAACGTCCTTGGCTGACGGCAAGGTCAAGTACGCTGATGCTATAAATAGTGCATCTATGCAGTCTACGACGGTGCGTTTTCGTTTAGTCCAAAACGTTCCCAAACAACTTATATAACGCATGACTCTTCACTTCTGCAGAACTTGCTTCGCAAATCGCAAGTTAGCGGTGTTAGCTTACGTGATAGGCCCTAATGACTTGGATTACAAAAATTTCTGAAGCTAGAAACTTGACCTAAGCTACATAATGGAATGGCAGCATCTTGTTTAGTTGGTATTGCGTTTTTCAACCTAAATTATGTTATAACTCGGATCATAGAAAAATGGCATTTTATCGTGCACTGTGCTGCTGTGCAAAAGCGTGCTTGAAAGACTATCTACAAGCACGTAGGCCTAAATATTTTTTTTTAGTGAAATGCAGTCACAATTATTAATGTAGGCCTAAACATGATCTGCCTACTATGGTTAGGCTAACTATAATTATGCATGAAAATTGAAAATATTACATCCGAGATATATTTTATTAGGCCCAATGTTTTTCTTTAGAATTATTAGGCCTATAACCATCTTCCATCTAGGCTAAATCTGAATCACAGCACAGGCAAATAGGCCTAATGATAAAACAGCACTTGCTTTTTAAAGTGCAAGACATTTTTAACGAGAATAATTACAATCAGAGCAGTCATAAAAGGAACCAGGGCAGAGTGCGATATAGCTAGGCCTGCATGTCTCGAATTCTCAGAATGTGCAGAACCATCGACAGCCTTGCAAGTTGCAGCAGGTCAACGACCATGGAGTAGGGTCTTGGACCTCTAGGTAAAAGGTTTCTCAGGTAGCCTACCCGAACACGTGCTGCTGTCACAGGCTGCAATCTTTCAAGAAGCTCCTTAATTCACTTGTAGCCTAGCTCCCGAATCATCCCGATAAACTTCCAGGTTGCGCAATACGTTGTCACTGTTATAGTCCTACAGGTTACGACGCGATGTTAACCCTTTAGGGTAAAGTGACCCATTTCTGGCCACTTTTTTAAAAACATGCTAACATCGGAAAAGGTTTAATAAATGTTACTTAAAATCAAGTAAACACGGAGAAATATATTATCCAAGTCAATCAATTTGAAGCAATTTGAAATATAATTCTGTTATTTTCATTAAAATATTAACTTTTACGTAGGCATACAAAAATGCTCAACTCTGGCCACTTTGCCTAATTCTGGCATGTGGCCAGAATTGAGTCAATAGACAACACATGCTTGATTAGCCTGTGAACATATAGTCCGATCGCTAAAGTCTATTTATCAGAACAATCGCGCAAATCTGGAAGATTAGTTGATATTTTGTGTAAGTACACCTAATATATTGTAGAAGAGATCTGGAGGTCAACCCACGCTGGAAAATCGATATTTGAATTGATTTTAATTTATTTTGATCGGTGAGCGATAATAGGTGAAGTTGCGTATTCAACAGGCCTACCGTGTATACGGTAAACATCATTTCGTAGCCTGTAAGTGATGTTTCGTGTCACAGCAACAGATCGTTCCTAATTTATTTGTTTGCATTTGTTATCGAAATGTCAAAATGTCCGTTTGTTACTGGAATGACTGATTTGAAATCCTATAATTATGTCAGGCCGAAATTTGCAGATTTAAAATGTGTGTAACTTATCGTTTCAGTGTTCGAAATAATTCTCCAGGGCTGTTATTTTCATCTATTCGCCTTTTACTTTGGCATGAATACATTTCATTAATCCAGCGTCCATTTAAGTAAGAATTCGCTTGATCAATCCAGCTTCTATTTTGGGCAAGAATTATTTATTTATTTTTATCAATCCAACTTCTATTTAAATTGCAATTAGGCATATTTAGCTCCAATTTAATCAAGAATATTTTCATCATTCCCACTTCTATTTAATAAAAATTATTATCAATGATCCTACTTCTATTTAGGCCCATTATTTTTTCCTTCAAAATTTATTATTTTCCTCAAGCTAAAAGCTAAACTAAAAAAAGAGAAGTGTGTTCAAGATTAGAGTGCGTGATTCTCATTCCCGGGGAATGGTGCATAGGTAATACCTCTAAAAGAATTGGCGTGGAAACGCTGTGTGCATTTGACAATCTCTGAAATAGATTGCTGGAAACAGCTACACCACAAGTTTGTTCCATTCAGCCGGGCCATCCAGTTGCAAATTCCCAATTTTCCAATTTTCTGGCTGAATGTAAGACCACAAAGTCACTTTGAGATGAAAATTGTAGCCCGTTCTTTTCGACAATTCAACGTGAATGCGACCAATGCTTTACAAGTTCATGCAAAGGTGAATACTTGAGAACGCTGAAGCGATAGATTGCCCATAACGTGTTAAAAATTTCCAGACATTGGAAGACAGCAAGAACTTCGAGGATATTATATAAACCTTATTTTTGGCAAAACTAATTTCATTTGTAAGAGAAAATAAAGCAGATGAATTATCTGCAGTGTGGAAACTTTCCTGTTTGAAGAAGCTGCAGGTCTATATCAAAAGTGTGCAGGAACTTGGCCAAGAGCATAGTGACAAATGTTTGAGCGAATTAAATTACCATATTTGTTAAAACATTGCAGGATTGAATTATTATAAATAGGGACTGAGTGTGTCAAATATTGCTTGTTAGCCATGACTCACTGCTTCTTCAATGACACCTCAAGTTTCACGTTGGATATCTGTATTGGTTAGTGTAGTATCAAGAAGTCAACAGGACAAACCTAAAAGATAAAAAAAATCTCCTAGTGCAGAGCTGTCCCTTTTTATGCGTGCAGTTACAGATGTCTAAAACAATTTGCTAAATGAACATGATTATAGCCCAATGTCAATTTGATTTTTTTTAAAGTGCATAAACCCAACTAACATTGTCTGGACTAAACCTGTAGTCAAGCAATTGAAGCAACTGCAGAACCTTGCAGTAGAAATTTAGAAGAAAAAAAAGTGCAAGCAATTTATAGCATTTATAACTGAAGCATCAATAATTCTAAATGAACAACAATCTTGAAAATCAATTTTTATTTTATGTGTTCAATAAACAATTATATAATTGTTCAATTTAACTTTAAACTGAGCCATGTGCATTACATTTTTAAAATCAGGAGGAGATGAGTTCCAAAGTGATGGAACGGAGCACTTGATAGAAAACTGCCTTCAAACTTCAAATCAGCCTGTCTTCAAGCTGACATTAGCTTGTTTCTGACGAGGACCTTTTCCAACAGCATCTCGATTCCACACCTGGTCACAATGACTGCAATTCTGTCAACTGTTTCTTTCATCTGCTTGGTCTTGAAGAAGTTTTCTATCCAAATGTAAAATTAGACTCTGAACAGACTCGTATGAGAGTCAGTTCTAGGCTGCATAGGACATTTGCTTGCTCTTTGTCATGCTTGATCTCCTATTTTTACTCCAAGAGCGACATTTCATCGAAAACATGACTTTATTGACCTAACACTTAAAACCTGATGCAACTTCATATAAACATAGCTTAACTGATTGGAAGGTTACTCCTGTGCTTATGTAATCTTGTGTAATCATGATATATTAATTCATTTGAAATTGTAAATTGTTCCCAATAACAAATCATTATTAAATAATTTGAGAATCAGTGTTAGTTAAGGAAGCCAACTTAATTGTCAGCGAGCACCTTGATTCTACCCTTATGGCAGTTCAATCAGCCAGAGGCGTAGTGACCTCTCTCCGTACCTTCTGACTTGAGGTCCCTGCAAAGAATGGGTCCTAAAAGTGGCAAAAAATGTAAGGTATTACTTGGCAGGTGACATTTATTGATACTATTGCACAACCCATGTTGGAAAGCACTGTTTAAAAGGCTTTAACAGCAGTAAATAGGGAATACATGTACACTGTAGGGCATGTAGGCCCATGTAAACATAATATGAACCCTGTATATTGTATAAATATAAATACCACATTCCCATTTCTGCAATGTAAGGGGCCCTAAAATTCAAATTTTGACCTTTGAAAATGCAACAGACTTTTCAGATGTGCAGTACTGGGAAATGGCGCTTTTATGCCAATTCTATAAAAGTTTCTAGAGTATACCAAATTATCAATGCATTGATGCTGTCCAAGTAAAATTCAGTAGCACCGAAGAAATCTTGCAGGCATGACATAGTTTTAACAATTTCCAACATGACCTTTGAGCATTGGAAGGCTTTGTAGGCAACCTGTCTTCCAATCTCTGACAACGTTTAACACGCTATGGGCAATCTATCGCTTCAGCATTCTCAAGTATTCACCATTGCATGAACTTGTTAAGCGTTGGACGTTGGTCGCACACACATTGGATTGTCGAAAAGAACGGGCTACGATTTTCCTCCCAAGGTGACTTTGTGGTCAACGTTCAGCCAGAAAATTGGGAAATTGGGAATTTTTAACTGGATGGCCCGGAATGAACTTTTGTGGTGTAGTCGTTTCCGACAATCCAAGGAAGATAGCCTGTCTCTTTCAGAGACTGTTAAATGCACACAGCATTTCTACGCCATTGCGTTTAGAGGTATTACCTATGCACCATTCCCCGGGAATGAGAATCACGCACTCGGTAGGCCTATCTTGAACACACTTCTCTTTTTTTAGTTTAGCTTTTAGCCTGAGGAAAATAATAAATGTTGAAGGGAAAAAATAATAAATAGAAGTCGGATCATTGATAATAATTTTTATTAAATAGAAGTGGGAATGATGAAAATATTCTTGATTAAATTGGAGCTAAATATGCCTAATTGCAATTTAAATAGAAGTTGGATTGATAAAAATAAAAAAATAATTCTTGCCCAAAATAGAAGCTGGATTGATCAAGCGAATTCTTACTTAAATGGACGCTGGATTAATTAAAAGTATTCATGCCAAAGTAAAAGGCGAATAGATGAAAATAATAGCCCTGGAGAATTATTTCGAACACTGAAACAAAAAGTTACACACATTTTAAATCTGCAAATTTCGGCCTGACATAATTACATGATTTCAAATCAGTCATTCCAGTAACAAACGGACATTTTGACATTTCGATAACAAATGCAAACAAATAAATTAGGAACTATCTGTTGCTGTGACACGAAACATCACTTACAGGCTACGAAATGATGTTTACCGTATACACGGTAGGCCTATACAGTGTTAAATACGCAACTTCACCTATTATCGCTCACCGATCAAAATAAATTAAAATCAATTCAAATATCGATTTTCCAGCGTGGGTTGACCTCCAGATCTCTTCTACAATATATTAGGTGTACTTACACAAAATATCAACTAATCTTCCAGATTTGCGCGATTTCTGAACTTATCGATCGGACTAATAGGCTTAGATCGACTTGCATGCTACAGGATTTGGGGAAGGCAAAGGACGATCGCCGCGGTGCAAAGCGCCGAGCAGGGAGGGTTTGAGAGGGATAGGCTATCCCCCAACACCCAACGCCCATTTTGATTTATTGAATAAAATTTCTACACTGCATATTGGGCTGTCATTTGAGCAAAATGCCTTTCATTTCTTATTTTTCTCGCCTTCGAGGATCTTATATCCTGCCATGGCCAGATTTGAGAAAAAAAGGCCAGAAATAGGCTTTTTCGGGCAGTGATGTTCTTATACTTTCATACTGCTAGCGAACAATATTGAATTAGTACTTTTATTTTAATTCAATAGAACATACTCTATTAATTCGAAATATTAAAAACTCTGGGCGGTGTTTCTACCAACATTTAAGATAATTATAAAAGAATTATTTGAAAATTTCAAGTTTTTGAATGTAAACAACTGGGAAAACCCAACATCTTTGCGATCTATTTTTAAAACATTTATCGATTGAAATCTATTTTTAGAGCATCGAGTGACTTGGATCTAGGTGTAACAAATAATATAACTCGTAATATTGTATGCGTATGGGATGGAATCGTTAAAATCGAGAATTTAAAACGTGGCCAGATTTAGGACGCGGCCAGAGTTGGGCACTTTTGCCCTAATGCCGAGAGGGTAGTAAATGGTATGAAAAAATCCTATACCCTCCGGTATTAAAGGGTTAATGAATTAATTAGGCTACCGTAACAAAATCCCACACAAAGAAGAAATAGCCTACATTTTAACAAACATCGCATGAAAACGCTACTGAGTACTGACACCTAGCGAATGCCACAGTCATCGTGTGTAATGCTTTTGGTGTGCTCACTGCGATCAGGTAGACCGTACAGTAGGCACTATAGGATGAAATGAAGGTAAGGGCGGATGAAGAAATAAGCCCAAACATCTTGACATATCCACGATCAGATCATCATAGGCGCAATCACGTCCTAAAAGTTGAGGGGGACCATAATGAATCACGTCCTAAAAGTTGGGGGGGACCACAACAATAAAGTTAGGGACCACTCAAAAGTTGGGGGGACGCGTCCCGTGGGTCCCATAGGGTGGTTGCGCCTATGTCCACGATACCGCTTATCAGTGAATAGTGATCCTTTCTGGCTTACAGAATGGTTCGATATAATTATGCCTATGTGGCATTCGCTATTATAGGCCTATCTCTATATCTTCTTATTCATGTAGCGTATTTTATAGTTTGCATTAAAAAACCTCTTGAAACAAGACAGGAATACTAGAAAAGCTTAAGCTTATACGCGATTAGTATTATCATCGCACAAAGGTCCATAGGCCTATTATATTACTATATGCTATAAGGTGGGAAGGAAGGAAGGAAGGTAGGAGGGAAGAACGGAATGGATAAATTTATACTACAGCTAAAAGATACACGCCTTATCTGCCAGTGCTTACAAGTAGAATAGACGTATACGATACACATTACACATCCTTATCTAAACAGGATTAGAGAGTTAAACAATATGCATTAGCTATACATACATACATACATATATACATGTCTGCATCGGATTATATATAACCATAAAAATTGCGAGTACGTCGTGCCGCCTGGCGGTCGACGGTGTCCTAATGACGTCGGAAGCCAGCTAGCGTCGGCTGGTGTCGTCGTCGTATAAATCCAGCCGACGATAGGGGGCGTGAGATTTCTATCTCTTCGAGACCCCTCGACTCACCCGACTCCGTTCTGGTCTGCCGCCCGGACAGCTGGAAGGCTTTATCCGCCCGCTCCTCCTCCGGGGAGTGGGAAGAAAGGGGACGGAGAAGGCGTTTGCCCCACTCACACCCGTCTTAAGCCCTACCCCTCCCCATCCTCCCCCCATCCACCGAAGATGGTGCATCCTCTTCGGACGTTGTTGATAAGAATGGACGACAGCGGCTGCTGAGGCTGCTGCTGCTGCAGGCGTTGTCGGATTTCCTTCGTTTCCTGCAGTCTCTGTTATAGCTATACTTTCTGGCTGTGGACACAAAAACGCAGTCGATGCGAAACGAAGTGTGACCATGCAGACTGCTGATGCGGTTGCTATAGCGACCAGGCATCTTCGTCACCGCCTCGCCTTGTCAACGCAGCGTGCCACACTACATGACTTCTTTTAATTTATAATAATATTATTATACGCAATTCCATGCATTTACTCCCTTTCCATCGTCCATTGAAAACTATCCACAATTGAACGACAATGGACACTTCCAGACTATTTTTAACAGCACAAAAATGCTTTTTATAGCTGCTGCATAAATTAAGTTGGTATTGCACTTTTGTGGAGAGCTGCGCGCTAAAAAGTCGCCATGCAATCAGTTTCGAGTTTGCTAGAGCTCATCCTCCTATCCGATCATCTATCTACCGAGGCCGAAATTCAAACCCCCTGACCTTAAACAGTCCATCGTTCAATTTCGAAGGAGACATCATGTCTGATCGCAAAGAACAGTTGTATAGACAGTTCAGACAAGATGTGTCTCAGGCAGACAATTTAGAATAGGCACAGCAGCAATGTCTGTTCTTCACAGACATGACATGGAAGCTCGTCGTGGCGCCCTCTCTCTGGTCGTCTCAGCTGCATATCTCGATCGTATCTAGGATTTCGATCTGAGGTCGACCACTCGCTCGCTCGCTTCAGCCTGACCCTGCAGAGGAGGAGGAGGAGGAGGAGGAGGAGGAGGGGAGGAGGAGGAGGAGGAGGAGGAGGGGGAGGAGGAGGAGGAGGAGGAGGAGCAGGAGCAGAAGGAGCAGGAGCAGGAGGAGCAGGAGGAGCAGGAGGAGGAGCAGGAGGAGGAAGAGGAGGAGGAGGAGGGGTAGGAGGAGGAGGCGGGAAAGAAGAGCTGGAAGAACGGAGCGGAGGATTAGACGGGGTTGGCCGATAACCGCTGCACGCCGTACGGGCATCAGCACACTAATTGCTCCACTGGGACACCTCGACGTAGCAGTAGCCACTTGCAAGGCATCGCCAGGAAGCCAGTGCAGAGCTACTATATACGAGAACAGAGGGTGAGAGGGAGTTATCATGCAGGAAGGCAGAGGAAGAGTAGAGTATCTGTCAAGTAATAGAGGGTCTAGCGCCCCCTTGTGGTCGTAATCTATCAACGATAAAGTCGCTGGATAAACTTCTATATCTTTCTTTGCAGTAGATAATGCGCTCGCACACGCACACACACACACACACACACACATACACACACACACACACACACACACACACACACACACAGAAACACACAGAAAAACACGCACGCACACGCACACACAAACGCACACGCAAACACACACGCACACACGCGCGCGCACACACACACAAACACACACACACACAAACGCTCGCGCGCGTGCGCGAGCACACACATGAAAGTCACGCGAACTTATGCATAGTAGCATACGTGCATTCTGCATAGGGTATACATATATACATGTACTTTCAGGCAGAGAACTCATCTGATCATTAAAGACAAGTATTCGAGACGATTCGAGTTCGGTATACTGCGGCGCGATTGCATGTCGCTAACCTTCGTGGGTCGCGGTTGGTGTAGTGGTGGTGACGTTGCCTTGCAGCCGGAAGGTTATAAAGGTTCGAATCCACCTCAAATCGCCGCGTAAGGACCTTGGGCAAGTCCTTCACTCACAATTGCTCAACGCTTCGGCGTGAAACTTCGATGCAGTGTCCGGTTGTTCGCGCTGCAATCAGGAGCGCCTCTGAGTAGTGTGAGATATTGAAGCCGCGCTATAACAAGTGCACAAACAAACGTCGACGCGTAAACGATTGGGACATCGCATGTGTGTGTGTGTGTGTGTGTGTGTGTGTGAGCATTGTAATCGTAATTGTAATCTCAAGATTAATTCCACATCGACCAAAGAAACGATGTGGTCTATACTCTATAGCGGGAAGCGACTTATTCACAGGCAGAGCAATACTTGTGAGTCTCGTATTTTTTATTTTTTGTCTCTGAACTTTGATTGACTGGTCAGAAATTAAAGCCCTGCTTGGCTGTTTCGTTGACCACTGACCCATCACTGTCCGACAGCTGCAGGTCACCGACTGACCACTGGTCATCCATTAGCCATAGTGGACAGGACTAGAGACTGCAGCCGACCTCTTACCTCTGACCTCTGACCTCTGACCATTGACGTCGTTGGGTTATAGACAGCGCAGCACCTTAGACACCGAATCCCATTTCTCATCCATTAGGACCACAGCCTCGTCTCATACCTCTCTTCTTTCTCTGTTATCGGCCCATCTCTGCATGTGTTTGTGTGTCTGTATGTATGTATGTGTCAACTAATTTAATCAGTGCACGACGATTGTCGTACAGCGACGCAGGTAGGCCAACTGCAAATTGGCGCGCGGCGTCTGGACAGGCGATTGTCTGGACAGCGCGTGATGTCTAGACGAGCGTACGTTGAGTGTACAAGGAGGGAGTGGAAGTGAAGAAGGAGTGTTGTGTGTTGAGAGCCGTTGAGATAGGCTGTAATAGTTGTTGTTGAGTTGCGATAGAGTAGACTGATGAAGGTAGTAGTCGTGTAGTTGTTATGATAACGCAAGTGTAGTCATTGTTGTGTTGTTGCTGATCGTTTTACTTTACATCGGACTTTGGAGTATAATAAGAAGACTTAAACACGTCGTCGTTGTTGGTTACAAAACAGTGAAAGTCTGTAGATTCTTTACCTAGCCATTTAGCTAATGAAACAGTTATCTAGGGATAGGCCTATGCTACCACGAACTTATACGAAGAAGCTTCCGAAGAGACTGATAGGAGGAGGTGATCACAAGGAGGTTTATCACATTTGGTGTCGTTGCGGTGAGATAACGATCCAAGTTGCAGGGGAACGATCCTAGTTACGAACGGCTGGTCTACGTGCCAAGTTACGAACGGAGGGATTCTATCCAATCAACAGACGTTGTGGAGGAACGGACGCTGTGAATTTATCGAGGAGCCGAGCACTCGGGAGAAGCAACGATACATCGAGCATCCGTACGTCAGTGAGAAACGACAACACAACGACTACAAGGTAGAAAAACTTGCTTGTCTATTGAAGTTTGCTTAAAGAATTGAAGTCAGTCAATTGCAAACATTTGAAGAGTAGCCTACTATTTATCGACTAGCATCAGTAAAGTAAAGAAGTAAGATGGAGAAACTTACGGAGCAAAAGCAAGCAGCTATTAAAAAGATGTCTTCGGAGAGACTAGTAAAATTATTAATTGAAGCAGGCGTAGACGCAGAAGAAGTCGAACAGATGTCGAGGGAAGTATTGATGAGAAATTTAGCCGAGGTTTGGGCTAAGAAAGAAGAAGAAGAAGAAGGTGCTGTTGGAGGCGCTAAAGAAAAGCCAGTTGAGAAGCCACAGCCACCTATGTCTATAGAGGCGTTGTTACAACTCATGATGATGAGTAGACAGGAAGAGAAAGAACGTCGCCAAGAAGAGAAGGAGAAAGAAGAGCGACGGTGCCAAGAAGAGAAGCAGAAAGAAGAGCAGCGCAGACAAGAGGAGAAAGAGCGTAAACAAGAAAAGAAAGAGAAAGAAGAGCAGCGCAGACAGGAAGAGAAAGAATTGCGACAACAAGAGATAGACATGCAGAAGCAGCAGTTCCAGATACAATTAGAACAAATGAGAATAGATCGTGACGAATCAGAACGAAGAAGGATGGAGTTGATGATAGAATATGAAAAAGCAAGAAAAAGCGATGAAGAAATACGAAAGCAGCAGATTGAGGACAAAAAGGCGCGCGAGGAAGAAAAGGAAAAGATGCGTTTACAGGAACTGGAGAGAGCAGAAGAAATTCGTCAGGAAGAATTTCAAGCCGGAAAAGACAATTTGGAAAAAGCAGAAAGAGAAAGAGAAGAGCAGATGCAGTTAGAACAAAAGAAACTTGCTATCAAGGAGGCTCAACTTAAAGAAATGGCTATTGAAAAGGAAGAACGCAGAAAGCAGTTAGAACTATTACAACAGAAGATTGAACAAGAAGAACTGCGGAGAATCGAAGATCAAGATCGACTGAAGAAGAGAGACGAAGATGATCGTAAGAGCCGAGAAGTGTCAGAACAGATTAGACTCAGAGAAAGTGAGACAATGGTGTCAAAGATTAAGAAGATAGGTGATGCAATGAAACATGTGTTACCGAAGATGCCGTATGATATGATGGAAGTGCCATTATATTTTCAGACAGTGGAAAATGCATTCAATAGCTTTGCTGTGGAAAAACAATACTGGGTGAAATTGTTGTTGCCATTGATGACCCCGAGAGCGCGAACGGTATTGAATCGATTGTCATTTGAGAATTTAGATAAATACGATGCAGTGAAAGAGCATTTGTTGAAGGAATTCAAATTAACAGCTCGTGAGTACAGGTCAAGGTTTGCAGATACCAAGAAGACAGCCGAAGAAACGTATACGATGTTCACGGCTAGGCTGAAGAACCTGTTGAATTATTATGTCCGAAGTAGACGAGTGAACAAAGACTACGAGAAGCTGTTTGATTTGTTAGTGGCGGATAAGCTGAAAGAATGTTTACCACCAGGTCCACTACAGTTTGTCTTAGCAAAAGAGGGCACAGAATGCTTGGAAGCTAGTAATGTTGCAGACCTCGCAGACATACATGTAAACAATCGGATTGGTGTGATGTTCCAAGACAAACCGAAATTTGAAGCATGGGGAAATAGCTCAAAGCCATTCAAGTGGAACAAGGATAGCAAAGACACCGGAAGCCAAGCCAAGAGTAATGATGCAAAGAAAGATAATTATTCTGGAAAGCAGTATTGGCAAGATAAGAAAGAGTCAACGTGGGACACCCAAGCCTACAATCGAACTCCGCCGCTGGGACGCCCAACAGAAAGTAATGCATCATACACGCCGTACAACAAGTGGGAGAACAATGAGCAAAGAAGTTTTATAAAGAAACGTTGCCACAACTGTCATTCTGACAAACACCTAATAAAACATTGCCAAGCACCAGGAGCGGCAAATCTGAGGAAGAACTTTAGCAGAAGTGCAGAAAATCTTCGAGTAAACCAGATACAAGTGATGAATGCACCAGACCAGTTTGAAGAATCGGACGATCGTGAAACAGAAGTGAAGTCGGTAATGAAGTGTACGCCGCAGTTCACCATACAGAAAGAAGCGATAAAGACTACTTCCATTGCAGAAATTTGTCGAGAAACAAAAAGTAAAGAGGAGTGTCAACGCATAAAGAAGATATCGTTGCAGCATGTAAATGTGGAGATACGTGGGACTGATGGGCAGCCTGTGCAAGTCGAGGCGTTGATTGACTCGGGGACCGAGATCCCAGTAATCAACGAGGAACTACTGAAAGGAACGACAGTAGAAGAAATCGGCAGAGTTCATTTGCAATGTGTAGCTGGAGAGCCGATTCCAGCTAAGTTGGTGAAAATCGAAGTGCGGATGAGCGGTCGTAACGAAGGAGCAGCTACAGAGGACAGGACAATAAATATCGCGCCATATTTAACTTTAGTGTGTGCCAGCATTCCAGCGGATCTGTGCAAAGAAAACAGAGAAAAGTTCTTGCTACATCCGGAGATAATTGCAGAATTGAAAGAGATTCCACCAGTGAGTGTATTGCAAGGGGAACTACAAGCGAATGTGACTACAAGAGCACAAAGTCGGAGAGCAGAAGTCGAAGGCGGAGAAGATGAAACGATAAACGAAAGTTCGCAAGAAGATGACACGGACAGCGAAGATGAACTCAGCATTCAAGATGACGAAAGAACAACATCTGAGAATAATGAAACTGAAGAAGAGATGGCTGCATGTGAACGAAATGATAGTGAAGATTCCGGAAGCGACTCTGAACTGGAGACAAGTATGAGGGACTTGTTCACAGAGAATTCGAACGATGAAAGACAGCTGGAAGATGCGAAGAAATTCGAGGAGCAGCAGAGAAATGACGAGTCACTGAAATCGTGGTGGAGGATCGCTGAAGACAAAGGATCAGAGTTTAGCGTGGTGAATGGATTGATGTATAAGAAACATCAAATGCTGGATCAGCTAGTGTACCAGTTGGTGTTACCGAAAGAGAGAAGAATTCAAGTAATGGAATTAGCTCACGAGTCAGTATTTGGCGGACACTTGGGAGAAGAAAAGACACGAGAGAGAATCAAGTTGTCCTTTGTCTGGCCAAAGATGCGTCGAGACGTGGTGAAATTTTGTAAGTCCTGTGAGAAGTGTCAGCTGAAGGCACGAAGTTTGGTGATGGATCGAGTGCCGATTACACCAATTCCAAGGGAAGATGTTCCATTCCGACGGATGACTATGGACGTGGTAGGCCCAATAGAACCGAAGTCAGCAGCAGGGCATAAGTATTGCTTGTGCATAGTGGATTCATGTACAAGATGGCCGACAATCTTTTTGCTGAAGTCATTGACTGCTAAGGCTGTGTGCGAAGCTTTGATGAAGCTATTCATTGACGTGGGGGTGCCGTCTGTGATCACCAGCGACAGAGGCACAAATTTTACAGCCAGTCTTACAAGAGAATTTTTGAAATTGATGGGATGCTGTCCACGATTCGATTCACCGGGACATCCAGAGGCAGCCGGATTAGTCGAGAGATGGAACCAGACGTTCAAGAAGATGGTACATCATGTCATTGTGGAAAATCCAAGACAGTGGCATAAAATCATTCCGTTTACCGTATGGGCATTGAGGGAAGTTCCAAACGCAACGACAGGAGTGGCACCATATCTGCTGGTATATGGAAAAATGCCAAGAGGACCATTAACTATCTTAAAGGAAAGCTGGACCAAAGAAATAAATCTACCGCCAAACATTGGAGTACAACCAGCAAAGTACCTGAAGAATTTAAGAGCAGACATGGAGAAAGCCCTGATATTCGCTGAGAATTGTGCAGAGGAAAAGCAAAAACAGTATGCCAGTCAATACAATAAGAGAGCCAAAGATAAAGAATTCGAACCAGGAGAAAACGTCATCGTCCTGTATCCAACGTCAACCAATAAATTGATCTCACGATGGCATGGTCCATGTACAGTGCTACAAAGAAGATCCAAGTATTCGTATCTGGTGGACATGAATGAAAACGGCCGACGAATCGTCCATGCCAACAAAATGAGGAAGTTCATCGCAAGAACATTATCGTGTGGTCTCATCGTGGAAGAGGACGACGAATTCGGATCAGTGGTAGAGCTACCATTGAAAGAAGACCATGCAGAGACGACACAGAAATCGCTGCAATTGGACTATGAACAGATCGGACATCTTACGAGCGAGCAACAGAAACAGCTACTGGATGTACTGAACTGTTATGCAGACAGATTTTCGGACAAACCTGGATTATGTACATTGGTAGAACACGAAGTGGTACTGAGACCGGACTTCCGAGAGAAGGAGTTCATGGCTTATCGTATACCGCTGATATACCGCGCAGAAGTGGACAAACAAATACAAGAGATGCTGAAAGCGAACATCATTCAACCGTCGTCGAGCAGAATGGCAAGTCCGCTGGTCATCGTCAAGAAGAAGGACGGATCCTTGAGACTCGCGTGCGACTACAGGTACGTGAATTCATATACTGAAAATTGTCGATATCCCATGCCGATCGTCAACGACGTGCTGAGCAAAGTCGGGAAATCCAAGTTCATTTCCGTTTTGGACTGTCGCAGTGCTTACTGGACTTGTCCTGTGAAGAAATCCTAACACTTGCTAACTAATTGATTGATATTTTTTGGTTTCTACAGACAATGTATTTGTAATTTTGCTGAAATTGCTAAACCATTAACAGATTTAACTAGCAAGCAGACACCTGAGAACATTGTTTGGACTGAGGACCACCAGAAGTCTTTTGATTCTCTTAAAGAAATTGTTTTATCAAATGTGATTTTATACATGTTCGAGGTTGGCAAACCATTTAATTTGTACTGTGATAGCAGTGATTTTGCTGTGGGGGCTGTGCTGTCACAAGTGGACGATGAGGGGATAGAACGTCCCGTTTCATTTATCAGTCAGAAGCTGACAGATACCCAGAGGAGATGGGCGACGATTGAGAAGGAAGCCTATGCAATCATATGGGCTTTAAACAAATTGAAAGAAATTATTATTGGTTCCAAGATTAATGTGTTCACTGACCATAATCCTTTAGTTTATTTGACTGAGTCAATGTCGAAGTCTGCTAAGTTAGTCCGATGGTCTTTATCATTGCAAAATTTTGACATTCTGTTGAACTATAAGAAGGGAAAGCTGAATGTAGTAGCGGACTGCTTATCGAGATTGTAGTATAAGATATTTTGTGATTGCATTTAGTATAGGAATTGTTTGTATTTAGTTTAAGCATTATACGTTCGCTAATTTTTAAGATTAATTAGCTCTCTTCAAAAGAAAGGAAGGAGGTAATGTCAACTAATTTAATCAGTGCACGACGATTGTCGTACAGCGACGCAGGTAGGCCAACTGCAAATTGGCGCGCGGCGTCTGGACAGGCGATTGTCTGGACAGCGCGTGATGTCTAGACGAGCGTACGTTGAGTGTACAAGGAGGGAGTGGAAGTGAAGAAGGAGTGTTGTGTGTTGAGAGCCGTTGAGATAGGCTGTAATAGTTGTTGTTGAGTTGCGATAGAGTAGACTGATGAAGGTAGTAGTCGTGTAGTTGTTATGATAACGCAAGTGTAGTCATTGTTGTGTTGTTGCTGATCGTTTTACTTTACATCGGATTTTGGAGTATAATAAGAAGACTTAAACACGTCGTCGTTGTTGGTTACAAAACAGTGAAAGTCTGTAGATTCTTTACCTAGCCATTTAGCTAATGAAACAGTTATCTAGGGATAGGCCTATGCTACCACGAACTTATACGAAGAAGCTTCCGAAGAGACTGATAGGAGGAGGTGATCACAAGGAGGTTATCACAGTATGTATGTATGTCTGTCTGCCTGTCTGTTTGTCTGCCTGTCTGTCCTGTCTGTATGTCTATCCGTCTGTCTGTCTATCTGTCTGTCGCCTGTCGGTCAGTCTGACTCTCTGTGTATCGGTCCCTATTATATATACGTGCTTTTTCGTGTTTCTGTGCAGCCCAAGTGTCTCTCAGCATCTGTTTGTCTGCTGCATGCTTCTGTATTAGGGTCTTCGTAAACTCCTTAAATACGCACGCGCGCGCATGCGTCCTACTTATATACACACGCACACACATGCAAACCCACCCGGACACACACGGAGGCACGCACGCACACACACACACACACACACACACACCGCCACACACACCGCCACACGGCCACGCATATAACAACACACACCTATGCATATACACACAGACAGCATCCGATGCGAGATGTCTTGTCGTGCAACGGACGCTGAACCTAAATCTGTCTTCATCTCAGACAAAGTACATCTTCGACCACTAACATGCTAGCATTCGGCAAATCGCACGGGTTATTGTCACTTAATTGTCTGTGGCGTGGTTCATAATTATGTGGTTGTGAATATGATGGTATCGGAGTAGGCCTATGTTTGTGCGCAGTGTGATAATTGTGGAGAAATAACTGGTGGGGGGTGGGTGGGTTGGCCTATGATCTACTTGGAACTGCCATGGGGTGTGAAAAACAGACTTTACTATGGGGCTCTAAGAAAGACAGAGGGTTGAAACCTCAAACTCCCCGGAAATTCTCACCCAGTTTGTACGGACAGCACGGATGTATGTTGGTTATGTATGTGAGCAGATATGTAAGTAATAAGTATGTATGTGCGTATATAAAAATGCTTGTATGCATTCATGACAGTATCTAACATTGTTAGATACTATGTTGCGACATCTTCTTCAAATCATTTTGCCGTTCAGAGTCGCGTCACTATATATTCTTGTACACCGCGTAAGGAACTCCTGGAACTCCGCACAAATTTAATATGATTGCATCTGGCAATGTAAAAACGAATCTTGCAGCACTCGATGCGGTTTATCTTTGCCAACATTCATGGAAGTAACTTAAATGAACGCGTCCAAATTGTCTCTGTTTGTAAAGAAGACCGCGGGTGCTGTCGATATCTGCCTGTGTACACCCCGGAATCCACGCCGAGTGATTCGATTACGCGCCTCTTATTCGCTCAACGTGCATTCGGATTCTTTTATATAGCACTTACATTTCATGCATCGGTGAAAAAACTTGTAGATTGACTGCAGTTACTGTTCTGTTGAATATTCCCTTAGAGTATAGTATTATACGCCTACATTTTTTAAGATGCTCAAGAAATCAGGAATGCATAGACTCTATAATGGCTATAGTGCGGTATGTGGCAACTCGCTGTTATAAATAGTAGGCTAAGGCTAAGAAAAATTATGTTGCCACCATTTAATACCTATAGGTTAGATATTTAAACAAAATATTCATGCATTTAAGTAATTTACATAGCACGCACTCGGAGGTTCTCCCAATCAAGCCACTTTGATACAAACCGATTTGAATTAAGGAGCCTGTAAAACACTGACGAGTCAACCCTAGGTATAGCATGCGTATCTCCAACGGAAAACTGTTCCAGATAGATTGGCCTACAACTGAGAAAGCACGACGCTGACAGGTTGAGGATATAACACGAGGGACCAACAACTTCCCGCTATAGAGGCAGAGCGAAGGGCTGGGCGAGCTATAGGACAACAGATAATGAGATAAACAGGACATATTATACTCGCATAGATAAATATGAATGAGCACAGCCAAGGAGTAAACGCCAAACGAGCGCAGCAATTTCTGTTCTCGATGCGCTGGGAGGTAGAGAACCAGCGTATTAAATAGGGTGTCATGTATGTAAGCTTATTGCTCTTCTCCTTTTCCCTCTTTTTCTTGTTTTCCTTTTCCGTCTTCTTCTGAGACATGGCTTTTCCTCAATGCTCCTCATATACTAGGTTTACTCTTTTTCCTCTTCTTCTTCTCCATCTTTCTCTTCTTCACTCGGAGCAAGCTCGGCGTGTGCTCAGAACCGATGTGCAAGGCACCTGCAGTAGCAGGAGTGAAGCAGTAGTAACCGAGTAGTTACGCATTCCGATCGGTTCGTTGCTTTCGGTCGCTGGGCGGCGTCCTATCTCGCCCCGAATCGGTCACGATTCACATAAATCAGGCGTCGCTCCTGGCGGGGTGGCAGCCCGCACCCCCTCCCCACCCACTGTCTCTGTCCCCCCCATTAGACCCACGTCGCCAGGGGTCGCGTTTGGCGCGCTTGATGTCGATTGATTTGGCCGGCAAATGCCCGGATGAGCGTGTTTTGATTAGAGCGCGGAGCCACGCTAAGCTTTATGGGTCTGCGGTTGTGGGACTCTATCGCAGCGCGGATTAGCACCGATATCGAGCGCAGGCGACGTGCGCATGCGCAATGCTCTCGGCGGGATTTGCACGGTGACGCCTTCGCGCAAGGATCGACGACGCGGGAAAAGGCAGACGACGACGACGACGACGACGAAGTAGCGATGTAGGTTTATCAGTTGTAGGCTATTCGACTACGAATACGTTCAGAATGAAATTAACACTTACTCACCATGCAGCGTGTACCAACTCTTTGCTCTCCGTTCATTTCCTTCATTCCTTCCCTCCATCCATCCTCCTTCTCGTCATCAATGCTCATCATCCCATCCTTTTCGTATTAATTCAGACCATCCATACGTTGGGTTGCCTGCTTCACTATTTTGTTCCATATTCCTTCTCCTTCTCTTTATCCTTCTCCTCCTTCTCCTTCTCCTTCACCTCGTCCTCTTATTCTCCTTCTCATCGTCCTCCTCCTCTTCTTCCTCTTCCTCTTCCTTCTACTCCCCCTGCTCCTGCTCCTGCTCGTCCTCGTCCTCCTCCTCCTCCTCCTCCCTCCTCACCATCTTCGTGTTCCTTCTCTTCCTGCTTCTTCCTGCTCCTTCTCCTCCTGCTCCACCTCCTACTCTGCTCCTGCTTCGGCTCCTCCTCCTGCTCCTGCTCCTCCTGCTCCTCCTCCTCCTCCTCCTCCTGGTCTCAGCCGGTCTCCTGCATGCACTCTTTGGCCATGCACTGCAGCAGGACTGACTCGTCCTCTGCTGCCTCCCCGTCGTTTGTTCAATTACTGGCTGATCCCTGCGACGCGTTCGAGTGCAAGACGCCAGATTAAGATGGCCGCTGCGACGCGATATCTTCATCGAATTTTGAGCGACTTCTCGTCCACATTACGAGATCTCGCCTTAACTCTCGCGCCAACCGGAAGCCCGGCGTGTCACGTGGTAATTGTCAATCAATTATCTCTGGCGTGGCCTTCGACACGCGTGTCCCTCTGCTGCGGGCTAACCGTCCAGCGCCGGTTAAGGCCAACTAAAGCCGCAGGTCGAATGAATGCATGACACGTCGACATCGCTGATTGGTTGGCGTTTCTGATCGAATGACGACAGATTTTGGCTGAACATATAGACATCGAAATATTAAGAGCAGTTGACAAGAGTCAATCGATGCTTAAAACGGTAGGCCTAGTATAGAAATAGAGAGGGAGAGGGAGAAAGTGAGGTGTAGACAAACAGACAAATATGTGGTGTATAGTGGTGGCGTCGTTGCCTGGAGCCGGAAGGTTCGAGGTTCGAATCCACCTCGCCGCGAAAGGACCTTGGGCAAGTCCTTCACTCACAATTGCTCAGCGCTTCGGCGTGAAACTCCGATGCAGAGTCCGCTCTGCATTCGGGAGCGCCTAGGAGTAGGCAGAGCTTCAAGGGGCGCTCTAACAAGTGCACATACAATTAAGACAAACAGACAAACCGAGGAAACTGAAACATCGAAGCAGTGGGTCGTAGAGAATTAAATTGCCATATTATATCTTTTGTGAGTCTCTTATTACAAGAGGTTAGAATCATTTGAAGACAAATTCGACCGTCGTATATAGGGTGAAGAGGGGGAATGAAGCAAATGAGTGAACAGCCATTAAGTCTTCAACGACGGAATTCAGTCGTCGACCATGCATGGATGGATGAAGGGAGGGAGGGAGTTCTTCTCGGATCCGTCATGCATGAGTGAACATGACGATTAACGACCGTAAATTTTAGTTTACACGCATCACGTCGCTCCTGTTCTTCTGCCTCCAGGAGATTCCTTAAAGAATCTTTTGCATGGTTATAAATAATTATATATTGCAATGTGTGTGCGGGTAAGTGTCTATGTTTTAGTGTGTCTGTGTTTTGTGTGTTTTTGTGTTTTGTGTATAGGTGTCATCCAACGATTGATAATTTCATGTATACACAATTACACGCATACATTACGTTACACATGTACATATAATGTGTATATATATATATGCATGCGACATTACATACATGTAAGCTTACATAGCTACATATACACAATACACATATGCAAATATGCATAGAAGTATTCAAGCAATGCCCATGCATAATTATACAGTTGGACATGTCATTCAGAAGTTTTGTTCCATTAGCACCGTCGATCAAACTCGTCTGCAAAGCGAGTTCCTCGGGCATATACAATATACTCCGGGTGGATGGATGGATGTGGAATGGAGCAGGGGTGTGTGGATACCTGGGCGTTACGTGTGTGGAGTGGCATCGTTACATCAACATCCGGTTGGAGACGACGAGACACTGACCAATAGTCAACTATTAGTTCCATCAAGCGCTTCGTAACACTGCGCACAGTGCATGCGCACTCAGCCAAGCGCGCAAACAATTTCACCCATGCGTATATTATACATGCATGTAACCGCTGCGTTTTACACGTATGGTCACTTGCGTGGCGCTGATAGACAGTCATACAGACAGACAGACAGACAGACAGACAGACAGACAGACAGACAGACAGACAGACAGACAGACAGACAGACAGACAGACACACACAGACACAATGACACAGACACAGACACACAGACAAACAGTCAGACAGACACACACAGACACACAGACACAAAGACACAGACACACAGACAGACAGTCAGTCAGACAGACACACACAGACACACAGACACAGACACACAGACACAGACACACAGACAGACAGTCAGACAGACACATGGACACAACAGTGTGATTCACAGACACACATGAACATAATAATAGTCGTATGTATACACTATAGAAAATGACAAGAGACATTCATGCACAAAAGAAACATTGGCATGAACTATTGGACATAAAGCCAGCAAGGCACGCACGCATGTATTTGTGCATACATGCATGCAGGTAGACAGACAGACAAACAGACAAACAGGTAGACAGGCAGACAGACAGACACGTTATACATATACAGACAGGCATACAGACAAGTAGACAGGCAGACATCAATGAATGACAAACACAGATGGAAGGGAATTACTGGCATATTTCTCCCTATTATAGCAGACTCGTGCAGTAGAGAGAGAGAGATCATCTTTTGGTTTCGAACTATAAACCCACCGCCTTATGGTCAGCGCCGCTTCTTCTCTGTTTCGTCTCTTCCTTCGAGGCCTGCGCTGGCTCCCCTGTCGTCGTCTTCGTCGTCTCTCGTCTTCGTCGTCATCGAGGTCATTAGAAAGAGATTGGTCGCTATAGGCAGACAAGGAAGCATGCAGATGATTAGTTCTATATCGCACAGCAGTCGACATGCATCATTTACCTTTCGCCAGTCGAAAGCGTTCGTGCGCGGCAGACCGTGAACGAAGGATTTTCGAGTTCGTGAAAAGCGTTTCTCGGTTGGCCGGTTACACGCCCCTGCATCAGCAGCAGCATCAGCAGCAGCAGATGACCAGATGCAGCAGCAGCAGCAGCCCTGCAGCATCCATGCAGGAAGATGGATCGGAGCCTCTTTATATGGCGCCAATAAATCTGTAAGTAAGATGTAAGTATAGAGACTCATGAGCGGGAGTCGATGGTAAGGAAGCTGGCGTCCCTCCTGGGGTTTGTTGCTGAGCCACGGATCGAGGCAAGGAGGCAGTCGACCGGAAAGAGATGCGCTGCAGAATGCTTAAACGAGCGCAATATAAACGAAGAGAAGGATCGCTTTGAACCCGACCGGCTGCTGTTGTCTGGCTGTCTGCCTGTCTGTCTGTCTGTCTGTCCGTATGTCTGTCTCTTTGTCTGTCTGTCTGTCTGTCTGTCAGTCTGTCTGTCCGTATGTCTGTCCGTATGTCTGTCTCTTTGTCTGTCTGTCTGTCTGTCTGTCTGTCTGTCTGTCTGTCTGTCTGTCTGTGTGTCTGTGTGTCTGTCTATATATATTTGCACGTATGTCTGCCTATTATGTGTCTGTGTGCGTGTCTATCTGTCTGCTTCTGATTCCCATCGCCATCGCCATCGTCATCTTCATCATCATCATCATGGCTGCTGCTGCAATATTATAATAAGTATAATAGTATTATTATTATTATTATTATTATTATTATTATTATTATTATTATTATTATTATTATTATTATTATTATTATTATTATCATTATTAATATCATTAGTATTATTGTAATTAGTTTTACTATTATTATTGTTATCAAAAGAACTGCTATTTTTCTCTTCTTTCTCTTCAATGCCCTCACTGCTTTGATGCATATATATATAGACCTACCTAAATGTATGCATGTATATATATATTACATATATATATATATGCAGCAACGTATATGCCTATCGGTGCAACCAATTTTACGAGAATGGATGGTGAGAAGAGAAGTTGGCGCACCGTCCTAATTCTAGAAGCGAGAGGGCGCCACTGGACACTTAATAGATGTCTGCAGTCTCCACAGACGTTCAACGAAGGAGACAAGCACGTGGCGCTCCAAACGACGAGGCTGGTCTTCATTCTTATAAATCACCTGACCGCGAATGCAGCCGCCGCAGCCGCCTGCTGCCTGGCTTTTCCTACAGTGACGATGCTTTCTTTATTTTCCACAAGCCGCGCTTCTTTCTCCGGATTAGCGCGGATTTCGCGGCCGCATCTCTTGGAGCTTAGCACGCCGCATAACTCAGTCGCCTCAGCACGTACACGAGTCGATCCGCTCTTCCGATTCGCCGTCGCTTCCTGTCAATCAACGCCCACCACACGTCGTTGCCGTTAGTGACGGCGCGGCCCCGCTGACCAATCGGCGTGCTCGGCGCAATTTTCCTGTGCCAGGAATTAAGCTCGGCGCTCGATGGGGGATTAAAGGGAGTTGCATAACGACGCGGAAAGCGAACGGCGGCTGCGTAGTTACAGTTAGAGATTTTCGCGCCATATATTAAGGCGCTATATAACTTGTCGTCTGCCGAGGTTGCGACGCTTGGTATGTTACGGCGTTTGTAAATGGCGGCTGGCAGCTGTAAACTTTGGATTTTCGATTCCAAATTTAAATCAACCGGAAGTAGCCTCTTATAAAGGCGAAGAACAGTAATAAGATCAAGAAAAGCGACTTCCGGATTGAAGTTGCCGCAGCCATTCGGGAAATCTTCCCAACTATGAGGCGCTGTACAATGCGACTATGGCAATACGCACTTGCTTAGGTCGGTCCTATTCATCGAGCTACAGTCAGTAATTAAAATAAGCTCGAAAACCGTTCATGAAACAATGAACAGGCACTGAAGTAAATTATTGGTCACTTATATTTTAATCTATATTTAATACAACAGATGCGAAGTGCTGAACCGTATATGTATATTATAAGGAACGGATTTTGTATATGAAGAATTTCGCTTTTGCATCTGCAGTGAAGCCATCTCCGAAATATTCTGCCACCGGAACGCACCTGAGAAAGGCGCTATATAAATGCTATCATTGCGTCACTCTATTTATAGTTATAGGATTCGTTAAAGAAGCGACATTACACGATTACTAATCTCACATGGGAGCGCTACTGCAACAATAGTCAGAAGTATAATTACGTCCCTACATAAATAAGGAAACAGGCGAGCTGCTGCAATATAAGTCAGAAAGAGGTATTGTACTGAAGTGAGAATAGGCGACTTATAGAGTCACGTGATTTCCTTCCAATCCAACAGGTGGTTGGTACACGTATACTCGTGACGTCAGAATGATGCAGGCGGCGCGGATGACGACGGGTCGTCAACAGCAACAGCAGCAGCAGCAGCAACAGACGACTTCCGGTCTGAAGGTAGGGGGTTCGCAGGGGGCGCCGGTGCGTGGGGTGGTGGCAAAGGCTGCAGCGGGACAGCAGGCGATGAGTTACGCATCCCACGGTGGATCCATGATGCTCAGTCCAAGTCAGCAGCAGCAGCAGCAGCAACAGATTGGGATTAGTCACGGAAGTGTTGCTTCAGCAGTTGCGCATCTTCACCATCCAACCAGAACCAACGTACATCACTTCATGCGAGGGTATGCTGCAGATATTCAATATGCAGTTATTTTTACTAATAGACTGGTTAATATGCATTTATGACTTTTTTTGCTTATTTAAATTATACATGTCAATTTATTCAGTGCAATTTGTAGTTTTTAACTTCTTGGCGCAGCATAAATTTTATATCGATTTTAATTTTATAAAGCCATAAATTATTCAAGTTCTGTTAAAGACAAACAATTGCGTAGAGATTAGAGATTAGAATACTCAGTGGTTGGACTGGGAGTGATTACGAGTTGCCTGAAGGTGCGCTATAAAAATAACTCAACAACAACATTAAGATTAACACTACTAATAATAACAGTGATGATGACAACAATAATGATGATAATAATAATAATGATGATAATAATAATAATTATTATTATATATTATTATTATTTGCAAATAACTTGATTGGTTTATTGGTTTATCGATTGATTGACTGATTGATTGTTTCGCAAACAGATCGACTGATACATTGATTGCTTCTTTGATTGTTAGATTTCACGAAACATTCCTCGCCTACAATCTGATGACCGGTCAGACGCACCCTAGCTGCACTCGTGACCTCCACACGGGCGCCCTCCTTCCGATGACCCATGCAGCAGGGGGTCGAATTCCCCCGTACCCATCTCCATCTGCTGCCCATCACCACCACCACCGTCCGTTGCCCGCATCCGCCGCTCCATCTTCCCAGCCTCCGCAGCCGACCGGGTCATTGATGCATGACCCCCGATCGAACCCCTTCCCCGCGTGTCACCCCTTCGCCGGGTTCCTCTTCACGCATGAGGACGTCGATATGGCGCTGTATGGATACGCGAAGAACAGAACGGACGACCAGATGATCGGACACTCGCTGTCTGGGCTTCGCATCGGTGAACTTACCTACGGTTGGTCGGTCGGTCGGTCTGGCTGGCTGACTGCCTGTCTTACTCTTACTCTATGTCTCTCCGTCTATATGTCTAACTCTCTGTCTGTCTGTCTGTCTGTCTGTCTGTCTGCCTATACCTGCAGTATCATGGCTGTCTGGCTTTCGATCTGTATATACGCCTGTATACCTGTGCGGATGTCTTCTTGTCTTATTGTCTGTCTTTCGGTCTGTCCACTGTTTCTTCATGTTCATAGCGGTCTATCCATTATGATCCTATAGCACTCAATCCCGCCTACAAAAATTTTACATAGTTCTATCCAAATCACTTTTCTAATTGTTTAGATTGCTCATGCAACGGAAAACCCCTTCTTCATCTTTCCCTCCATCAGCGCGCTCTCTTTTTTCTTTGACAGTTTTAGAGACTGATTTTCTTTCGATGTGTTGCATTGATTCATGTTCAAAGATCAGACGCGCCTCTCTCTCCAAACCAGTTTAACTTGTAAAGTCGTTATACAAAAATAATGTGCCAATGTGACGACATTCCGTTGCATTGCTTAATTGTCCATACTACTCCATAGACTTTATAATTATCTATAAATTTCTAAATCGCCGCTCACAGTGAACGCCAATCAGAGCCATAACCAAAGTTTATTGATTGCTTAGGATATATATATATTTATTCTAAGACTGCAGCGGCAAGAATGCGGTCTTGTGTATAATCGGGTCGGGTACAGTCCTGTATACCTATAAATATAAGATGAGTAATTTTATAGAGGCGCAATATAAGTAAGCAATAACATCTACAATTTCAACAAATCAATTAACCCTTCACCTCAATAAATCAATCAATCAATCAATCAACAAATCAATCAATAAACATCGGTTATGGTTGGTTGACAGGTATGGATAGGATCCTGTCAGGTTGCGCGGCGATTACAAAGGCAGTCGGTGCATCAAGACCAGACCCATCGACGATAGAATTACCGCCAGGTATTATACAAGACAAAGACTTTTTCTCTTCCTTCAAGTTCAGCATTATCGCCCTTATATTATGTCTGTCTTTGTCGTCGTCATCATCTTATCTTTTCTATCGCTGTTCATTATGATCACAGTCACCGTCGTCATCATCACCATCATCATCATCGCCGTCATCGTCGTCGTTTTATAGTCATTATTATCATCATAATTGATATCATCAATGTCGCGTATACCGGTATATATTATCATGCATCATCCTATTATTGCGTCGTCTTCATTATCATTTTTGCTATGTTCTATTCATTGTTGTTATGCTAATAATAAATAACCTCTTCATTATCATCATTCCTATCCTGTATTCATTACATAGTGATCGTTATCATCGACACTATAGATTATCATTGCTATATCGTCCATTCGTCGTTGTCATAGTCATAGATGCGGTCAGCATCGTCAACATGATGTGGCCGTCATCATCAGTATCTGTAGTCGTCATCAGACTAATGATGATGACGACAACGACGACGATGATGAAGATGATGGCGATGATTATGATTATGATTATGATTATGGTGATTATGACGATGATGATGATGACGACGACGACAATGATTATGACGATGATGATCATGATGATCATGATCATGATCATGATGACGACAACGACGATGACAACGACGACGATGATGATGATGGCGATTATTATGATTATTATGATTATGACGATGATGATGATGACGACGACGGCAATGATTATGACGATGATGATGACGATGATCATGATGACGACAACGATGACGACAACGACGATGATGATGATTATTATTATTATTATGACGACGACAACGACGACGACGACGACGATGATGATGATGATGATGATGATGATGATGACGACAACTAAGGACGTCGTTGTCATTGTCTTATAGGTCTGGAGTTGTTCCAGACGACTTTCGCTGGCACCGTTCATTGTGGCATCTTCTGTAAGGATGGACCGATTCCGAAAGGAACGAGGTTTGGTCCGTTCCTCGGAAAACTCGTCAACACGAGTGAAATCAAAACGAACGACGACAACAGCTTCATGTGGGAGGTCAGCAATCGTGTATTAATATATAATCACAAATTTAATTTATATAGCGCCTTTCGTATTTCGTATAACCTGTACTTGTAATCATTCTGCGGTGTGTCGGGTAACCTGTACTTGCCATACTTGTAATCATTCTGCGGTGTGTCGGATTGAGCTATTAAACGAAGATTATTATTTTTCTTTGTGAATCTGCACTACATTTGAATCTGCATGTGAATTTGCATTACATGTGAATCTGTATTACATGTGAACCAGCATTACATGTGAATCAGCAATTCATGGGAATCTGCATTACATGTGAATTTGAATCACATGTGAATCTGTGTTACATGTGAATCAGCATGTGAATCAGTCTATGTGAATCAGCATTACATGTGACTCTGTCTATGCAAATCTGCATGTGAATCATCATCATCTTCTTCGTTTAGATCTTTCAAGACGGTAAGTTGAGTCACTTCGTCGATGGTCGAGGATCGTCTGGAAACTGGATGGCGTACATGAACTGCGCGAGGTACGCACAGGAGCAGAACTTCATCGCGATCCAGACGGATGGACGGATCTACTACGAGGCGTGCAAGGACATCATCACCGGAAGTGAGCTGCTCGTCTGGTACGGAGACTGCTATATCCAGTTCATGGGAATCCCAGTCGGACTCAAGGACTCGATGGACACGCTACATCCGGATGAGGCAGAAAGTAAATCCACGATTCTCTATACTTTCATTATTATTATGAATTTATTATTCTAGAGAATCTATAGGCCCTCATAATAATAATAATGATGATAATGTGGCGAAACCCTCCTCTTCTCAGTCCTGTCTTCTTTCTCTCTCTGGCCTTCTTGGGTTTCTTCACTGCACGGTGGCTTGACTCTTACTGGTACGTGCAGGATGCCGAACCACCGTGCTGCATATGTCGCCTGGTCCATGCACTCCTACGGTCTGTCAGGAGATTTAATGTCGATCAACCAACCGAAGAAACAACTCGATGACAGTTTCAATTCTTATTATAACGCCACAACAGCAGCATAAACGAGCTTAACGAGCATCAGCAAACCTCTGGAAATCAGCATATTCTTCTTCCTCAGACCTCAGACCTCAGAACTCAGACCTTTCAAGTCCTAATCTAGCCAAATGTTACCCCCTTATATATCTAGCGTGCGGTTAATAATTCTGGCCGTAACCGGTTCTCCTCTTAGCGGTTAAATGCAATTCTTAACCATGCAGCCACTACTTCAACGCTAACCATCGGTTAATATTACATAAAGCTTAACCGGGATACCTCATGCATTTCGCCTTGGTTACGCTAAAACCTTAACCGGCCAATATTCCCATACAACCACCGGTTCAACTTGCCTCATAATTAACCGCCCAATTACAGGCATTCTGCCTGGTTAACTCTTCGGATTTTAACCGGTTCAACTACATGGCCAAGCTACATTTTAACCAGCGAACTTAACCGCACCAGATAACCTTTTAACAATAATTTTACTGTATGAACTGTTATTAGAAAGTAAAGTTCGCTACAATAATAGTAGTAATAATAGTAATAAGAATAATAATAATAATAGTAATAATAATAATAATAATAATAATAATAATAATAGTAATAATAATAATAATAATAATAATAATAATAATAATAATAATAATAATAATAATAATATTAATACTAATAATAATAAATTATAATAATTTATTATTAGTAGTAGTATAGTATTAGTATTAGTATTATTAATAATAGCATAATGGCGATGACGACAACAGCATGCTGCAACAACAACAACAACAAGATAATGACTATAATTGTCGTCATCATCATCATGATGACTCATCATCGTCGTCGTCGTCGTCGTCAACATTGTCATCATCATCATCCGTCGTGTTTGCACAGTTGATATAGCTCCTGCATTGCCTGCAGCGTGTATGGATCTTGCATGTGAGTTTACCTGACTTGAACGACAACACACATGTATTGTTGTTGTGTGCAGATAGCGAGGGTTACCAATGCGAGCGCTGTGGGAAGGTATTCGCTTACCAATACTACAGAGACAAGCATCTTAAGTACACGAGATGCGTCGACCAAGGAGATCGCAAGTTCCCCTGCCACATGTGCAGCAGGTCAGTCAACACAACGACCACTTCCATCTTTATAATTATATGACGTTGATTACTACTACTACTACGACGACGACGATGATGATGACGACGACGACGATGATGATGATGATGATGATGATGATGATGATGACGACGACAACGATGACGATGACGATGACCATGACGACGACGACGACGACGATGACGATGATGATGATGCCTATTCAATTGCTGCAGTGACATGCATGTATACATGCATGTGTACATGTTTATAGGTCGTTTGAGAAGCGAGACCGTCTTCGCATTCATATTCTGCACGTACACGAGAGACATCGACCGCACAAGTGTCTGGTCTGCGCTAAGAGTTTCAGTCAATCGTCAAGTCTCAACAAACACATGCGAGTAAGTGGACACACTAGACACACAGTTCTATAGCAATATACATTGAACATCACTTTTACACAACATAGCATTACTTTATCATAATAATATATCGCCTTCTGATATAGTTCTATAATATCGAGGACGATTGTTAAGAACAGGACATCACATTCACGCGAATTGCAACAATATGTATAAATTACAATACAATTCATTTAAATAATTGCATTGAAATTTACATTGCTGCCTCGTTGTGACGTTCCATATTATACTGAGCATTGCTTCTGCATGCATATAAATCTGTCTGGCAGAGCTCTGCTGCGCTACACATGCATGCATGCAGGGTGTCCTGCACCGCTGCTCGGCCCGCTCTACTGAGCAGAGATTGCTCCCTCTCTCTGTCTTCTTATTCGTTGGTCCCTTGGTCTTGAGGTCTGGAACGTCGGACTGATTTATATAGCGCTGTTGTGTTTGTATTTGTTTTCGTGGTCTGCAGGTGCACAGCGGAGAGAGGCCTTACAAGTGCGTCTACTGCAGTAAGGCGTTTACGGCATCGAGTATTCTAAGAACACACATACGACAACATTCGGGCGAAAAACCATTCAAGGTATAACCTTAATACTCTAATAACGCCACACTCTATGGTCTATAACAGTGGTTCCCAACCTTTTTAGACTGTAGGGCCACTTTTTCTAAGTTGGAGGACACGAGGGCCACTTTTCCTTAGTTAAAGGGACATTAGGCCATTTAGGGGGCCACAATGCTAAAATTTAATCAACTAGAAGCATATATAAAAAATTAATTGTTACAATTAATTCAAAGTAGAATGTTTGATGTATATAGACTTAAAAATAGGCCTAAAATAATTTGTAACTGAATATAATTATATGTTCTATCCTGTCCAAATTGTCAATTTTTTCATACATTTTTGTTAATTCTTTGAGAGATGAGTGCCATTGCTAAGGCCAGGCGGGCCATTTTGTGAGGCCTCGCGGGCCACTTTTGGCCCGCGGGCCACGGGTTGGGAACCGCTGGTCTATAACAAGGCCTCGCCTTACTTCGCATCATCAGTCAAATAGTCAATCAACCATAGTCTGTATTATTATTATCGATGCATTGCAGTAATTAATTCGTTCATACAGTCGGCCGGTCGATCAGTTAGTGCAATGGGTCAATGAATGACTGTTTAAATGCTTGAACAAATTAATGAATAAATTAATTAACTTAACTTAATTAACTACTTAATTATTTAATTTACTAATTAATATAATTCAATTAATTTGTTAACTAATTCATATAATTTAATTTAATTGCATGCTGCGTTGGACTGAATGGTGCACGTGAATGGTCTGAGTGCCATGGGTGAATCAATCAATCGGTCATCAAATCAATCAATCAATCAATCGATTGATCATCGAATCAATCAATCAATCAATTAATCAATCATCAAATCAATCAATCAATCAATCAATCGATCATCGAATCAATCAATCAATCAATCAATCAATTAATCAATCAATCAATCAATCAATCAATTAATCAATCATCAAATCAATCAATCAATCGAATCAATCGATCGGTCAATTAATCGATTAATTGATCGATCTCTGTTTCAATTCTCAATTATTCTCTGTGCATGTGTAGTGCAAGTACTGTGGCAAGGCGTTTGCGTCGCACGCAGCACACGATAGTCACGTGAGACGGACACACTCGAAGTCGAGGCCGAGCAGCTGCAGCGTCTGCGGAAAGACCTTCAACGAGGCGCAGGACCTCAAGTACCACATGCGATCTCACGATGGTCAGTCCTCACCCTATCTACGGTTCAGTCCTTTCAATTAATTAAAACGTCTTTTATGTATAGAGAAGATTATTGCATTCTGCGACGTCATGCTCCATTACATGTCATTAGAATGCAAATGCAAGTTGACATCATAACATTATAATCGCAATATGCATGACGTTGCGCCAATATATTAGTACTATATAATATCTTATGTTATGATAACATATAAAGTCACATCGCCACATAAATAGGCCTACAACGCACCGCCATGTAAGATCATTGCATCACAATAATAATTGCATTAAGCTTACAATCAATGACATTGCAATACACTACGTTACGTTACATATACATGTAACGATAGCAATCCTCGCGTAATAGAATTTCATCCTTGTATAAGCTTACCAGACTATCAGTATTATAATGAGTATAATTATGCGGGTCTCTTCCGATAACTTTGAATTTGCAAGAGAAATGCGCTAGATAAACTGTCGTTTTGTTCTGTCGTTTGCGCACTGCTGCAGCGGATCTGATTGGACGCGACAGTCACGTGATCTGCTATTCGGAGGACGATTCGGTTCTGACGGAGGATTTCCCGCTCAACGAGAAATGCGACGAAACGATAGATGTCGTCTCAATCGACCACAGCAGCACGGTCATCGACCCCATCAGACTAATCACATAGTATTATAGCCCAGCCCTGCAGCCAAGATCACTCACAGCCCATGCAGCCCAGACGAGACCAACCTAGCACAGGCCTAACACTTCCTTTACTCTCCTTCTTATTATGCAGAACCTCCAGTTCGTATATACATGTATATATATATATATATATATTCCAGATTCACTTGCCATATATATATATATATATATATATATACCATGTCCATACATTAAAGTGAGGTACACGGCCGACGTCAACTACATGTCCTGTAATTCATCGAAGGTCGTCAAAGATTGAACAAAGCGATACTTTCTCATTCAGTATAATGTACACAGACTGCAGTCGTCCAACGCTTTGCTGTAATTTGTGTAATCACTGTCATATAGATTACCGTGCTATTATAGAGTTGCAGACTTCATAAATGGGTTGAATAATAGTTTTTTTCTGTCTTATAGTGACCCACGTCACTTTAAGAATTAAGAAGATATATATTGGAAGGATAGGATATTCACTTTATTCAACATTCCAGATTCATTTACCATCGATCTATGTATAGAACATAGATTCGTTCATCAGTAGTTGTATGACTACAGAAACTGACCCACCCACGTGACCTACGCATCTCCTCAGCAGTGATCCACTCTAAATTTCTGTTATGCTATGTTGTTCTATGCTGGCAGTGTTTGCATGAACATTATACATGTAGGTCTTGTGCTAATGGCTGTAGCTCATAGCTATATCAATTTTATATGCTGCTCTTTTTGCATAGGCTTGCATATCAGGCTGTGCTTAGCTATCGTTTGATAATTTTGTAAATGATTAAGATAAATACCTATTCCACAAACAATATAACTAATTCTATCACATAATATATAGCGTATACATGTATGTACGCATAGGTATACATGTGCATGTACATATAAGATTGGAAAAATATACACATGCGCATATATATGCATGTACACCTGAAAATGTCAGCCTGTGTATATAATTATGTATGCATATGTGCGCAGTTATGTATATAGTTAGTTTAATATTTATTGAACATTGAAACCGCTTATATAATTATGTGCCTGTTTGTTTTTCCATATAGGCCTACCACAATTTGTTTGTATAAAGTTTACGAATGGAAAGTCCAAAACTGAAATCGGTTCTTGCGAATGTTTTTGTAATTGTCGTAATTACTATTATTATTAAAAATTGTATATAAATATATATAGATAATACATATATATATATGTTTATATATAATTTATATAGATAGGTCACTCATTTGTTCCTCTGATTTTACAATGCCATGCCCTATAGAAATATGTTTGCAAAATACCACATTCTACATAATACCATATTACAGCTTAGTTACCAAATAGGAATTGCTAAAATTTGTCAATAAAATAATCAGTAAGTTTATTGTCACAATCATGTGACACAATTATATCAATTCTATCACACACACACACACACACACACACACACACACACACACACACACACACACACACACACAACACACACACACACACACACACACACACACACACACACACACACTATCGATCACGCATGTCACATAATTATGTACCTAACACAACTTCAAGATATCACACCTATTCTAGAAATAGATTAGACAAATGATAACGGGGATACGGCTGTATACTTATGACCCCGCAGGTTTAATTCGAAATCGTTACCATTCAACCGCAGGGTTTCACGACTCGAACAATCGGGGTGTGAAATCGACACTCCCTTCCCCTCCTTTCCCCTTCCCCTCCTCCTCCCACCCCCTTAACGCCAATCGCTCATCGCCGACCCTGAAGGGTGCGCTTCAGAACCCCCGATCGACCTTAACTGGGGCGGGTCAAAGGTGAGGTTAGCAACTTCTCGAATAGACATCCGCCGCGTTGTCCATATTTGTTCTGCTCTCCATTCTTCAATCGATGCCGCAGCGATTAACGGATTAGATTAGCGGGATTAGGAGAGGCAAGGCAATCGAATTTGCAAGACGACGTTTCGCCATCCAACGCTCGGCAAGATTCATTGCCACGAAAGAGGAAGTCGTCTAATTCAATTGAACGGATCGCTGTTATATGGCTGCAGGCGGAGGAAGGATGGAGAAGGAGAAGGAGTGGTGAGGATCATACAGGCAGAGGAGAGGAGTATAGGCAGATGAAAAGACTAAAGACAGATGAAAGGACTGTAGGCAGATAAGAGGACTATTATAGGCAGATGATGAGAGGACTAATCGGATGAGAGGATAGTGAAAACTGAGATGAATAAGCAGATGATACGATGACGGAAGGAGAGGAGAGAAGAGCGAAGAAAGGAGAATGGAGGAAAGGGTAGGAGGAGGAGGAAGAAGAAGAGGACAATGGATACTATAGGTTAGAAAAAGGACGGGAAGACAGGTCATGAACACGACAGCGTCGCTGTATGGGTGTCTGTGTGTGTGTGTGTGTGTCTGTCTGTCTGTCTGTCTGTCTGTCTGTCTGTCTGTCTGTCTGTCTGTCTGTCTGTCTGTCTGTCTGTCTGTCTGTCGCGTAATACAAGCGTGCGTCTTTTAACGCCTCGATCCTTCATAGATTCACAGATTCGTAGACTCGCACCTCTCCCTCTCCCTCTCCCTCTCCCTCTCCCTCTCCCTCTCCCTCTCCCTCTCCCTCTCCCTCTCCCTCTCCCTCTCCCTCTCCCTCTTCCTCTCCCTCTCCCTCTCCCTCTCCCTCTCCCTCTCCCTCTCCCTCTCCCCTCTCCCGTCTCCCTCTCCCTCTCCCTCTCCCTCTCCCTCTCCCTCTCCCTCTCCCTCTCCCTCTCCCTCTCCCTCTCCCTCTCCCTCTCCCTCTCCCGTAGCCAATGAAGATTGAAACGCAGCCTGCTGAACGGACAACAGGTCCGATATTTTCTGGCGGCTTGTCGACGGGTAGAGGCTGCACATGACGACGACGCCCTAAATTTCTCTTTTCATTACGGGGGTGTCGCAGGTCGACAGCGGCGTTCACTTGCGCCAATGGAATTATTTCGCACGGCGTCTCGTCATACGAACCAACGCAATAAACTAGTCGCCCTCGCTGCGATGAGGCAAACCGCACCCGGTCAGGTCAGTTGCCGGTGGTTTGTGACGATGGGGAACAGCGAGAGGGTTCGCAGATTGTCACAATCATAACCTATTCGAAACTGTCAAGAGCCGATTTTATGGCGATATTGCGGCGGCTCAGTGGTAGTGGTTAACTTATGATGACGACGATGATGATGACGATGATGATACGACGACTAGACCTATAATTATTGGTAAAGATGATTATGATAGCGACGACTTCGATGACGATCATGATCACCAACTTAATCATGACGACCACAATTCAAACGATTAGTTAATAGTTAATCATTACAATAGTACTGTATAATCAAACGTAGATTTAACCCGGCCGCTTTACATGTTACCGCACGAGGTACGAGATGCCATTGTCGCCTCCTTAAAGAAACCCCGGAATCTACATGAACACCTTTCGTTACAGAGCGTCATGTAGCCCCTCTATAGCCCCCTCCTTCCTTCCTTCCCGTCTCGTTTTCCCAACCCTCTCACCCCCCCCCCCCATCGCCATGGGACCTGACGCACGTGACCGCGTTGCAAAAGACATCGCTAGGTGGCGCAGTTCGCGACTGAAGCGAGGCTAAGGCGCTGTCGCTTAGAGCGGGAAAACGTGTCAGGCGCATGCGCAGTGGCGAGTAAATCCGCGGGTGTCGTCTGCTTCGACCCTTCCGTCGCTAGGGGATACGAGGGGTGTTGGAGGAAGGGCGGCGGCAGAAGACAGACATATTGTGCGATGATAAAGATTTACAGTTAGCGACTGTAACTTCCGGCGCCTCTCCTGGAATGACGCAACACGTGACGTAGGCTGTTTATGTAGCGCTGGAGTCGGTTTTAATAATCTCGAAAGGCGTTGCGGGCGGGCGCGTTTTCTGTGTGTCTGGATGCGCCGACATAGTGTAATGTGGCCTGCATGGGCAAATGGTCTTAATATATCTCCGGTGCCTGGTGTCTGGTGTGTGGTCTAGGAGTGCATTGTTGTGCGATGGCTTAGATTAATGAATGAAGAGGCTGAGGTTCAAATCTCGAAAGGGGAGGAAGGTGCTTCGAAATTTCTGCCAACTCGCTCCACCTTGCGACGATAAGAGCTGCACTGATTGGTTGTGTGGAGCGGGAGAATATCAGACGATGAAGAAGTGGACTGGACAAACCTGTTCTTATATGCCGAGACTAAACAAAATGAAGTCGATGACATTTGATTCCCATTGCAGTCTCTCGGGTTCAGTGACGTAGCTAAGGGTGGGTTTGGGGATAAACCCCCCCGCCCCCATTGGCTTAGGGAAAAACTTTTTAAAGGTTATTTGTCTAATTATATAAGAAAAAATAAGCATCCGGCAAAAAAACACATCAGAAATTCATGTCTACGCCACTGCTCGGGTTAGAACCGTTATACTAAAGGATTGCTCCCCTGCTCCTCCTCAATTAATCTTAAAAATCCTCAGTCCTATATATAGACCTAATGCCGATATTTCTGATAATGCATTCGTCAGACTATATATATATATATATATATATATATGTAGAGAGAGAGAGAGAGAAAGAGAGAGAGAGGAGAGAGAGAGGAGAAAGAGAGAGAAAGAGAGAGAGACAGAAAGGAAGGGAAGAGAGAGGAGAGAGAGAGAGAGAGAGAGAGAGAGAGAGAGAGAGAGAGAGAGAAGAGAGAGAGAGAGAGAGAGAGAGAGAGAGAGAGAGAGAGAGAGAGAGAGAGAGAGAGAGAGAGAGAGAGAGAAAGAGAGAGAGAGAAAGACACTCAAAGTCTCAATTCAATTATCAATCTTGCTCTTTCTTTCCCAAAGGCGTAGGCTGCCCCTCTGGAAATTAATTTGCTAAATCAAATTTTATATTATATGTAAATTATATGTATACGTGTATTTATGTATATGCACATGTATAATTGTATATGCATGAATATATGTATATATATATATAATTAGACCTTTTATGTGTACACACGTTTGTGTGTGTGTGTGTGTGTTTGTGTGTATGTGTGTATGTGTGTGTGCGTGTGCGTGCGTGTGGGTGCATGTGAGCGTGTGTGTGTTGATAAATTACTATGTATATATACCAGAACAGTAAATTATCTATTTAATCATAATTATGTCATACGCATGCGCTTTGATGTTGTAAGTCTTACACGTACTAATGCATACGTATACCTACATGTATATCTATACTGCATATTTCGGTTCGTGATAGATATGTGTGGGACCATCATCACAATCATAATAATCATCATCATCGTCATCATCACAAACGACGACTAACTGTTGTCATCATCGTCATCATCATCATCATCATAATCGTCATCATCATCGTCACCTGTCGTTGCTCTTCCTTTTCTTCGTGGCACGCCTGCCTCCATCCTAATGATAGACTCTTCCTCTTCCTCCTCCTCCGACGAACGGATATTCGATCTGTTGTGATATAATTAAGCGGCGCCGTGCAATAGATGATGCATGGGGGAGCGAGGGGCGAGTCGGGCTCTCACGCAACAGATGCCCCGACGGCGATCGACGATGACGCGACAACTTGATCTGTCTTGTAGCGCGTGATGAAAACATGACTGCGTAATGAGGCGTCAAAGAACGAGAGAGGGAGAGGGAGTTGGGGTGGGAGGGAGGGAGAGAGGGGGAGAGGAGGTGGGAGGGAGGTAGGAAGGGAGGGAGGGTGGGAGGGAGATGGTAGCCGTGGTTAAGTAGCTGTATATTCATACGCCCGTTAGTGTTCGTGTGTGTTTGTGTGTGTGCGTGTGTGTGTGCGGGTGTGTGCTCTAGTATACGCTATATACTGAATATGTTTCGATTTCACTTTTCGTCGATGCCTGTTTGCTTTCAAGTTTGTCTGTAACTTTCGTTGAAGTCTGGTTTACAATTTGTCGTTTTTTCTATATGTCTATCTGTCTATTGGTCTGTCTGTATGTAGGTATGTCTGCATGCACGTGTGTATGTGTGTGTATGTATGACATTTGTATGTACGTACTTCTCCCTCTTAGTCAGTGCATCTCCCTGTCTTTCTCTCCTCTTCTCTTTCCCTCTCTCCTTCACTTTCTTTCTTTCTCTTCCTCTCCTCCATTCACTCCTTCGCACGATCCTTAATCAGGAAGCAACAGCGACGAAGGTGGAGAATAAAGAGGAGGAGGAGGACGAGGAGGAGTAGGAGGAGGAGGAGGATGACGAGGAGGAGGAGGATGATGACGACGATGAGGAGGTGGAGGAGGAGGAGAGAATATGATCGCCGTCTATAGTTCCGATTAGACATCGATTTAATTAGTGTCCAATAAATATTTCATGTCTCTTCCGCGTCTCTGCATGGAAGAGGGAAGAGGGAAAGAGGGGAAGAGGGGAAGAGGGGAGAGGGGGAAGAGGGGAAGAGGAGGATCGACGACAGACGCGTGATAGTAGGACCCGAACGAGATTCCCGGTGAGGAATTAACAAACTGCACCGGATCAAGTAATTTATGGGTTCTCAACGTTATGTGTTTCAAAGCAACGCTCAACTAACGAACGAACTATTCATTGAATGAATGAATGAATGAATGAACGAATTAATTAATTAATTAATCACTTAACTAATAAATTGACGACATATTGAATGAACGAATGAATTAATTAATTAATCACTTAACTAATAAATTGACGACCGAATGAATGAATGAATGAATTAATTAATTAATTTGTGACTCTATGAATGAAGGAAAGAATGATTAAATGATTGATCGAATTACTTTATGACCCTACGAATGATGGAATTAGGAAGGATTTAATAGATGAATTATATAAATGAACGAAAGAACGAAAGAACGAAAGAACGAAAGAACGAATGAACGAATGAATAGGATTGAATTTATCTCGTATAGGCTATTCAGGAATTTCATATTATAAGCTTAGTTCATCAATGATAATACGGCAACGGCAATGTGAAGTATAAATGTTCGGTACAAAAAATTTCTATAATTGGGCTCCGTGGAACTTTGTGTTTTCGTGAGGGAATGGCAAATGGCAAAGGATATATGATAAAGAGTTGCTTGAATGTATTCGCATAACATCATAAATAAAATCGGCATTCAAATGGAAAAAAATTTCGTCTGCGCATACGTCTGCTTGTATGTGCGTGTGTGCATGTGTGTTTATGTGTGCGTTCGTGATACGACGCCCGGTGCGACTTGCCCGTCGTCCACCTGTCCTCCGCCGTATCGTCCGTTGTCTCTGTTGTCTCATCGGATGAGCGCCAACCGATTCGTCACGGATGGCTGCTGCATAGGTCGAGTAGTCAAAGTGGTCACGCCATATTACACGCGTGACGAACTTTTTCGCCCTTGTTCTACTGATTGGTGCATGACGTCTAATCAAAGGGTAAGCGATGAAGTTATTAAGCTGCTACTCTTCCACCCCCTACTCCTACTCCTCCTCCCTTTCCTCTTCCACCTCCTCCTACTCCTCCTCTTTCTCCTCTTCCTCTCCTCCCCTCTTCCACACACACGCGCGCGCGCACACGCGCACGCGCACACACACACACCATCTCCTGTTCCTGTCTCTCCTCTTCTTCATCTCCTTTTCCTCCTCCTACTGCTCTTCCTCCTCCTTCTCTTCCTCTTCCTCCGTCCTCTCCTCCTTCTATTCTATCACCTCCTCCTCTTCCACTTCCTCCTTATACGTCTACTACGCCTCCTATTCCTATTCCTCCTCCTCATCCTTTTCCACCGCCGCCGCCTCCTCTGCTTTTCTCAACCTCTTTCTAATCTGTCTCTGTATACTTACCTCATGTTATTCTTTTCATTTGTCGTCATCCTCTTATATATATATAATAACCCATGCATGCAGGTCCTTCTTAGCTCCTTCAAAGCATGGATCATTATGATGATACTGCTAAAGACAACGACGACGCCTGTGATGATCATCATTATCATTATCATTATATCATTGTCATTGTCACTGTCACTGTCACTGTCATTGTCACTGTCACTGTCATTGTCACTGTCATTTTCATCGTCACTGTCATTGTCATCAGATGCTCGTGAAGAAAATCAGCAACGTTCACGATTGTGCAATACATAATCCCGTTAAGATTTTGACACACAAGTTTTTCTTCAACAGAGGCGCAATACAAATGTCTCCTTGCGATCAGGGAGGGGAGGGGTGCACGGTAGTGGTGGGAGAGGCATGCAAAGACAGCAGAGGATATAGACAAAGTGCCGTCCCTTAAATCCGTCGGGAGTTTCCATATGCAGGTCACGTCCGAATCGAGGCACCGGGGGACTGGCTCCCCAGCCCCACACGCTGTCCACCGACGACGACAATTCATGGGCATTACTGATCGGCTGTGTTGAACACAGCAGAGCAGCGAGATACAATTACAGTGATATTTATTTAAGTACACATGTATGCAGACATTCATTTATCTACATACACATTATATTACACGATCTAAACATATATATATATATATAGTTTGCTAGAAATTCAAAGAAATGCCCACAGGCTCTGCGTACTCATATAATATATATACTCTCGTATGTAGCCTATACTCAAATATTCATTATATATAATTATATATATATATATATATAAGGCCCGGCGAGTGGGCGCGTAACAGCCATTGTGGTCTGTCTCATGGCTGCAGTGGTCAGTGGTCATTGCCATGGTCAATGCATGAGCGGCAATGCTGCTTTCGCCGTCTTCTACGAGACCCAGGAGACTGGCCGCACCACCCGCGCCCAACTACGGACCCCGGTCAGGAAATTCTCTACTTCCTCCTCCTCCTCCTCTTCTTACTCCTCCTCCTCCTTATTTTCCTCCTCCTCTTCTTCTTCCTCCTTCTCCTCCTCCTCCTCCTCCTTTTATTCTGCCCCTCCTATATATACACTACTTTTTAAACCACTCCTTTTAGTTATGTTGTGTATAAGCTTACCACATAATACCATGCAGCTGTTTAAATATGCGACAAATTTTAGGAGAGGTTGACAGACAGAGGGCAGCAGTGAGGTAGAACGAGTAGGAGTCGTGGTGGTGTTTGTGGTTGTGGTGTTTGTGGTGGTGGTGGTGGCGGCTGTGGTGCTTGGTGGTGTTTGGGGTGGTGGGTGCATGTGGTTTGCCGCGAGGTATTTGTTGTGATCACGACAATGATGACGACGACGATGAAAAACTGTGATATAAGCGGTTAGCCATAATTGTGTAACGTCCTATGAGGCCGCTACAATTTAACCTCCTTTTAGGCCGCTCGGCGTACTCGCTTATTAATTTGCGGCCTTGCTAAATTTGCGACCGGCCTTCGGTTTTAGCCGCTTTTAGATCTGACCTCCGGTGCAGTACTTCGCTGCAACAGAAAGTGTCGCATTGCGACACTCTATTTTTAGATTCGGCCAACGTGTAAGTCGCTGATTGGTTGAGCCGGATCACGTGACCGTTTCCAACGCCGAAAAGCGCAGTCGACTGGAAGTTTTCATCAGAGTGAGAGGTCGGCTCGTGTAGACATGAAATTCTGTATATTCGGGGTCTAAAAATGCTGAATGTGTGGCTGATTACCTATATTCATGAATATGAATATACCGTTGACTAAGCGACTGGTTTTGGGACAGTTTGCAGCTGATTCTGTGTGAATCTTTATTGTCATATATTCCAATATTCGGACAAGAAATCTTCCGATCTTCTTTTCAAATTTGAATGCGAGTGTTGGCCAAATTGCACGGAAATTGCCAGGGAAGTATTAATTAATCTAATTGCTCCATAACAGATTCCGAAACCAAGGGTAGTTAATTAATTAGATATTAATGTTCATTGATAATAAGAATTGAAACCTAAGTTGATATTGTATTTCGGTTGAAAGCTACCGTCCGAATTGTGATTCATTATACCTGACTGTTAATTATAAAACGCGATTACTAGAATCAAGGTTGTGCAAGCCTGTTGATTATTTACGGAGATTCTGCTGACTTTAAAGACATATTGCATAGCTATTGAAGAACAATATCTAGGCCCGATCACAGATGTTAATTGTTAGCCACGCTTGTACATTATACTCAGTTGAATTGCTTAATTAAAATAAATCAAATCCGACGTTAATAAAATAACTGAATAATGGAAACTTCTATAAGGTCTGAGGATCACTCTGATGAGGAATTAGAGGAATGCATAGCTGAAGGGGAGAAGGGAGGAACCCCTGACCGTCTTGACCCATTAGAAGCAAAGGGTAAACAAGTTGAGGAACTTTTACTAACTGTTTCAGAAACCCTGGGGATGTTCATGGAACGACAGGAGTCCCAATTCAAAAGCCTTAGTCAAGAGATAAGCCACTTACAAGAGCAACACCACCGGGGTAGTCTTTCCCAAGAAGAAGGTGAGGTAATGAGGGAAAAGAGAAGGGAAGGGTGGACCACATCTAAGGATTGGGGATTTACACAATCTGTTGAAGGGGATTCGAACCCAGACGGTCTTCAATTAGAGGAAGCCGTCGTTCCCAGACCGGGAACCGCAGACATATGTCGCCACTCGACCGAAGCCATTCCTGGTACCGATGAGAGACATCCCCGTCCTGAGGTGGAAGACCCAACCCTAAACTACGACTTTACCAGAGGGAAATCAATGGATCCCGTAGACCTTACTTACTTAGATGGATCTGTAGTCTTACCTGACAATAGAGAACCCCTTCAACAGTGCGGCGCCTCATTTGAATTTCCAGGGCGGGCACCTACCACTTGGGAGGCTGAAGAGCAATACCAAGGGTGGGACCCCCGGTCACGTGGTTTTCTTTCGAGGAGGGAGCAGGCCGTTACACTTGGTACCAGAGCTAGTGGGGTTTTGAAATTAAGGTCAGATACAGAGGTTCAAGTCCAATCTAGTGCAGATACAATTGACACCAGATTAAGTAAGATAAAAGTAAGCTCAGGTACATTTGGTCCTAGACTAAGTGAGGTTTGGGAACTAGGTTCAAATACAGCTGACGCTCACGTCCAGCTTAGTCAAGGTACAAGGGCCAGAAAAGAACCCGAAATTGTTAGGAATGAAACTGTCTATCATAGAGATTTAAACACGATTCATGAAAGTTCTGACTATGAGTCGTATTTGCGCATGAAACAAAACCGGTTAAATAATGATATAACCGAGCAATTGAAATGCAATAATGAAGACTCAGAAATAACTGATATGCGGCCTTTACATCGATTTGTGCTCGAACCAAATGCGATAGCTATAGGGCAAGACTGTTTGAAAACATGTACTAACTCTGGAATGTTAGTTGTAGATAAATCAAATGGGGATTTGTCGCCCACACGAGAGTACGACTGGGGTCCACGAGATGCACATCCTCGTCTCATGCCATCTGCAACTCCACGGGCTGCCACCTTCCCATACTCGTCGTACCAATTCATGAACACTGAAACTGGAGACCTTCGACAATCGAATGGATTTCCTCCACGAATCATCTCTTCGAAGAATGTGGGTATGCACGACGTCCAGGTACGTGAAATGAAACCTGAATCAGAAAAGATCGCGTTCGCTTCTGCTTCGATTCCTCGTATGCCCACCCTGACGACATCTTCGAGTCGGCCGATAATGTCAACGATGTCTTCGTCGGTAAAAACCCAGGTTACCCAGAGCTACGAATACTTACCTCGTGAGACAGTACAGCCCATCTTCGTACCCTACTACGGTCCAACCTCGTACGATGAACGGGTTGCCCTGGCGAAACAATTAATGCAGTGGCCAACAATGAAACCGATTGTCGCGGGTGGTCTCCAAGATGACCTGCCTAATCCGTTCATACTCGGGAGCGGTGTTGCTTCTGAAGAACCGCCCACAATCGTCAGCTCTTGTGCTCGAGAGTTGTCGCCGAAAAAGGACACTGCCGAACCGTCTCGATCTGAACCAATTGCTCGTGAAAGGAAAGAACCTGCTGGAAAACTACTAACTGAACATTCAAATTTTCCAGATAGAAGAATGCCATCGCAAATGAAGCTGGACCGATACAACGGTAAGACCTCGGTAGAAGTGTTCCTTAAGAAGTTCGAAGTATGCTCGAAAAGTAACCGTTGGAGTGAAGAGGAGAAACTGGCCCAACTGACGTGCGCGCTAATTGAACCGGTAGACCAACTTCTGCATGAATTCGACTCGGAAGCCATCACCACCTGCACCGATCTAGTCGACCGTCTTCGACTACGATACGGGAGTTCAGACCAAGCAGCCTTGTACCAAACTAAACTGAATACTCGCCGCCAGCAATCGGGTGAAGATCTCGGTCAACTGGTACAAGACATCCGGAAGCTTATGATTTTAGCTTTCCCAGGACCGTCGTCTGCGCACAGTGAGACAATAGCTATTCGAGCTTTTCTTGACGCTCTGTCAGACAAGGACCTAGCTCTTAAGGTAAGAGAGCGGGAACCAACCACGTTAGATAGCGCCTACAAAATCGCTCTCCGGTTGGAAGGCTACCGCCGCGCTGATGAAGACACCACCGGGTTCCACGACCGTCGACCGGGTCGCATCAAAACGGTGAGAGAAGTAGAAACAACCCTCGACGAAAGATTCAACCAGCTGCAAGAGACGCTGACCCGACAGATGAAAGAAATGTTCCAGAACCAGTTGAGTGCTACTTCAACTGAGGGTCAGTTTCGGCAATGGCAGCCGCAACGTTCGTCACCACCCTGGGGAACAGGAACCAACAATCAACAGTGGAACCGAAATAGAGACAATAACTTTCCACGGGTGAAACGGGACAATCGTCGCTGCTATGAATGCAATCAACCGGGACATTTGGCTCGCGGTTGTCCAGTACGTCCACAGAGGTCGCCAGCCGATGAAGAATTCGAAGAAACCACCGGGAATCGAGAAGGTAATGTCAGACACGTCCAAGGTAGAAATGATGCCTACCTCTCTGTGAAACTGAATGGCAGATCTCTTCTAGCCTTGCTTGACTCTGGCTGCGAAATGACATTATGTCCTGCTTCGCTAGTAGATCCTAAAGATGTGCAGAATTCTGAACAGTCCTTGTTAGCTGCTAACGGGTCTGCTATTCGCGTTGTGGGAGAGACAATACTGAAACTGCAAATCGACGATCACGAATTCAGGATTCCCTGTTTAGTCACAGAACAGGTATCTGAACTGATCCTGGGACTTTCGTGGATGAAGCACGAAAATGTACTCTGGCATATCGGTCGCAACTGGATCCTGGTGGGAGGCTATAGATTCGAAGTACACTCCAAACCTCGTGCCGGGCTATGTCGTAAGATAGTGATTTCTCATGACACACTCGTCGTGGCAAAAAGTGAGATGGATGTTGAAAGCCATGCGCTCCTTCCGAACTTGAAAGCAATGACCGATTCCTGGGCTGTAAATCCGAAAGTGTTAGACTCCGGACTCATTCTAGCCGGAACCTTGCTCCCTAACCGGACCTTCGATCTGCCGCTTCGGGTGATGAATCCCACCGACCAACAACTCTGGTTGAAGAAAGGAGTTCAATGTACAGCCGAACCGGTTACGGTAATGGGGGAAGAAAAACTCTTGAGATCTGCGGCCGGGTGCGCAGCCGTTAACGAAACGTTACCGAAATCAACCGATGCTGAAATCGCGGCGACCCTTTCTCCTCTTTGGAGGGACATTGCCGCCGATGTACCGGAAGAAGTACAGGAACGACTTCGGCAAATCATCACCGCAAATCAGAAAGCCTTTTCAATGAATGAATGGGATTTGGGTTTCACCGATGTAATCCAACACGAGATAGAAACGGGGAACGAAAGCCCTGTTCGACAACCATTACGTCGCCAGCCGCTAACGCTATTGCCCGTCATTGATGAACAAGTGAACAATATGTTGCAACAAAAGCTGATAGAACCGTCAGCCTCAGCCTGCGCAAGTAATGTGGTGATGGTAAAAAAACGAGATGGTACCCCGAGATTTTGTGTGGACTATCGAGCGGTGAACACTAAAACCCGGAAGGACGCCTATCCTCTACCTCTGATTAGCGAGAGTTTGGATACCCTTGCCGGAGCCAAGTGGTTCAGCACTTTTGATCTTCGTGCAGGGTACCATCAGGTTGCAGTTCATCCAAAGGATCGCCCGAAGACAGCTTTCATCACTAGAAGAGGAAGTTTTCAGTTTAGGGTCCTACCCTTCGGTCTCTGCAACTCGCCGGCTACGTTTTCGAGAATGATGAACCTGGTCATGGCTGGACTGAATTTTGAGGTATGTCTAATATATCTAGACGACATCATTGTCTTTGGCGAAGATCTTGAGACTCACTTGGAACGGTTAACGCAAGTGTTGGAACGGTTGGCAGCTGTCGGGTTGAAATTGAAGCCTTCGAAATGTCACCTGCTACAACGGCGAGTGTTATTCTTGGGTCATGTCGTAAGTGAGGATGGCATTATGACTGACCCGGAGAAAACCGTAGCGGTTAAGGAGTGGCCAACTCCTAAGAAGCTGCGAGACGTTCGCGCCTTCATTGGATTGTGTTCTTACTACAGAAAATTCGTGCCGAACTTCGCCAAAATCGCCAGACCGCTGCATGCGCTGACCAAAAAAGGGTTTCGCTTTCAATGGTCCACCGAGTGCGAAGCTGCCTTCTCTCACCTGAAGCGACTCCTGACTGAATCACCCATCCTGGCTTTACCCAACGATGATGGGTTGTACATTCTTGATACGGACGCATCTGGCGAGGCCATAGGAGCAGTCCTTTCACAAATCCAAGACGGGCATGAACGCGTAGTTTGCTACGGTAGCCGACTCTGTTCCACGGCGGAGCAGAACTACGACGTTACGAAGCGAGAACTTCTGGCCATCGTCTACTTTCTAAAGACCTATCGACAGTATCTGCTGGGGCGTCGATTCTTACTGCGCACCGATCACTCCGCCTTGCAATGGCTGAGGAGGACGCCGCTTCCTATCGGACAACAGGCCAGATGGCTGGCCATAACGGAAGAATTCGAGTTCGATATCCAGCATCGAGCCGGAACTGCGCACCAGAACGCGGACGCCCTGTCGCGCATGCCGCAACAAGTGCAAGTCATCCGTGAAACGACGGGCCTCCGTGGGGGAACGGTGGATCTACCGACCGATTGGGACCGAACAACCATTCGAGATGAACAACGAACCGACCGCGAGCTGGGCTGGGTTATCCAAAAGAAGCTCAGCTCTGATGATCCTCCCTCTCACGACGAATTGCGGAGTCAAAGCGGAACTGTAAAGAACTTGGTAGCCCAATGGCCGCAGCTGGAACTCCACAGGGAACTGCTCACCCGGAACTGGCTCCACGCAGATGATGGGCAAGTTGCGACCCGACAACTGATTTCCCCGCGTAGTCGACGATCTTCGTTAATACGGCTCGCTCATGAAGGAATTACTGGAGGGCACATGGGTATCAGACGTACCCTCGCTCAACTCCAAAAGAGAGCTTACTGGCCGGGGTGGAGAGAGGATGTACGAATGGCACTTCGGCGGTGTGTCCCGTGCGCCCAGTACCACCGCGGAAAGACGCCCAGACAGGGTCGTCTCCAACCGATGTCCGTGGGAGCCCCGATGGAGTGTTTGGGGGTAGACATCACTGGGCCGCATCCCACCTCCAGTAAAGGATACCGGTATATCCTCACTGCCGTGGACCACTTCACCCGCTGGGCGGAAGCCTATCCGATCCGCAACCAGGAGGCGACGACCGTGGCACGAGTCCTAGTCGAGGAAGTCTTCTGTCGGTTCGGTTGCCCGCGACAAATTTTAACAGACCAAGGCCCCTGCTTCGAGGCGAACCTGTTCAAGGAGATGTGTCGTCACCTCCAGATCGACAAGATGAGGACCACGCCGTACAAGCCAAGTACCAATGGAGCCGTGGAGAGGTTCCACAGAACCTTGAACACCCTACTCGGGAAGGTGGTAGCCCAGAACCAGCGCGACTGGGATGTGCATCTTCCCTACGTCCTCGCCGCCTATCGAGCAAGTGAAAGTGAAAGCACCGGATTCACACCTAACCGGCTGTTCCTGTCAAGAGAGTTGTGCATGCCGATCGATTTAGTTTTAGGAGATCTCCAAGTTGCAAATGCTTTGTCTAGTACCGATGATTTTGTTGTGAATCAAATTGAGAATGTGCAAAATAACTTTGAAATTGCTCGAAGATTTATGCAGCGCCATGTCACTAACAGAAATTTCCGGTATGATATGAGAGTGAAGCCCGCTAGGTTTCCCATAGGGTCATGGGTTTGGTACTTCTATCCACGGAGACGCCCTGGGATTAAGGATAAGTGGAATAAACTTTACACTGGACCCTATAAGGTAATTGAACAGCTGAGCCCGGTCCTTTTTAAGATTCAGAAATCCGCACGCTCGCAAGCCAAATTGGTTTACATTGACAAACTTAAATTGTTTGTGGGAGACCCTCCAGGAGGGTGGAATGAGACAGAAGACCTAGATCCGGCAGGTCCTTTAGACTTGGAGACCCTGAATGGATTGAATAATCCTGAAGATGAGGAATTAATGTCTGTTGCGAGACCTCGCAGGAACATTGTTCGCCCTGTAAGATATAGGTAACGTTACATGTATGTAGTGTAAGATAATATCGCGTAATGGCGATAGGTTTAGGCTTTGGCGAGAAGCCTGGTTTTAGTTCCTTTGGATGAAAATACATATGAATTTTTGTTTCTAGACTTGATCTAGGTTAGATCATGGGGGTAGGTAAGAATTGTTTACTTGTCGTTTTACTTGCATTGTTTTCTTTGTTGCCACGAAGAAGGGCAAGATTGCTGTGCTTGTATGTAGTATAGAAGATGTGATTGCATAACCATGATTAATTGATTAATCTATGATGAGATTATTTGCTATTTTGAATTCTATACGGTTAGTGAAGGCAGGGTTCGGATGTAGAATAGTGGGTATTATTGTCCAGACAGCGTTACGGGTCTATTCTATTATATTCCGTCCTGTAAGGTGGACGTAGAAAGTCTTTTGCATAAGTCAGGGAGAAATCCGTACTAGCCTCTTGGGTATGTTTCCCTGAATAGTAAATCCTTTGTTTGCTAGTTCCGGAAGGTCTGCTCTGTTATGCTCCGTCTTGTAAGGTAGACGTCGACAGACTATTACATAGGTCAAGGAGAAATCCGTCCTAGTGTGGCTTGGGTATGCTTCACTAAGCAGTAAAGCCTTTGCTTAATAGTTCAGCCCTAGTAACGTGTAAGGTGGGTAATGAAGTATTGACTGCCCATCGCTGATAGCGGGTGTATGTTGAGCTAAGGAACAGAGTTTTCCCAGAAATCTCTTTGGTTACCGGTGAGGATAGAATTAAAAGCAATACAGTCTTCTTTTATTGTGTAATGTGCATTTGATTCATAGTATTGGTAACCTGTTAAATTGAATTGTAACATGCTGATTTGTTAGCATGATAGCTTAGTAAGATTTGGTGCCGGAGCAGGGAATATGTGTTTGGAAGACATTTTATTAATCCTAGTAAGTGGCTCCGTGCAAGTGATGGATTAGGAATGATGATTATAATTTGTGTTAACTGTAAATTTGTTTCAGCACAGAGATTCTTTGTGATAACCTTAAATTGCTGATGTCAGTTTTGTGATGGTTATAAGTTTAGACTTGGTAATTCTTTTTGGGGCACGAACCCTTTTTCACCTAAGCGTACCGGGGCTGTCGGTACAATGTGTAGCAATTGAGGATCTTGTTCTTACGTAGTACCGTAGTGAATCAGTTAAGATTGCTTGTTTATATTGTTTGGTTTCGGACCCTGTTCTGGAAATTTTCCATTAAGGTGGAAAATTGGATTAAGTGGGGGGGTGTGTAACGTCCTATGAGGCCGCTACAATTTAACCTCCTTTTAGGCCGCTCGGCGTACTCGCTTATTAATTTGCGGCCTTGCTAAATTTGCGACCGGCCTTCGGTTTTAGCCGCTTTTAGATCTGACCTCCGGTGCAGTACTTCGCTGCAACAGAAAGTGTCGCATTGCGACACTCTATTTTTAGATTCGGCCAACGTGTAAGTCGCTGATTGGTTGAGCCGGATCACGTGACCGTTTCCAACGCCGAAAAGCGCAGTCGACTGGAAGTTTTCATCAGAGTGAGAGGTCGGCTCGTGTAGACATGAAATTCTGTATATTCGGGGTCTAAAAATGCTGAATGTGTGGCTGATTACCTATATTCATGAATATGAATATACCGTTGACTAAGCGACTGGTTTTGGGACAGTTTGCAGCTGATTCTGTGTGAATCTTTATTGTCATATATTCCAATATTCGGACAAGAAATCTTCCGATCTTCTTTTCAAATTTGAATGCGAGTGTTGGCCAAATTGCACGGAAATTGCCAGGGAAGTATTAATTAATCTAATTGCTCCATAACAGATTCCGAAACCAAGGGTAGTTAATTAATTAGATATTAATGTTCATTGATAATAAGAATTGAAACCTAAGTTGATATTGTATTTCGGTTGAAAGCTACCGTCCGAATTGTGATTCATTATACCTGACTGTTAATTATAAAACGCGATTACTAGAATCAAGGTTGTGCAAGCCTGTTGATTATTTACGGAGATTCTGCTGACTTTAAAGACATATTGCATAGCTATTGAAGAACAATATCTAGGCCCGATCACAGATGTTAATTGTTAGCCACGCTTGTACATTATACTCAGTTGAATTGCTTAATTAAAATAAATCAAATCCGACGTTAATAAAATAACTGAATAATGGAAACTTCTATAAGGTCTGAGGATCACTCTGATGAGGAATTAGAGGAATGCATAGCTGAAGGGGAGAAGGGAGGAACCCCTGACCGTCTTGACCCATTAGAAGCAAAGGGTAAACAAGTTGAGGAACTTTTACTAACTGTTTCAGAAACCCTGGGGATGTTCATGGAACGACAGGAGTCCCAATTCAAAAGCCTTAGTCAAGAGATAAGCCACTTACAAGAGCAACACCACCGGGGTAGTCTTTCCCAAGAAGAAGGTGAGGTAATGAGGGAAAAGAGAAGGGAAGGGTGGACCACATCTAAGGATTGGGGATTTACACAATCTGTTGAAGGGGATTCGAACCCAGACGGTCTTCAATTAGAGGAAGCCGTCGTTCCCAGACCGGGAACCGCAGACATATGTCGCCACTCGACCGAAGCCATTCCTGGTACCGATGAGAGACATCCCCGTCCTGAGGTGGAAGACCCAACCCTAAACTACGACTTTACCAGAGGGAAATCAATGGATCCCGTAGACCTTACTTACTTAGATGGATCTGTAGTCTTACCTGACAATAGAGAACCCCTTCAACAGTGCGGCGCCTCATTTGAATTTCCAGGGCGGGCACCTACCACTTGGGAGGCTGAAGAGCAATACCAAGGGTGGGACCCCCGGTCACGTGGTTTTCTTTCGAGGAGGGAGCAGGCCGTTACAATTATATTCACTTAAAAAGCTATACTGTAAGTGTTCTCATATAACCATTAAACCATTAATGCATAGGCCTACCGGTAATAATTGTTTATTTATGTATGATATATATGTATATATATGTATATATATATATATACAATTATACATTGTGGCGAATTTCACCCAAAGCGCCATGGAGTTCGAATCCAAATTATAGCAGTGAACGGTTGTCAAGGAAGCGGTTTCCATGGATACACATAATTTCGTCTCCATCGTTTAACGATGGGTGAGAGGCGTGGCTTGAGTGAGAGGATGATACACAAGCATCTTAAGATAATGGAAGGATAGCAGCAAATGAGCTCGAATAAGGTTAAACTCCAGTCTGCAGGGAGGGGGCGAGGACACGAAGGGTCGCCCTGCAGGCCAGATAAGAAATCTCTATACGGTAGTCGACTATAGACATTATTCTTATCTTAGAATTAGTGTCTGCTGGAAGAAAACACTGTGTAATGTGGCTCGGCTGATAGAGGTCGCGTTTCTATTATAGTCGGAATAGAAATTTTAAATCATTTTAAGACACCTCTTTAAAGATGCTTTCTAGTCGTATATATATATAAATGCGAGGTCGATGTGACCGACTAATTGGAATCTTGCGATGTCGTTCGAAATTAACAGTGAATGGTAAATGTTGAAAGGTGGCATATTAAAGCATCAAACATAATATTATGCAGCTTCTGGTATAATAGGTCCATTGTCCGCCGACGACATTGTAATATGTTGTACCAAGAACTCTCATCAACTCAGCGTTTCTTGTATGCTTTATAAGTCGAAACTGAATAAAAAATTGTAGTGTCCCATACGACAGGACAGTTGTTCACTCACAATACTATTGTTCTAGATCATTGTTTTTGCATTGCATTACATTTTATTGTATTGCATTGCTTTGTACAATTGTTTGTATTATATTGTGTAATTGTATTGCATTGTGTTGTATTGTATAATTATATTGCATTGTATTATTTTGTATTGTATTGCGTTGTATTGTACTTTATTGTACTACATTGTATTGTATTGTACCACATTGTATTGTATTGTATATTGCATTGTATTGTATACGACCATTGATAAAGCGTTTCTGTCCGCAAGAACCTGTCAATGATCCGATTTCAATGATCTAGTCCACACAAACGCGTGAACGCGAATGGTAATAGTCACCCATCGTGTGTTGTGTATATGGTTGCATGCACTTCTTAACTTTGGAAGAAGAATGGCGATATTATTATGAAATGCAGATGTATTGCATTGTATCCCCGTTCGTGTCTCTGTAGAGCCTACATGCAGCGCTATAGTGTCTGCAGATTCCAGACATTCTACGGTGACCATAAGGAAGCTGCGCACGGTCAAGACCTTATCGCTGTATGGGAAGAGAAGGTCGAGGGTGAAGGAGGAGGAAGGGGCGGCTCCTTCCGTCGAGGGCCACGGAAGACCGGCAGCCACCTATCGGCCGCGGAAGGGGAACGGAGGAGGCCCCCGTCCGTCAGAGGTCGGGCTGTAATGAATTTCTGTCCCTCGGGTGTCGTAAAAGGTCGCAGGGAACGGAGCATCGTCGCCTCGTACCCGTCGGGAGGGTAGGAAGGGCAAGAAAGGGAGAGAGGAGGGTGGGAAGGGAAAGAGAGGGGGAGAGGAGGGTGGAAAGAGAGGGAAGGGATGGGAGGGGTTGGTAGGTGGGGAGTATATATTTACGGGAAACAACAAAGGCAATTACACGAATGCCGACTGAAACGTTAATTGAAGAAGATCAGTCAGTTTATGTGTGTATCCTCTCTGTATGTCTGTCTGTTTGCCTGTATCTCTCTGTCTGTGTCTGTCTATCTGTCTGTGTCTGCCTGTATGTGCTTATGTCTGTCTGACTAACTGTTTATCTGTCTGTCTGGCTTTGCCTGTATGTCTCTGGCTATCTGTCTGTATCTGAATTCCGTCCGTCCGTGCGGGCGTCCGCTCGTGCGTCCGTCCGTACATCCGCGCGTCCGTCCGTGCGTCCACTGGGTCTATATAGCAGCAACAACGTGTCCAGCGCATGACTGAATCCTTGTGGGCCATGAATAACATATATAGTCCGTTCTGTTAAAACCACCAAACTCTCTCATTGTGCATTGACCACCTACAAGCATGAATATTTTTGTATGCGTTTCTTATTTTATGATCAAGCGAATAAACCACCGTCACATCTTGAATTGTACTCGTGAAAACAGAAATTTGATCATAAAACGGAAAAGTTTATTATGTCAATTTGGGCTATTTGTTGGGCTACTTCCTGAAAATTAAACTGTTTTGCGCTATTTCGGGTAACTTCCGGTTAGAAATTTTCGACCTATTTTGTATTTAAATGTTTACCACATAATTGTAAATTTATTTTTATTCATTATTTAAAGGGAATTTAGGGGTTTCGGTACGTTGGTAAGACTTTATCGTACTAGACCTAACCTATTACAGTCAATGATTCGAGTGCCAAGCGCTAATTCTTTGGATTGGACCCACTGCATTTTCTGTCAGAAAGTGACACGGGAAAACGTGTTATGTTGCCCAGGTAGGCCACATGATGATCTGGTTTAGGCTCTAGAACTTTCTCTCAGATTGTAAGCGTATGTCAACTCGTACCGGGTTCGATTCCCGATGGCATTGATGTAAATTCATGGGATGAAGGCGATGGTATCGCGTATATTGGCAACTGGCAATAGAATGCATGCAGGCAACGGCTGCACACGGCCACATTTGGATTATTATTATTATTAAATAAATTTATTACGCGCGCAAGGTCGCACCGAAATGTTAATTTGAGGCGCGGATAGTCAGCCGCCAGAGGAAGATGCAATCAGAGATCAATGTGCTTGAAAGCCAAGGAGAAGTAGGCCTAGGCCTAGTGAGTTTTGAGCCGCTTTTTGAAGGAAGGAAGTGAAATTGCGCTACGGAAGAGAGCATGGATGTGAAAACGATCGCATGCCCAAGTTTCAAAGGTGAATGACCATGAACTGCCCAATAACTATTCGCCTGAATTTGACACTCCCGAATGTGACCGCGCTCGGTTCAGCGTCAGGTTTTAATTTAATTATTTTATTTATTTCATAATTTTGTATGCTTAGCACCACCCCCTCCGCCCCATTAAAGAAATGTACTTAGTCCAATCACGGCAATGCAAATTACCCAATTTCAGCAACTTGCATGAAGGGGTTTTATACAGACGTATTTAGTTGTATATATGGAATTATTGGTTAATGGGCTTCTCACCTCAATCTTAATTTGGGGCAGCCCATGACCACCAACCCATCTATTATCCCCCTTAAATTCTGATATTGGAAATGCTTGTTTTGGCTTTTTTGTTTCAAACTTAGATGGTCTCGATGTGAGCAGATCAAACCCATGAACTAGCCTGTCGACCAAGACAGTGTAATTTTATTCGGACAACGGGCTCGTCGTGCTGACAGTAAAAATTCAAATCAGATCAAGAATTGTTGATTTTGTTTCTCTACACTGGTTCCAATTTTCCTCAATAATGGATAACAGTACAAGCATTTCCTCTACACCACATGATCAATCTCCAGGTTCACATAAGTCGAGACATGAATTACAAGGTTCCAACATTTCACACCATGTGTGATTTCAATGAATGGTTCAGCCGAATCGAAGGGATTGTCATTCCTCATTCTCACAAAAGATCGCACATATCTTGTTATATACCCCAACATCCCAACCTGAAAAGAAAAAAGTCTGGCCTCATGTCCATACTCAGTTACCCATCGACACTCTACACAACAATGAGGAACCTGACCTGGAAGCTACTGCCAGACACCACTGACAATCCCTCCTCTCATACCATGTCTCGCACATCGTCCAAAGAAGCCTAGTTCACATCCACCTATTGTCAGTTCATTAAAATCTGACAATCCTGAATTTTCCAACACTGCTGAAGCACTCTACAGGATGATACAAGCTCGACGTCACCTGTCAAATTGTGCAACAGGCTATAAACCAGATCCTATCAAAAGCTGGTCACAATATCAGGAATATTTCAGGATTCTCACATCTAAATGACAGGCTTTCAATCAACTTGAACGTTTTGGATGGTCCAATTTCATGGATGAAACCCGTGATTTGCGTCTAATCATCGAAGTCGTGACTAACCATCATATCCAATCCAATGACAACAAATCACCATATTTGGAAATACTTGAAATAATCCTGGAGGAATGTACAAACATAGGGCAGCTTTCTTCCTCTCTGGAAGTTTTGTCAGATGAAGGTGAATATCAAGATCAATGCAGCTTCACAACGTAAATTTATTCAACACACATGTTGGTTCCCTCCTAAACAACCAGAAGAATCTTTCTACACTACTGAACTCCAACCAGCATCCACAACGGATTCTCTGATTAAAGTGGGGTAACTGGTAATATCCGTAACAACTACAGATAACAACAGAATTTCAGTTCCCTACGTAACACCACAAGTTTATCACAGAATATCAACTATTCCTGCCTCAAAATTTCAGGAAATACTTGCTAAGGTTTCTCTCAAGAAAGGCGGACATTCCTGGAAAATCACCATCCATCCTTCCCTTCCACATGTTTTCTTAAAATTGCAGCTTCTAACTTCTGCCCCATTGAGACCAAGGGCATCCCACATGGATGGCAGTTGACAGTTCTACCGGGTGCCACACTTCAACACATCATGGACCTTAGCGACAAACTTTATGTAATAATAATAGATAGGTCGGATGATTAGTACCAATAATTATAGGAGTCGTTCTTATCCTCAGAAAATGACTTACTTTGAACCCTCCCTCCCTTGTCTGCATCTAGTCTCCCCCCCCCACTTATCTCACCCCACAATCTCAATGACCAAACTTAAACAGCATTGCATAATAAAGTCATTTATAAACCATTTGTTCTATCTTAAAAGCATGCTATTTAAAATGTTCTATGCATTTGTATAATAATATTGTCATGCTTCTTTCATTTTCTTAAATTAATAATCTTATGTGGTGCTATATAAATATCCTAAATGAATGAATGAACCATCTGTTTGAATGAAGTTGCCAGCTTTTGTTTTATATGGCACAGGTTTTAAATAACACCTCGTGCTGCACTGAAATAATTGTGTACCAAATTCAGGTGCGGACATCCCAGCTGGTTGCAACCCCCACCCCTTGTCCGCATTTCGATGACCCCTCTCTTTTCCTCATTGTGGAAGTCCATTATGGAAACCCCATAGCCTAACTCAATATAAAACCAATTCAAGCATTATATCTCATTCTTATGTGCTGATAATGATGTCAGAAACATTAAAGAGAATTGACCTCTGTGCAGTAATGACCAAGTTCTTTTTTAAGAACCAAAAATAACACCAATCAGATTCTTACATATTTGTAAAGAACACAACGAACTGATTGCAAGCAATAAGTTTCAGTCCTCTGACCAATTTTGTTATCAAGATATAACAGTCCAAATGTGATGGATCATAAATGCCGTTTTCGCACAATCCGCTTTTTTGCTTATTAATTTAAAAAATTAATATCTCGGTCAAATTTTTAGATATTTTGTTCAAATTTTCACTGTTGGTGTCTATTGTGCATGTAGTTAATCAACAAAAATTTTCATAAAAATCTAAGGGTGGGGAGTAGGCTTACACCTCTGGTTCATATGACGTAAAATAACATTGGTTTGGCCTATTTTTACCAAAAAAATGAAGAAAAGAATTTTTCACCTAGGAAAGAGTGACTATAGCCTACCGTTATCAGAATTTTCAGCTGATTCCAAATATATAATTTGTTTGCTTGTAGGTGAAAAATGCACAATGTGACAGTAACAAAACGCACTAATAGAGTGCAGAATGCAGACGCATAGACTAGTAGACATGCAGACCGAAACGATACAATGCTGAATCCGAATGTTCCTTTATCAAAGTAACGCTTTTTCACCCCCTCCGCCCCCCATTCCCCGCCCCACCCCACCCCGCTATCCACCCCACGACATTTGTACACGAAATTTAACCTGTCCGCTTCCCTCGGTTAACAAACAAAAGGTCAAAGGCAGTTTGTCGTCGTAGAGGGCGGCACGACTTCCTTCTTCTGCTCATTCAACTCATTTCGACGGCGTCTGCAGGCGCGGCGCACAGGTCTGGGCGGCGTCGCAATTACGCGGCGCATTGGTGTCGGTACAATTTAAACAATTCCGTCCTAATCCTACACGGGAGACCATTTACGTGGACATCAGTCGACAATTTATTTTACATAAATCCGATCGGAAGGAGCGGAAATCGCATTATCCACACAAACGGGGGCGCGAAGGGTAATCATCACCCAATACGGCAACAACTGTTTGCCCTCGAGCGAGATCATAATAAGCAGCGCCACCTAGGCGTACGCTGGTTCCCCGATTTACGCGAGCAGACCCTATACGATGCATTGTTTCCGCGCTTGGCGCCTAAACCAGCGCACAATAAATCTTGTTTATCGGTTGCGTATTTGACTAATTCTAGGACGGCGTCCAAATGTTGCAAGATCTGTCCAGATGGCCGCCGTAGAGCGGGTATCGAGGGGCAGGGTGTGTCCGTGCAGGACTCCATTGGGCAGAGGAGGTAGAAGGTGAATGAGGGTGACGGGGAGGGGGCTACAGCGGGACGGGGGGGAGCGAAAATTGAGCGAAATACGATACACAACTGCACGAAATTTAAACCCTATACCAAGATATCAAAGGTTTCAGACTCTGTCTATGACTATTATAGTCTATAAATGACGATACGAGCAGCTACGCTTCGTGCATTCGCAATTGAGCCTTGCAATTTTTTTTTTACTATTATCATTCGTTCATTCGTTTATTATTTCAAACTGACATGAACGTAGTATGATTACAATAAATATTCGTAGTATGAACGAACATCGAAAGTTAGTAGGCTACATACATGTATAGGGCCTAAATCAAATATATATTATTATATATCTAATCCTATAAAATAGAAACGTATGATTTTATGTAACTCTCTTTGTGGTCAAAAATCGCCTGATCCACGCGACCGGTTGTTCCCGAAAATTTACAGAAATACTTCTTAGCACCCGAGAACAGATATAAGGGGGTTGGCGATTCAAAAATTTCAACTTGTCCAGAGTTAGGAACATTTTAAATTTCGGTGGGAGATGAGTTGGGACGGAAAGCATAGGGTGGCGAACCAGACCCGCAGGGGCAGTTGGGAGCAGGGTTAGGGAGAAAACTTTAAATTTCACGTGCATCACCGTGCACTATGAGCAGGACCGCCGGGTTGGGCCCGATGGAAGAAGGCAGGTTGAGAAGGTCGGAAAGAAAGCGGCGTCAGGCGTGGCGAGGAACGAAAACCTAGACTTCCCGAGCAACGCCGGGTAATTCAACTATATATATATATATATATATATATATATATATATGACTATTGTTTGGCAACCCTGGGGTGTGTAAAGTCCTGCAGCTAATTTGACTAACGCCATCTGCCGAATGACAGTCTCAGTCGAGCTATTGAGGTGGTAGCGGGCAGCAATTACGCATTCGTGCTGATTGTCAGTCATCCTGAAACTCGCCGCTTATAATAATATTTGAGAAGTACTCGCCACACATGCGCGGTTTAAAAGAATATCATAAATTGAAAGCCGTTGTTGCGTTTTATAAAAAAATTTCCACCAAATTTCCTACAACTTAAATGTTCGTTTTAGAACTGTATTCTCTAATATGTTGCTAACTTATATTCTTAATTTTAATTATTTTCTTAACGGTGTTTAAAAAATAAAAAATTAGTCGCTCCTTGCTGATACTAATTATTATTTGCTAATAATCGACTTCTGCAAGTTCAAGTATTTGTCGTGACCATCAAAGTAATTAGTAATCGCTGTTTTATTTTTACTTTCGCCCACTACCTTTTTTTATTTAGTTTGTAATTTCTGGCGGGTTGATTAAGAGAAAATATTTTACTGAAATTAATTTTGTCGTTGATTTATGCGTGACCGGTTTTAGATTGAGCAGTTCTGTTTTATTTATTATTTTTAAAGATTCAAATATGGTTTTTATTAAAGATTTTAAAAAGGAGTTTTACGACGTCGTCCAAAACCAGGTTTGTTACCATTTCGATTTCTTGTTACCACGCACCAAAAAGTATTGGGTTGCCGATATACAAAATCGCTGATAAAACTCTTGTAAAGTTATTGGCACAATTGTACATTAATGTTGGTATTCTATTCTTGAAACTAATTTGTAATTATTTAATTGTAATTACGACAGTTCATACATCATTGTCAAAAACAAAGCTACTTCTAGGATGCATTGCGCTTCAACCGTCAGAGCAAATGCTTGGGAGTTCCTACATATGTTTGCACATCTAATTTATTTTCTGCAATCTTGAGTAGCAATATTGCTCATCAAACAGTGGAGGTCAGCAAGATTGCCACCAACCTTGTAGTTTTGCAAGCCTGCCTTGGTTTACTTACTATTCTTGAATGGCTGAAGCATTCTTTGAACTTGACCTCATAGAACCAAGTCTCCATGTGTGGCTGAATTTCACAATGTATCGTTTACTTCTTTAAGCAGATTGATCTTGAGTATTCAATCAGATCATGAAGTCTGCAGTACATTAAAATCCCGATAGAGCAGTAGAAGTTGCGGGTTACAAGTTATTGCAACATGCAAAGTTTTCTAAGTGCTGCAATGCCTGCGCTGTTCTACTGATAGTTGACTGGTTGTGGCTACTGTATATTGGTAGGCAGGCGTGTTACAAAGCAAGGAGTGATGGGAAAACATGCATGACTTTTTGTCAGTCAATTGTTAGAAACCATATTTTGTGTTTTTCTTTGTCTTGAAAAGCGAGTCGTGATGCTGGTGGGCTGTGATGTTGATGCTCTCTGTGCCTGCAAAATTTTACAGGTTGGTTTGTATCTGATCAGCTCTTCAAGTTTTTAGTAACATCAGAGAATTTGTACGGTTGATGCCACTTAAGTGAGGATAAGTATATAGAGACTGGTTTAACCTATTTTAATATCTATGGTATATCAATAAGAAGCCAATGGCAGGTATGTGTATTTTGTATGTGTGAATTATTTGGTTATGTGCACAGCCAACTGCAGGCCCATTTTGCAGTGTTCAGTGTATATCTGCTGCAAACAGTTCTAGCTGTCCAGTGCGGGCGGCATAGTTGTAAAAAAACGTTTTTTTCCGTTTTTTATTCTCTCCCAAAAACGTCGTTTTTTTCGTTTTTTATTTTTCCCATCGTTTTTTATCGTTTTTTATTTTTTCTTTATCTTTTTTATACATTTACTTTCTATTATTATTTTCCTTAATTTTATTTTTTTCTGATATTTCTTATGTTTTTCGCCAACTCTCAAAGATCCATCTAACTAAAGTCATTATTTCATCGTTTAACATCATCATTTAAGAGATAGCCTACGTGTAATAGGTTCCTAATCAAGAGTTTCATGGTTAAAATGCGGTTTTATATGTAGCAACGTCAAACTATTTTCCGTTTCCGTTTTTTATCGTTTTTTTGTCGTTTTTTATTATTTTGAAAAAACGTCGTTTTTTTACCGGTTTTTATTTCGTTTTCATCGTTTTTTACATCTATGGCGGGCGGTAATATATATTGTTGCCGGTCAGTGTTTCAGAGTGTGGAGATCATATCTTGTGGGGCGTGGTGGTGTAGTGGGTATGGTCGTTGCCTTGCAGCCGGAGGATTGCAGGTTTGAATCCACCTCAAGTCGCTGCGTAGGGACCTTGTGCAAGTCCTTCACTCACAATTGCTTAGCGCTTCAACGTGAAATTCCGGTTTAGTGTCCGCGCTGTTGTCGGGAGCGCCTCTGAGTAGACGGCTTGAAGGGGCGCTATAACAAATGCGCATACTTACATATTCCATTTAGTTTACCAATGCATTTAGCCAATTTTACACAGTGCATGTGAATTTATTTTCTGTACACAAGTCAGTTAAGTGCATAAATTGCATAAATTCCAGTCAGTCTCGTGGCTGTGTCAGTCTCGTGGCTGCTTCTGTTGTATCAGTTGAGTTTTCAAGTTGTAGTGGCTAGATAGTAGAATCTGTGTATGTGAGTGCTACTTGATTACTAATATGACTGTAATTCCAAATGATATTTTTGAGTCTAGGACTGTTTTTAGAATTGATGATGACGATATTGCCTGATGGTTTGGATGGATGGGCTACTGATGGATTGTGTTGTGTGTTTTCAGACGTTATTTCAGTGATTGTGTTGTGTGTTTCAGACGTTGTTTCAGTGATTGTGTTGTGTGTGTTTCAGACGTTGTTTCAGTGATTGTGTTGTGTGTGTTTCAGACGTTGTTTCAGTGATTGTGTTGTGTGTGTTTCAGACGTTGTTTCAGTGATTGTGTTGTGTGTGTTTCAGACGTTGTTTCAGTGCGACCACGTCCTCTACACGATCATTCCCGTCGGCACAAAACAGGAACTGGAAGAAGCTTTCATTGAGAATTACGAAGGGGTTAGTATCCAGACATCATTCATGGCATAGATGGGTAATAAGTCAGTAATTAAGTAAGTTGCTTATTATTGTCTATTATTATTCTCATTATTATTAGTATTCAAGTATGGAAGGTATTCATATAAGTCCTATCTTCTGTTGTATGTTGTGCTAATTTGGGGTGTGTTGTATTGCATTGAAATGTATATATTTAAAATAATCTGTCTACAGGTGCAGTACATCATGCTTATAAACGTTGGTGCCACTCTGGACGTTATTGAGATGCTCCAGCCTCCGAATCACATGATCTTTTTCATTTGTGATAGGTGAGTCTCATACGTGCAGTACCTAAACATGTCGTACAATCGCTGTTTTTCTTTGAATCTGTACAGAAAGGAAATGCTGTCTTCCATATTATAATATTTGTATCTTACAATTTCTTGTGTTGACATTTGAAGTTATTATAACTATAAAAAGAAAATCGTTTGATCAGGGTAGCTCTATATACTAGTCAGTACTTGTGAATATTTGTTCTATATGCTAGTGTAAATGACTATATAGTTAATTAAGAATAAGATAAGCTTATCTTAATAATATTCTTTTACGTGTTTTTGCAGTATTGAATGCATTTATTAAATTTAAAAGGTGCAGAAATATATGTTACAGCAGCGATGATGTAGTCGTTTGACTTCCATTACTGTTAGAAGTTTTAATACTTAAACCAAAGGAACTTTGTAATTATTATAACAGCATATTTTAAAATGACCACACTTTAGGAAGAAATTTTTTGAAATGGCAGTCTTAATTATGTTGATTTTGGCACTGAGTTTTTAATTTTTTGTTGTTGATGCTTTAAATTGTTAGATTTTAATTGTGATAATTTTTTACATTTAATGATTCAAACGTTGTTGATTACATGTGTTATGTATACGTGTTTTTATTTCAGCCACCGTCCTGTTGACGTTCACAACATCTACAATCAAGTTCAGGTGAAGTTGCTGATGCAAGAAGACGAGCAGGAGAACATACCGGCATTTGAAGACATGTTTAGAGAGGATGATGAAGAGGATGATGAGGCAGAGGTACACACTGAATTCTATTGTATCGGACCATTTATAAAGTGCTTCCGGTAAGGTTGGGGGTATTTGACTTATGCCTAGGCTAAATTCACCTGCTTTTTATAAGTCGCTCAAGTCCTTTTTTTAGCTGTGGCTGGACTGGGAGCGCCTCTGCATAGGTTTCTTGAAGAGGCGCTACATAAATTCTCGAAATGAATTAATGCAGTGTATAATCGGCATGGCACTATACTAACCGTTTTTACTTTGGGGGTTGTTTTTAAAGTTATGTTGCGTTGATTTACAAGTTGAAGGTTAAGGCGTAAAAAAAAGTGTTGTGTTTCCGGTAACGCGACCGACCCATTTTTACGGCCGCGACCCAAATATTTTTGTAAAAAAATTTTATTAAAAAAAATATTTTTTTCAAAAAATATTTTTTTAACATTTGTATTGACATAACATAAGAGACGTCAACAAAATGAAATTAATAGGACTGTTTCTAGAGCTGTTTTAGGTGCAGACAGTCGGGAAATAGGCAGTTTATACTTGCTTAGAACACGCACTTTGTTTCAGCGTGCAAAAAAGACTAGTGGGGTATACTTTTTCGGATAGTCACTGCATAAAAATATTTTACAAAATAAAAATATTTTCCGACCTACCTACCCAATTTTTTTTAGCTCTGTTACCGGAAACACAGCATTTTTTTAGGCCTAAGCATTAGGTCACTTTTTGGCTAATTTTGTAGGAAGAATATAACGGCTCTGACGAAGAAAGCGATGGAAGGGAGCCGCCCGGAAAACGACGGAGGATAAACGAAGAAGCCCTTGAACGAAAAAGAGAACGTCGAATTTGGGACGAAAACAGGTAAACCGTCATAACGTACGTTCTGGGTATATTTAAAAATATATTTTCCCCCAAGTTCTTAAATGTCTTTGGCTGTGTAAAATTGATCAAGAAAGCAGAAAATGTATAGATCTGGAATGTTTAATTGTTTATGAATTGTAAAGATTGAGCAATATTTTAAATTTTATTTAACACAATTATTGCACTTTTTAGCAAGTCGGTGAATTGAAATATGAGGCATGATGTAATACAATTTATGTCTCTGAAATATATATAAAACATGGTTTCAGTGATATATTTTGCTTTTTACATGATTCGTTCTTTTCCAATAGACGCCGAACTCTCATGGAGTATACTGAATTCTCAAGTCACGGAACATCTGTAAGTGTGTTTTATGAGCATGATTGCATGTTTGTAGTGTTTTCTTCATCCTTGTTCCTCTGTGCTGTGCGTTTGTGTGTGCATTTGTGCATGTGTATGTGCGTTTGTGTGTGCATTTGTGCATGTGTATCTGCTTACTGGTCTCCCTGTCTCTCTCTCTCTCTGAATGTTCTGAGTTTGTATCTGACTCTGTATGGATCTTAGAATGCTCATAAATATCCGATGTTTAATGCCATGAATGTATGATTATGTGAATCTGAACATTTCTGTGGCTTCTACTTTTTCACCTGGAATAAGAGCTGTGAAGAAAATTGTTGATAAGAGTTTTTAATTAATGGTTGCACTGACTTAAAGCCAATAAGCCAATGAAATAATTTGAGAACTGGCGTTATGTGGTGGTGTTTTGGTGACCGCATGGCCATGAGTGTTCTGGATCAGTTTTGGTATGTTTTTTGCACTGGTTCTGGAAGGCACAGGCTCTAGTACCATCATTTTCCTCAGTTCAGCTTCTGCTAGATTTGCAAAATGTAGACATGCGATGCTGTATATTAAATTTGCCTGCGATGAAACTAAAGTACTAGAGTGCATACGGTTAGTCGCTTGTCTTTCAAGTATTTGTTTCGCTGTTTCTCTTACAGTCTGCTCTGCAGTTGTACGAACTTGCATGGAAACTATCAAAGGACACAAACGACTTACTTTGGTTAGTAGTTTCTTGTTGTTGTAACTTTACAAAGTTTGACGTTATTGCAATTCAGTTAACATCTGCTAATGGTTGAGCTTAGACTTCAACATAATGTGATATGACAATGGTAACGGGCGTGCAGAGAGAGCCGTGCAGTGTGAATTGGTAGGCAACCTCGTTGCTCTGAATTTAGCTGAAGTCCAAACAATCATTGCCCTAAGTTTATAGATGAAATGAATTCCTTCTTTACCACACAATGATTGGCAACTTACTGTTTTATTTCACGATGTCATTTTGATTGTTACAGGTTGGCTGTGATTGCCGTCACTGATCAATTTGTCAATCACAAAATCGAAAGAGACGTGTACATCGAAAGCATCAGTCGCCTTCAACCGCACGTCTCAAGACTCAATCACAGGTTGCGACTCCGACAAGATTGCTATGACAGCGTTGCTATGACAACTTGCATTCAATAGAAATTAACAGGAAATGCTTTAAAACACCTGCGTTTTGATGTTGGAATCCATATCAATTCTGTTATAATGCTATCTTGTAGCTCTGAGATCCTTGTTTAGCGTATTACAGTGCTACCATTTGGTGCTAGGTTTGATGTCAAGGCTGTCTATATCAAATGCTTCCTTTGAGAGTTGAGATCTTTGTGAATTGGGATCCATAGCAAGTCTTGTTGTACTGTCTTTGATATTTGAGATACACATTGGTTGTCACCGGTTTTTTAGTAGCACTTCAAGGATCAACTTTGCCAGAGATGCTGCCTCCATGAAATTTGATGTTTTTAACATAGTTTTTGAGTAAAAGTCTCCCAGTTGAAACTGATCAGCCAAGTTGCAGCATTAAAAATTGATTGTAATGTAAATCATGTGTATATTGACCTGCATATTGAACTTCATATAATACACATGTATGTCGCGTGATACAGCTGTAACAGGCCTCGGAATTCTATGCTTTTTTCGCACTATTTAAACCATTTCACCATAATTTATATGAATGTCTATTTACATCGAATGACAGACCTGAGAATTCTGAAATGTCTATTTGCATCGCATGACAGACCTGAGAATTCTGAGAACACGATTTCAATCAACTGTCTGCGGATTCTGTTCGACCAAGAACTGCAGCTCGTTCTCTATCGTCATTGGACGCTTTTCGACAGCATCTGCCACTCGCAATACATCGCGTGCAAGTTCGTCGTGTGGGAGATGAAAGGAAAGAAACGTCTGCACGAGTTTCTCGCGGACATGGGGTGCGTAACAATATTTCTTGCTTTAAATTATATATGTAAATTATTCTGTCATTCCAGATGCATTGTCTTTTTTGGCTCTGATTGGTATTACTTAACATGCAGGCCCATTGCAGGGCTTAAAGTGTGGCAGGACGGTCATGGACGGCATCCTGGCACTTATTTTCAAATCTCTATGCCGTCCAACCACTTATTTGACCAGCACACCTGAAAATGTAAGAGGCGTCCTGGCACTTGGAGAGGTAAGGGGCATCCATGCACTTAGTTTTTTTTACACTTTTAGCACTGTTAACGTGATAGCAAAGACCATTGGATTATGCCAAATGAAGTTGTAAGAACAGTGTATGAACTTTGCATGATGTTTTTATTACTTATTTCTTCTGTAAACTACTGTGTATTTGCTGGTGCTCTAATAAAGAATATTCTTACTTACTTACTTACTTAAAGTACGTAATCATTCCACATGCATTGTCTTCTGCTCTGAATCTTATACTCAGTTTGTAATGAGTTAATGGTTTTTTGATGATTTTATAGGTTGCCTATTGTTCAGTGTCAACAAAAGTTTGTGAGTATGGACCCAACGTTGAAGGAAACGGTGAAGTCAATGATTACGAAACATGGCGAGAAATATGGGTAAGTACTAAGTATGGTGAAATGATGTTTTCATGATTATGTAATCTCAGGTAACCATTTCTTTATAGTGCTACTGGGACTATGTGGCACTGTTGTGGAGTTTATTTTAATTCATTTATCTTTATTACCTAATTATATTTGTATTGCCTAGTTAACCCTTTGACGACCAGCATGTACTAAAATGCAATGAAGACATGTAGCTGGTCGTGAAAGGGTTAAATATCTTTGTGTACAGTGATCTGTATCTGTATGCACTTAATCGTTGTGTGTACTCATCTTTGTATGTGGAAGCAGGAAGTATTTACAAAATGGAAAGCGTGGAAAATTACTGAACATTGCCAGTAACAATGCTGAATTATTTTTAATGTATTGTTTGAAATTGCAGCATTAACAATCAGGATCTGTTTCTTCCGTCGTTTCACGCTCAATACGGCTATTGCAACAAATTCTGTGCCGAGGATGTTGTGAGATCGTGCGAGGCGATTCTTCAGAGAGTGGTTAGTTCAGTTCAGTCCTTCTGCAACTTATCAGAACAGATGCGAAAAACCATTTACTTCATTGAAATCTCTCTACTTTCATACATGTGCTTTTATCTATAAATGTATTTATATTGAATTGATCTGAAATAAAATTAATATCTATGTATTCATTACTGTAGTTATTTAATATGAGTTTCTGAAGTATGCGTACTATTATGCCGGAAGGTATGAAAAAGTAGCCATAATTTCAATATGCAAACAGCCACGATCATGTGTAGTGCCAAAACTGCAATGTGTACGGCTATGCAGTCGGTCCTTTATTTGAGCGTACCATTTAAATGCTTGTGATTTTCGTTGAATTCTGTTTATCTGTATGCTGATTTAAATTCATTTGAATTTTTGCTTGTCTTAATCCTTTTGACATGAAATCCATTTAAAAAAATTTAAATTAAATTTATCTGAGTTTTGGTTTGTTGAAAATTGTATTTTATTTACGTGAATACAGTCTGAATTCTTAGTTGTGTGATGTCCACCTGCATTTAAAAACTTTCTAATTGCAGGATAAAGACTCGTCTATGTCGGGAAACTTCCTCAATGCTTTAGATATTCTTAACAGGTAGGCAGAGTGCTGAGCACTACCTTTGAATTTTTTTATTTTTCTGACAGATTTTCTGAAGGCGGTGCGTTAGAAGTTTGCTTCTTGAACAGTTTGATTGCCATTAGTTACTTATTGAGTGAGCTGATGGGGGTGATCATTTTATATTGTGTTCAATTTAGTTTGGGTTATCAGGTGTTTTGTTTTGCGTGTCAGGTGATTTGTTATCTTATTGATTGGAATTGATTGCTCATTTCAGAAATATAGCAATGCTGTCTGTGAATCTTTTAAAAAACATTCTGAGAGATTTTCTGAAGTGTCTTACAAGTTTACTTCTTGAGCATTTGATTATCAGCGATCTGATGAGCTTATCTGTGATCTAAGTACCAGCAGATTATTGGTGATCTTATAATAGCGTATTGGGTAATCTTATATATAGGCCCCCCAGAAATTTGCGCCAAGAAACTGAAAAAATTGCGCACCAAAAACCAGAAATTTGCGCCAATTTTGCGCAAGCTAATAAATTATAGTGTTCGTTATTTTTTTCATTGAATCAGTGTACCAAAGTATCTAACAGTGTTTTTGTCGTTTTTTGTAAAGCTTTGACGTTCTAGAAATTAGAATATCAAGCAAAAAATGCAGTTATAAAGTTTCTTTAACCATGAGATTAATGTATTCAGACGATTGCAAAGAATTTTAATTTTGCAAAATTTAAGCCCACCGAAATCTAAGCTAATTACAAATACAACTTCAAGATAGTATTAATTATATATCATACGCCTTCTTCTTCACGTTCTCTGCCAATTGGCAGGTCCAAACGTCCAATGTTTCCACTTTTCCCGCTGTTGTGCCATGTCCTTCAGTTCTCTGTATCCAGCTTCCATCATCCCGTCCAGCAGTTTTTGTCTAGGCCTTCCTCTGCACCTCTTTCCCTCCAATCTTCCTTCAATTATTTCTTTCTGCAGTGAGTCACCTCTTAGCAAATGTCCCACCCAATTCTTTTGTCTTATCTTTATTGTGTCCACGCCTCTTATTGTATACGCCTATATTATAATAAATCACCAAGTTACAAAACGTGTTGAATAGTAGCCTTCCGTTTTCGTGTGCACGCCTGACGCCTAGGCCTATATACTATATATAGATTAAATTCGTTCGCTCTGTCATAAGCTGAGACAGCACGCGACGCTGCCGGGTGATCGCTTTGAGAAACTTCGTCTAACATATTTTATTGTGTGGCCGTGAAGTTCAGGAATTTTTTACACTTTTAAGTTTTGTGCATTACTACTAAAAATAACGATCTTCAACTAAAAATTCCGATATAATTTCGTCCCATTCGGCGGCCGCCATTTTGATTATCGCCCATCGGTTTCGTTGCTATGTTGAACTGCCGCGCGCTGAAGTGATTTTTAAGTCAATCAAAGCCCAATTTAGAAAAATTAGCAAGATTTTGTCAAAAATTGCGCCAAAATCGCGCGGATTGGCAATTTTTGCGCTGTTGCGCTAAACCTGGAAATTTGCGGAAAAGTTGTGCTGCGCAAGATCACGAATTTCTGGGGGCCCTATATATATAGAGTGATCTTTCTGTAGGAATTCCTAATTTTAGGGGCATATTTGTATATTTATAAGTGTGTGTTCGTGTGTGTTTGGTTTGGTGCAATTTGATTGGTTTATTAGTTCTGTCTTTCACCACTAAGAATAATGAATACATGGTTCGAACAACCGAAAAGAAGACTTTATACATGGACGACGCCGGATGGAAAACATCGAAATCAGATCGACTACGTGGTGGTGAACAAAAGATGGAAGAGCACGATAAAAGACGTAAGAACAAGACCGGGGGCGGATTGCGGAACAGACCACGAGCTATTAGTGGCTACATTGCAGCTAAAGTTGAAGAAGATGAAGAGAGATAAAAGACTGACCAGTTTTGATTGCAAAGGCATAACACCAGAATACAGAGTAGAGATAAAGAATAGGTTTGAGATCTTAGAGAGAGACAATACAATGGAAGAGCAGGATACCAACACGTTATGGACAAAGATGAAAACTGCGATCCAGGAGACTGCGGAGAAACATGTACCAAAGAAAACGTCAAGGAAAACTACCTCATGGCTATCCAAAGAGACCATTGAGGTGGCAATAGAAAGGAGAGAAGCAAAGAAGGAAGGGAACAGAGATAGGGTAAAAACGTTGAATAGGACCTTCCAAAGGAAGGCAAGGGAGGATAAAGAAAACCATCTCAAGGAAATGTGCAGGGAGCTGGAGGAAGAAGGAAAGAAAGGAAGAACTAAAGAACTGTTCGCAAAGATGAAGGAAATAACGAAGACAGCAGGCCCTAGAATGGGTTCACTCAAGACGAAGGATGGGAAGATAATAGGAGATGAGGAGGAGATAAAGGAAAGATGGAGAGAGTATACGGAAGAGCTGTACATGGAAGATGAATGTGTCGAGAAGGAAAACGTCAAAATAGAGGAAGTTGAAAACGAACCAGAGATATTGGAGGTAGAGGTGGAGTGGGCGATAAAACAACTCAAGGACAACAAAGCGCCAGGACATGATGGAATACCTATAGAACTGGTAAAAGCGGGAGATGAAGCAGTGGTGAGGACTATTACAAAACTATGCAATCAAATCTGGAGAACTGCGGAGTGGCCGGAGGACTGGAAAAGGTCCGTGTTCATACCAATATTCAAGAAAGGAGACGCGAGAGAGTGTGAAAATTATCGAACGATAGCGATGATATCGCACACGAGCAAAATACTCCTCAAAATAATACACAAAAGAATGGAGAAGACAATCGAAAGGGAATTACCAGCCAACCAAGCGGGATTCAGGAAGGCGCGAGGAACGCGCGATCACATCGCCAATATAAGGTGGATTATGGAGAGACAGAGGGAATACGGTCAACAGGTGCATATGTGTTTTATAGACTACAGCAAAGCGTTTGATTGCATAGACCATACGTTACTGTGGAAGACATTGATTGAGATGGGAATACCGCTACATCTGGTAAAACTACTAAAAGGTCTTTATGTGGATCAAGAGGCGGTGATAAGAACTGAATATGGAGATACGAGTAAATTTAAAATAAAGAAAGGAGTGAGGCAAGGGTGCATTTTGTCCCCTTTCCTGTTCAATCTGTATGCCGAGAGAATTATGAGGAGAGCTGGATTGGAGGAGGCAACAGAGGGGGTGAGGATAGCGGGGAAAATACTGAATAATCTGAGGTACGCCGATGATACGACATTATTGGCGGGTAAGAGGGACGACCTAGTCGAGTTAATAAGAAGAGTCAGGAAGGAAAGCGAAAAGGCGGGACTATACTTCAATGTAAAGAAAACAAAGGTTATGACAACTGCAACATGGGAAAACTTTGAGGTGGATGGAGAAACGATAGAGGTAGTATCGAGCTTCACATTCCTGGGATCTATGATAGAGAAGGAGGGAAGAAGTGATATGGAAATAAGGAGGAGGGTAACAATGGGGAAAACGGCAATGAACGGTCTGGAAAAGATTTGGAAGGATAAATACGTGAGCAGGGAAACAAAGAAAAGACTGGTAAAAGCACTGATCTTCCCAGTGGTCCTATATGGATGCGAGACATGGACAAAGACACGGGATATGGAAAAGAAAATCAATGCATGTGAGATGTGGATTTGGAGAAAGATGCTAAGGATTTCATGGACGGAGAAGAGAACTAACGAATCGGTGCGCGTGGAGCTCGGAATAGAGAGGGAGGAGACACTGCAGCAAACAGCAACTTGGAGGAAACTGAGCTACTTCGGCCATGTGATGAGATCTAATGGTTTGGAAAAGGAGCTGATGACGGCATGCGGTGAGGGAAGGAGAAGATGTGGAAGGCCAAGGAAGAAATGGTTGGATGAGGTACAGGAAAAGTCTGGCATGAGACTGGAGGAGCTAAGAGAGGCGACTAGGGAGAGGATCAACTGGAGAGGATACATCAGGGATATCGCCAGAGCTGCAGAAGCTGACGGCACCAGGTGATTAGTTCTGTCTTTCATATCAGGTTCCTTTAGTAGCTTAATTGAGCGAATTGATTGATGATTGCAGAAATCGAACGAGGGGGATGTTGGACGGTCTGGAGTTGGCCAAGGTTCATCTGAAGACTCTTGTTGCGCAAGTTCAGACGTTTCTTGAGTCGAAGCAGATTGTCTGTGCTGGGCCATTCCTCTATGCCTCTGTCCCAGACGTAAGTGAAGCTCTATTAGTCTGCAATTAGGGGCGTATTTGTATATTTATAAGCGTGCGTGTGTGTTTGGTTTTTGGTTTCTTATAATTCTCGGCAGTCGGTGTTTAAGAACGTTGAATGAGTTCTTAGTTCATAATAATCATATGACTGATGTCTTGTATAAATCTACATGGTTAAGAAAAACTGATTTTGTGTACAAAAGCATCAATAAATTGTGCGTGTGTTTTTGATCTAGGGTTCTCCGGACAACAATATTTTTTGCAATCCAATGAGCCTAACGCGACTTGCGAAGTTCACGCTGGAGGCGCATTGTGTTTCGGTAAGTTTACTGCATACGCTTAACTGTTTATACTTTGGATTTTGTGACGTTTATTCAATGGTTAAAATATTTAACCATTGAATATTTTATTTGATACTTAAATTCCTACGGTTTCAAATTCCAGTGTTTTTTATTTTTTTATTTAAGTTTTTCATATTATATTTGGCACTTTATTGATTCTTTAAAATTGAGATTATGTACTAGGTTTTATTTACATAACTTTATGTACTTCTGTGCATTGTGTTCAATTTTCATAATTGTTCTTGACATGTTCAAAACGATCTTTTCTCTTTGAAGCCACTCTTAGTCCTTCTTACTTTCATCATTCATTTCCTTGAAATTTTACTCGATTAAATTTTGGACGAAATTTTTATGTTCAACTCAATTGGCAGTGTACCAGATCACTGAATGTAAACTTAGCTATTTGAAGGTTTGCTTGATTATATTATGGATCAATAATTATAATTATAGGCATTGAAACTTGTTTGCTTGTCCTTGCAGTCTCGTAACAAACGTGCAAAGACGTTGCCGATGGTGATGGGCATTAATCTTCAATCGGAGCAGGGTTCCATGCTGCTCACAGGCGTGGCACCAGTGTCCGACAAGTCAGAGAAAAAGTAAATCTCAAAACCAACCTTTGTTGACTTATTAGAAACTTTTGCTTGATGTCCATGCTTCCTTGTGTGCTAGGTAACTCCATTTCAGGATTTCATGAGATGTCTCTCCTTTTGGCATTTGCTTCGTATGTATGTAGGTGTGTATGTTATGCACATATGGTATACATCCGGTACTTTTTATGAATTGGTGTATGATTGTATTCTGTGATTAGGTTTGCTATAGGGTTCAATGTTTGAACTTAATTCAAGTAAGGTGAGCCATAAGGATGCTTGCTTATGTGTTTTTAAACCCACAGTACATTAGCTTAATTGTAGGAAATGAATATGAAAATCTATAGAAGAAGAACTGACTCATAGACACATTACATCTGTGTTTGCCACGAACACTATAAATATAAATAGAAATGATGCATGGTCCCTTATTAGCATAAATTTAGAGATGAGTGCGTAAGAAATGTGATGGGAAACCAATGCAGCTCAGCTAGATGATTGTTTTCACTGGAAAGCATGAATTGAGCATCTTGTATTGGCAACTTTTAATTGTTTTGCCTCGACAACGAGAAGGCATGTGGCCTGTACCTTACATGGTCGGTGCAGCTAATTTAAGTCAGAGGCACAAGTGGAGCAAAAATCTTTAACCCTTTAATGCCGAGATGGTAGTAAATGGTATGAAAAGTTGTATACCCGCTGGCATTAAAAGGTTAAACATCTGTTGGGGTTTGACCCATAAACCATTGAGTTTTATAGTCCAGCATGCCAACCACTAACGATGTCATGCGCCCTAAATTGATCTGTGTAAAATTGTAAATGTTATATCTGTGTTGTCCAGCTGCTTTGGAAAGGCTTTTGAACAGGCGGCTATAAGTTCTGGATCTCGCATTTTACAGGATTACTTCGACAACTACGGTAAATTAAGCCATGATTTCTTTAAATCCTTATGTACAGTTTTTGGAGGTTTTGTTTATAGCATTTTATTTTTTACATGTAGTTGCCTTAAGCTCACTGTTACACATGTAAAGTTGATTTAATTAAACATATCATTCACTACCATCAGGGCCGGATTAAGCAATGTGGGGGCCCTGTTTGGGAAATTTGTGGGGGTCCTGTTCGGGAATTTTTTTTGCGGATATTCTTTTTTTAGTCATCTGGCGAAATTTTTGGGAAAATCATACCATTTCATCCGCCCAAAAAGGTGATGACCTTTTTTTAGTCATCTGGCAAAATTTTTGGGAAAATAGTCGTTTGGTCAAAATTTGCTCAAATTTTTTTTACACTTTTGTGGGGGCCCCTAAAGTGTGGGGGCCCCTGTTCGGTTGAACATGCCTAAATCCGGCCCTGACTACCATCAATTGGCAATTGTTTATCTTTTTATCATGATCTCGGCATCATCAACAGATTAACAACTGTGAAATAAAATGTAAACATGAACTTTGTTATCTAAGAGTAGTGTTAAAGTGGTGGACAAGGATTCAAACGTAGGGGAAGTGTGGGGGGAGGAGGGAGTTTGGAAGGGAGGGGGGACTCAGATTAATACCGATGATACTATGTGTATATGTTTTTGTAGTGATAGAGTTGAATAATGAAGATAAGAGCAAATTTTTCGATGCATTGACTGCGATACTACAAGATTAATCCAGCTTCGTTAAGCTGCAACTTCAGGTGAACCTCGACTTTCAAAGACTGCTGTCCATCACGCTGTGGTTTTGCGAGTTCAAGCAAATGAACAGTTTCAATTATCTTGTGATTCTTTCACAACTGTAAAACATTTCTGCGATACATAATTATGTAAGATTTTATGTCTGAGATGAGTTTAGAATGATTGTGTGAAACGTGTTTTTATTCCATGAACGTTGCTTTATTTCATTACATGCCTTTAGAAGTAATAATGATCTTATCCTTGTGCTTGGCACATTATGCCCAGTTATGTATGTTGACAAGCAAACTGTTTAACAGCTTTCGAAGTACTTGTTTTTAAAAAATTTTGAAGGCGTATAAGATTGGTTTTTAAGAACAGAACTGATATTAAAGTCTCAACCTGTTTTTAGGAACATGTACTGAAGTTTTCAGCCTGCCTTTAGGAATTTAAAGTTTTTGGCTGGAATGTTGGAACAAGACGCATGCCCGAATTCGCAGGAGCATTTGTAAACCACAGAAACAGTAATTTTGAGCATTGGTCTTTTAGATGGCAGGAGTAATACCCTAATGCCTTGTGCCTGCCAGTGAAATTGCTTTTTATGTGCATTATTCAAGGCTACCATAAACTTCTTATGAAGTCATGATTGTGTAATAAGTGTTGCAGTTTTACTCTTGTAAATTTGATTGTAAATGTTTTTATGTTGCTGTTTTAATGTAGAAAAATCACTGGTAAAGGTTTTGAACAGTTAAAATGCTAGGAATGTTTTGTTTGATGTATGATACTGCTTAATTTATGATTGTTGTTCTGTATATTTGTACATTTAACCTGTTCATACAATTATGTGTACTGAACTGTTCTAATTTGTTCTGTATTCCACTGCTTAGAAACTGATTATTGGAAACTGAGCAGTTAACAGTGGCGGCGCTACAACAGAACAAAACTTTGCCCTTGTCATTGTTCTGCATAAATTGTTGTCCTGTCAAGAATTTATATCGGGATAAATTGCTCGTTGCATTGGTTATGCTCTGTTTACAAAAATGTCTGGCTCTGCCTATAAAAAGTATATTGCATGTAATATTTCTATGGCTGTAAGGAGTATAGCCAATACAAGAACTGTTGCCCCAGTCATGTGAGGTCATAATTGGATTCACCTGCCATCAGTGCTTTTGACTATTAAGTTAAAGGTTATTGCCAGAATTATCAATTCTTCAAAGTGATAAATGCCTAAATATTGTTTTGATAAAAGAATATTTCCAGTGCAAGGCATGTATGGCCCGATTTATCAGCCATTTTATTGCTGTGAGTTTGTAGACCATGTTCAAAACGTTGATTCTAGATTGAGTTAGCTTCTTGAGCAGCTGTGTAATTAAATGATTTTAAAACTTCAATTTTTAAATGATGTGTTTTGTGGTTCACTTGGCAGCAGTTAAGCCTACACAAAGAACCAGCTTGTCCTGTGTAGAGTCCTGTCCTTCCCATATTACATATACTTACCGCGTTGGTATTCTCAAACAGCTGTATAAACGGGGAAATTGGCAACAACAGCATTTTTCTCCGTTTTGGAGTAATTTACCATGGAGGATGGGAAAAGAAAGAATGTGTTGTGCAGTTCTAAAAATTTCTTAAAACAGCCCTGCACTGAACAGATATTCCTTGCTTGAAAAAAATTCTTTCCACTTTCCTTCTTGCGGCAATGTATAAGTAACTGTGGGGCGCGGTGGTCTAGTGGTGGCGTCGTTGCCTTGGAGCCGGAAGGTCCGAGGTTCGAATCCACCTCGCCGCGTAAGGACCTTGGGCAAGTCCTTCACTTACAATTGCTCAGCGCTTCGGCGTGAAACTCCGATGCAGTGTCCGCTCTGCATCGGGAGCGCCTCTGAGTAGAGAGAGCTTGAAGGGGCGCTATAACAAGTGCACATACATACATAACAAGTGCACATACATACAAACTGTAGGAGTGTGAAATGTTCTGTTTAAGGTTGCTCTAGAGGCCCCACCGTCATTGTTGCGTGTGATTACATGCAGGACGGAAATGAATTGCCAAATCCACTTTGACTGCTTAACAATAGATTGAATAGATAGTGTGAAACAATGATGATTAATAGGATTCAGCGTCTTGTGATTTTTATTGATTGCGCTGCATAAGGCCCAATGCATACACGATTGTTGTTGAGATTGTTGACCTCTTAGGCCTACTGTAATCGAGGCTTGTAGTTGTAGCGACTTTCCAAATAATATACAGACCAGCTTCATCCTCAGATCAGACGCACTGATCTGACGTCGTCATACGGCATTATACTCTTCAAGAGTAAACAATCATACACGACTCGTAATCGTTAACTCGGAATTTCTAGATCGCGCACAAAATCTAAGCCGCGGGAACCAACCTATGCACAGGTGCTCAATCAAAACAAAGTCCATGTCAAGAAGTATAAAATTTACAAACAGGTCGTGCCACTTTTTGATAATACAAGCAAAGGCGTTGCGGTGCATGAGCGCTCAGATTAGTTAATGGGACTTTCCAATTCCAATGTTGTTTTGGTCGATGCATGTGACGCGTGGCCCTCTGACGCAAGAATACTGAATTACTCCGAAATAGTCTGATGCAACCAAATGATTTTCTCTTGTAATAGGTCAGTGGTCCCTAAAATAGATACTATGACGTAACTTTCCACCAATCAGCTTTTAGTATATTTATGAGGTCGTTGCTTTCGACCAATCAGAGATGGAAGTTTGGTAGCCTCGTGATAGTAACCGGGGAACGCCCAGTAGCCAATCAGAAAACGCCACGAAAATGCCACGGAGGTTGTCCTTATACTTAAGGCAAGATGTTGACGGATGTTGGCTAGTTTAAGCCACAAAGCGACGAATAATATGGAAATGCTATTATAAAGTTATTAAAAAATTTAAAATACCCGTCCCACGATGTCCATACTAAAGCCTAGAACGGTCGTGCTGACCCAGTTGCCCGGCTACACGGTCAACTTGCCGAGTTCTGGATCAGATTACGATTTTCTCGTTGACGATGGATCAGACGGTGAATCCTCGGATGGATGTCCGAGGAAAAGACGAAGGCTGACAAATCTCACTGCCGAGGAAAAACTTATGCGAAGGTAAACGACTTATTTAATACTTTGGTTTCACATCATATGTAAAAAATGCTGATGTTTTGTAATGGTCGAATTGCCAGAATGCAACATATGTTAGAATGTGAAAGTACTTCCTTTCCATCTGCGCATTTACAAGTTCGTGTTCAAACCGTGGTAAAAATTTTGTAAACATATGTTCACGATGTTCCGCTGCCACGAATAAGTTTTATAATTTAGTTTTGTTGTATATGCGACATCGTTATGAACTAGAGAATTCTACACGTGAAAGTTGCATACATTGTATTTTACAAATAATTTTTGTATAGCCTCTTCAAGAAATCTACTGAGGTGCCCCCAGCCAAGCCATGACAATACAAGTTAGATTTGAGCCACTTGTAAAATGTATTGGCGTTAAAGGGAGTAGACGTGTCTCATTGTATGAAGCCTCAGACCGAATCAAGGAAAGTAATATGTGGGAAGGCCTCAGCGACCAAACACCGGTGAACACCTGTCAACTGTCTACCACCACCCTCCCCCCCAGCCAGATAAATTGGGTCTTAGAAGTGAAGCAAGTGGTTAGATAGTAGCCAAACAGATGGTATCCATACTACCCAATACCTATAGCTTGACACATCTGAGCAACTGCATCAGATCAGAGTCAGAAGAACAGTAAGTGTAGGCCTGCACATACATCGTCAGTATATAGCTGATGCAAAAGCCTGCAAGACGTCAGCAAGGCCCCAAGACCTGATGTATACAATGTGTAAAGCAATAAGTAAATATTAGGCAAGTAATTGTAATATATATATATATATATATATATATACACACTAGTGCAATTTTGTAACATGTCACATCATGACCGTTGAGTGATGCTTTCTATACTAGGACTGGTTATAGTTTATTGGAAGAAGTAAAGTTATGCACCTAAAATGCAACAGTTTTTGCAACATTGTGACAAATGTAGATCTCTCAGCAAGGAACCTGCAGTTGGTAACTTACACATATCACTTCTCTCCCAACTTCAAATCTTGTATTACACCCCTTGAAAAATCACAACATGTTGAAGCCTACAAATTATTAAATGGAAATAAAATAGCCAATTCAAACAAAACGTGCATGTATCAGATGTAAAAAATGTAACTAATATTACTAATTTGCATTTTTATTATTGTTCTTTGATCACGTAGTAATGGTACTGTATAATTCTGGTTTCAGGAAACTGAAAAATCGTATGGCAGCCCAGACAGCACGTGATAGGAAAAAACAGCGAATGGTTGAACTTGAAGAGGAACTGGCCCATCTAAAAGCTGAAAATAGACAGCTTTGTCAACAGAACGAAAGCCTGAGGCAGGTTACAACCGTCCTATCACAGGAGAACAAAACACTGAAGACACAGCTCGAGACAAATACATGCCCAGCACCCGTTGTTACCCGAATCGTATCCGAAGCTACCCCCGAGTCAGCAGCACTTGGAACTCCTCTGCCGCAGGAGAAGCCTCGGACACTGGTTCAGCTGACAACGAAGTGTTTGGTGGAGTCATGTGTGATGATGATCAGGTAAAACTGATTTTGTAACTCTTGTGTAGTGTAACTAACCTCTCTAACCTCTAGCTAATATAGGAAATTTTGGTAGCAACATAGTAGCAATTTGTTAAGTGTTTTTGTTGCATTTTGAACGTTTACCAGTATACAGCACCTAGTAGCACTTGGCTTAAAATGGTCTTTCTGTTGATAGTCACTTTGAGCATTAATGCATAGGTATTGTTGAAATTGAAGGCTGTTTGCTTGGTGATAATTGTAAATTTTGGAGAACATTCTGTGTAAAATTTTAGAATACGTTACTGCATTATTTAGATAATGTTGTGAAAACAACCGTGGGAAATACAAATGGCTACATCGTAGAGATCAACATAATTTGAATATAATTTCACAGAGTCTAAACAACCTGGGAATTTTGACAATGTTATTGTGGTAAAATTAGTAGGTTGAATTTTATAATCATGGATAGAAATGGTCACTGATATAGTTTCAGAGGTTAAAGGATATTTGAGTTGAAGGACTTGTATCCTAATGATAACTTATAGTATTAATTATTTATACGACGAATTCAATCTCTAAAGCTAATTATTAAAACTATTGTTAAGACTACCAGCTTTTGTTAACTGCCCTTGTTGCCTATTTTTTTGCAGTCTGATTTATCTGCTGGGCTTGTGCATCAACTCGACGAAGTTGTCATCGCCTTCAAACAGCGAGCAGAAGGAGCTGGATCAGGATCAGATGAGTGCGATGATGCTCCCAATGGTATCCATTCCATCCAAACCAAACAAGAGGTCGATGTTGAAATGGTGGGGACAACACCAGAAGTGTTGGACTCCTTCAATGAACTCATAAAATTTGACCACATGTACTACAAAAAACCGTTGGCGGTCGAAACGCCTACAGTTAGCAACGTCATAGCTGCTAGAAGCCCCAACCAAAATTCTACTGCTGTAGCCATAGGGAACACGACAAGTTGTGTTGTGAAGTTCGAACATGTCTCTGCCAAAGAGATGCTTTGCAATCCGGAAGAATTTCTAACGTTTTCTGATGACTTCAACACTTCGATCAGTGAAGAGTTTGGACTAGCGGATCCAGATTTAAACAGAATCTCCGAACTGCTGGACCAGTTGGTGAGTGAAGCCACTTTGAAAGACACAGAAAAGCTTCCGACAGCGTTATATGATAGCTCTTCTGAACTGTTCTTTGACAACGTTTGGGAGCTGAGCTGTCAAACTCCTGCAGCGTTAGAAGACAACAACGAATCATTTCTGAGTGACGACTTGAGCAGCAGCGACAGATCAGATGTCAATATTGGACAAAGTGTGATTCATCAATCGTGCAAATCGGTTGATTCAGCGCTGGAACTCGACTATCCCTCCGCTCCAACTTCACCCGATGACAGCTGCATCTCTTCTCCGAACTCAGATTTCGAAAGCAAACCGGAAAGTCCGTTTCCTGCGACAGGATCAGCTATTGATCTGACCAGTGAAACGAACTACTACGCCCCACAGATTTCAATCCCAAGTCCAGCTTCTTCTCTCGATTCTGCATTTGAATCGACTCCATGTACCGTTCCAGACTTTCTAGACGATTTGGTTTTCAGTCCAAAGCCTGAAACGAACTACAACTGTCCCGCAGTGGCTTCGAACCACTGCCACCCGGCTGCCTTGCCGCTGGGCATCGAATATGACAATTGCAATAGTTCGAACTGGTGCAATTCAGAATTTGACTGGGGTGAATCCTGTTCAGATCTTAACCTGGATACAGACCTTTTCCCATCTCTTTACAGTTTAGCTTAGCACAAAACTCAAAGCACATCAACTGAATATTACTGTAAATAAAATTTAGGCTTCATGTGAATATTTGGTTGGGGTTCTCTAAATAACAGATATGACGAATTAACTGTAACATTTGTGTTTGTGTTTTCTGTTCTCTTGAATAAGTTCCATCAAACAATATCCACAGTAACAATGGTCCCATGCAAATTGCTAAACTTGTCAGAATCCAAATTCCTCGATAGTCAAAAGAAGAGCATTCACTTTTTCAGGAGCATTTTTCTGAAATCTGTGTTCGTCATTTTGGGATGTGATTCTGTACCATTCTCCGTGCCTTCAGATTGCGTTGCATCACTCTTCTCAGAAGTTCTCTTTTGCAGTGCTCTTGGTACCAGTGAAAGCTGTGTCTTTGCAGAGATATGCCTAAAAACAAAAGCATTTTCATGTATTATGCTGAAATCATTTTGTTCTAGATAGTCAGAGAAATAAATTGTGTGCACCACCATCTGAGGGATTCATTTTAAAACCAGTTCATAGAAATATCCTGGCCCAACGATCGCAAATTGTACTTTAACGAGTCTCCTGCTTCAGGACATCTACACACTAGTTGGATAATTATATACCATTTAAAACATCCTTGTTCCTCTAAATTGGCCGAGAGTTAGTAATAATAATGACGACAATTTATATGGAACCGTAACATGGTCACAGCGTTACCTGTTGCATCACGTAGCAATTTTTCGCAAATTCCTTATTCACCAACACATGCATTCATTTTTTCTATTCATCATATACAGTACATTAACAGTTCACACATCTATGGCTATTGTACAGATAACAAACACCAACTTGTTGTCTTTTTTCCCTCCGCCAAGCGATGGCACAAAAGTCGACTGCCTCTCTCCCGCTGGGGAATTTCGAGGAGGGGGATTGCTGATGGCTACAGAAAGCGTTGAATCACCCAACATCTGGCCATCCATCTTCAAAACAGCTTGTGATGCCGCATCCTAGCATAAAGTAAACATTCAGAGATGACAAAGTGAAGCTATGAGCACTATATTATAACCACGTAAACTAGCACATCTGCCAATTATCTTTGCATTGCTACCAACTGCATACTGTTCAGTATGCACTTGCACTATTAATACTTCCAAGGCACTTGCCCATGCTTTTATTTCAAGTCACCAACTATTCTATATAACGGTTGTTTTCTGGCATTGCCATATCACACCTGAAAACTTAGCCTACTGTAAAAGTCACTAGTACTCTTGGTATTTAATAATCTGCATTGTGCTTTACAACTCAACAGTCCATTAAGTACAGACTCAAAGGTATATTCTTGCACCAATATATCTCGTACGCAGGTTTAAAGCATCTCCACGATCATCTGAAAATCTCTACACATCCATAAAACATTAAACCTCACACAAATGAAAACTCTTGCTCATTACAAATCTCAACCATAATGAAGCCTACCTCATTCTCGTATTCAATGTATGCAAAGCCTTTCGATTTTCCGTTTTTGTATGTAGCTAGCCGAACTGCCGTTAACTTGCCATGCTAAAAACAAATCATATTAAGGACAACAGTTAAGTAACCTTTCTGAAATGCCAAAGGTGAATGGTTATCACACATTTCCACAACACTAATCAGAGGATGCACACATTCTGAATTTGAATTATCTCTTAGTTGATGTGTCAAACAATCCAACAATAAACTTTGTCCAATGGCTCAACACTCAACAGCAACTGTTCATATCACAAAGAACACTAAATGACAGCCTGTTTTGCGACAGATAAGGAAAACTATTGAACCATCAATGAATGAGTTGAATTCATTAAATCAGTGCAAATCGTCCAACATAACATTCAGGGAACTACCAGGTAAGCATTAGCAATGTGTTAAATTAATCTTGCATTAAATGTCTGATCAACAAAGTCATGTTTCGTATATGGTACTGGTTTTAAATCTTCATACAGCATCTCATGCAGGTATGATGTTTTCACATTTTGGAAATGTGATCATCCATGTTTAATGCAGGTCTCAGAGGGGGATATACATTATACAAGGCATGGACCTTATTATTATGTTAAACTATAATTACCCCTTTAGAATATTAAGTTAATGGAAACTGAGGCAAAAGCTTCTTGAGGTGAGTCACTGAGTCAGATCCATTCATCTGTGGTCTGTGGATTGTTGATGCCAATGGTCTGACAATACAATACCTTACAGTTACACTCTCAATCTGAGCATACAAACTAAGGCAGAGACATGAATACCTTAGAGAATTCATCTTCCAGTTGTCCTTCAGTGAACGTGAGTGGAACGCCTCGAACGAACAACTTCCTCTTTTCCAAACCAACTTCAAACTAGTAAACATTACATGTCAACTTATATAGAAAAATAACTGATTGTAGAAAAATAACTGATATAGAAAAGTAACTTAATTGATATAGAAAATAACCTGTCGTGAGCAAATAAATTAATTGAAGCTGCTTCTAAGGGAAGTGCTAGAAGCTTCTTATGCTTCCAGAAGCAACATTATGAATGCCTAACATACCGTCGAGCTATTATGAGATAATTCATTCTCTATAGTTGAATGAACTTCTGAAACACATTTTCCCTTTACACTATATCAGAATCAAGCATGTTTCAAAGAGCTTGTGCAGAAAATATCTTAGTAAATAAGTAAAACAGTCACACAATTAAAATAAATGGAAATTAATCATGATGCAATGGAAAAACAGTTCAAGGCATAAAATATAATCTTATTTTAATTTTACTTCAAGACACGATTTTCATTGTTATAGTTACGAAGGAATTAATCGAAGTGTCTACAAAGACCTCAAGTGGACTTATTCTTTAAAGTGTAAGAAGTCATGCCTTGAAACAAGAATCCCATTGGACTCACTCTTCTCTGTGTAAGACGCTACACTAAGAAAAGTAATTCCATTAGATGTCAGAAGTAATGCTTCAAGATGTCAGAAGTCATGCTTCAAGACGTAAGAAGTCATGCTTCAAGACGTAAGAAGTTATGCTTCAAGATGTCAGAAGTCATGCTTCAAGACGTAAGAAGTCATGCTTCAAGACGTAAGAAGTCATGCTTCAAGATGTAAGAAGTAATGCTTCAAGATGTCAGAAGTCATGTTTCAAGACGTAAGAAGTAATGCTTCAAGATGTCAGAAGTCATGCTTCAAGACGTAAGAAGTCATGCTTCAAGACGTAAGAAGTCATGCTTCAAGACGTAAGAAGTTATGCTTCAAGACGTAAGAAGTCATGCTTCAAGACGTAAGAAGTCATGCTTCAAGACGTAAGAAGTTATGCTTCAAGATGTCAGAAGTCATGCTTCAAGACGTAAGAAGTCATGCTTCAAGACGTAAGAAGTCATGCTTCAAGATGTAAGAAGTAATGCTTCAAGATGTCAGAAGTCATGTTTCAAGACGTAAGAAGTAATGCTTCAAGATGTCAGAAGTCATGCTTCAAGACGTAAGAAGTCATGCTTCAAGACGTAAGAAGTCATGCTTCAAGACGTAAGAAGTCATGCTTCAAGACGTAAGAAGTCATGCTTCAAGACGTAAGAAGTTATGCTTCAAGACGTAAGAAGTCATGCTTCAAGACGTAAGAAGTCATGCTTCAAGACGTAAGAAGTCATGCTTCAAGACGTAAGAAGTTATGCTTCAAGACGTAAGAAGTCATGCTTCAAGACGTAAGAAGTCATTGCTTCAAGATGTAAGAAGTCATGCTTTAGAACTCTGTTGGACTTACTAATGATTGTGCAAGAATTAACTTTTCAGAATGACTTTCACTTGCCAAAAAAATATTAAGACTGAGATAGACAGTACAGGGCATAATAATTAATTGGCTCTGGAAAGTTATTTTTTATGAAACTCTGACAGATGACTGGTCAGTTGATTGATGTCAATCTTTATAATCTACAGAATTCTTTGCTGCAGGTACAGGTTGTGGTAAAAACTTAGTACGACATTAACCTTGAATTTCGATCTCGTGGACTCGGTTGGTTCGTATTCTGAAACATACGCAGGTCGGCCGTCGATTAACATTCGATCCATTTTCAGCGCTTCTGCGGCCGCCAGCTGAAAAGAAACAGCAACGTTTACAGGCTATCTAGAGGATATTCCTTGTCTTAAAACAGGATAAAGATTATCAAGTCTTCAAGTAAATCTGTCACGGTCAAATTATAACGAAAAACTGCTGAAGTACACTTTCCATTTTTTTACATTCTTCTGGACATAAATATCCAGAACCTACACCTACTGTTGTTTAAATTCTCTACATATGACCAATTCTGAACTTCTCCTTTTTTAAGTCTCTGGTATGAAAGCTAAACTTTTCATTTAGAAAAATTGACTTTTAGTTGCAAAGAACAATTGGAGACTTGTAGAAACAAAGAACAGTTGGAGACTTTTAGTTACAAAGAACAATTGGAGACCTTTGGTTACAAAGAACAATTGAAGACTTTTAGTTACAACTTAGAACAATTGGAGACTTTTAGTTACAAAGAACAATTGGACACTTTTAGTTACAAAGAACAATTGGAGACTTTTAGTTACAAAGAACAATTGGAGACTTTTAGTTACAAAGAACAATTGGAGACTTTTAGTTACAAAGAACAATTGGAGACTTTTAGTTACAAAGAACAATTGAAGACTTTTAGTTACAAAGAACAATTGGAGACTTTTAGTTACAAAGAACAATTGGACACTTTTAGTTACAAAGAACAATTGGAGACTGACTCACCTCATCAACAAACTCAACATATCCGAAGCCTCTCGAAATCTGAGTCTTCGTATTTATCGCAAGACGAACTTCCTTAATTTGTCCAGCCTGTACACAAGCATACAGCACAAAACTAGTTAGATAAAAAACAATGGCACAAAACTAGTTAGACACGAAACAATGGCACAAAACTAGTTAGACACGAAACAATGGCACAAAACTAGTTAGATAGAAAACAATGGCACAAAACTAGTTAGATAGGAAACAATAGCACAAAACTAGTTAGACAGAAAACAACAGCACAAAACTAGTTAGACAGGAAATAATGGCAGAGCGGAAAATCACGGTTTTGAAGGGGAAAAGGGAGGAATGAAGCAAAATGTGACAATCACAGTACACAGTTGGCTACAGTGTTATCCTATGCAGTATGCATGCTATATTAAACTCAAAATGTTTCCAAAACAAAAACTTGAGAAAAAAAACTTGCCTTGGAAAAGGATTCTTTAATCCGGCCCTCCGATACCGAGTAATCCAAATTGCTGACAAAAACTGTACATTTCTCTTCAGATCGGTCCTCTAAAACAACAACAGTTTAGAGTTAGAGTTAAACCAGCCAACCAAGTTTCGTCGTCGTCGTCGTGCCCATCCTCATTGCTGCGGATCGGGGATCAGAGTCGACGACGTCATAACCAAGTTTCAGTGTCACTGAAAGATTCTTAACTCTGAAACTACTATTTATAAGGGAAAAAACCCAGTGACGGAGAAAATACGACTTTCTCTTTCTTCAGCCGTAATCAACTTTATAAGTTGTTCAGATGTATGAGAGCTGTATTTTGCTTATGGCAACAGTTTGTCTTGTTTTGCAATAGTCTGTTTTATTTGTCCAAAGTGCAGATGATGGCAAGGATGGCAGAAGTCGTTGGCATGGCGACAGTTCTCGAGCAAATGCGATTCGTACATCCTGTAAAAAAACACATCACATCATGTAAATATGCTCGTTTCAGCATTGTATACATCAAAAGTATACTTCTACATTTCTATATTGAATACTCTATATAATTACATAATTATATTATTTTACTCTAATTTCTACTATGTATTTCTACCATAAACAAAACATACCAATTCAATAAACAAATACCAGTAAAACAATATCCTATAAAAAATACACGGATATTTTACTGTATACAATAGATTCGACGAGCACTGATTAGCACAAACCTGAAATGAAATTCATCCACGTTAGTCCCAGTAGCGCAGTTGCGTGTGCCAGCGTTGAAAGCACGGTGCTGAGCACAGACCAGGTTTGCCCGGACATGACGGACAAACGGTCTTCACATCACGTCTAACTCCGTTTTTGGCGCAGACACGACATCGTGCTTGTGGCTTCGTCCAGGTTGGTGTTGGCTGAAGAATTTCCGGGAAGTGACGCTCGGTCAATCTTGCCAGCTCCTCACTCCTGTCACCCTTCTCCTCAGGATCAACTTCGTTGTTGCAATCGTAGATCAGGAATGCTGCAACATCATGCTGACAGGTCAGGAACTTGTCTCTGCCACCACACGTCTGGTGTGTACAGTGTAAAACTGTTCTGTAAGACTGTATGCCATTGTATGGAGTAGATGAAAAGTCAACTTCTTAAAGTGTTTCATGCACTTGTTGCCTATTGAATAAAACTCAAGCATTAGGTCCACTCAACCTTCCATTCAGCAGTTAGCGTTGGTAAACTGAGCAGTAGAATGTGATGACCGCCTTGCATGGCTGCCAAAAGTTAAGTTCGACTCCTCTAGTAACTTGTGATCATCCATCATATTGCGAATAGTAATCACACTGTGTTGTGTAAGCATGAAAAATAAGCAAAGAATGTTATTAGTATTATTTTTGAGTAGATGGAAGTCATGTTGGCATTATACTCCACAGCACACATTGGCTTCCCGTTCACAGTGTTTGTTGCCTGTTGATGGCCTTCCTCTTCTTCTCGTCACTGGAACTGTTCTCTCGACACGCTTGATGGCCAGCATATAGGCTACACACATCTCTCTCTTGTCATGGAACTTCAAACGGTGAAATAATCCAGAATTAACATGTGCTGACCTCACCGACCTCAAGTTCTGCATTCCTGACCTCTGGTGGCACTCTTTTGGAAAACACTTTTTGGAACACACTGCACCACATGCAGCTGTCTTATTCTGATATCAGTAGGAAGTCTTGACATGAGGTCATGAGGTATATACCAATTGTCCATCCAAATTGTACAGCGGTGCTCCAGTAGAATCACATATACGACAGTCTTCTCAGCCACACTGAAGGATGAACATGTTTGCGACAATGGAACAGCGACTGCACGACTAGCGTCTTCTGCTTGAGAGTAGAGACTCTGAAGTAATACATGTATTGTATCCAGACTGTTGAATAACATGATGGCAAACCTTGAGTCTTCAGGTAAATATTGTCAGAAGACAAGTCTTCCTTTTTTCATAACAGCAGAGATTTGTCGCCTGCTACTGGTGTTACTTGAGGTGTTTAGACAATTATTTGAAACATCTCAAACAGTTCATCTAACAATGGTTGCCACATATACGTACTGCTGAGCATACAGATTAGTTGGATAAGCAAAATTTCTAAAAAGATATTCTGTTACAAACAGCCGCAAACGTTAATCTGGATATTAAAGCCAATTGTTCGAACATGCATGTCTCCCAGCAACTCGAGTACAAAAATGGAATTTATCTTTGAACATCTCCAACTGAAATCAGGACAGGTCCACAGATCGCCAGTCTCATCTTCATCACTGACATCATCTATACCATCATCATCATCATCACCATCTTGCTTGCAATGCACAATTGCCACCTTCATTGTCACATGTCAACTCAAGCACAAACTCTTTATAAACAGACACATCATTCTTAACAACAATGTCATCTATATTTACCATGTTCATCATTCTGAAACTTGTCTACAACTTCTTTCTAATTAAAAACTTATTTTAACCAGCCATTATTCACCAACAATAATTTATTACATATGAACAATAAACTTCATTGAAGGTCTGATACGATGTATGTTTTTGCTGACATCATTCTGTGTAAACCCCCAAATCACAAATAATGAATGGGGATTCACTACCATAGATTTCAGCATAAATAATCTGGGTGACCATAAGCAACACTATTACGTATACCTGGGTTATAAAACAAACAGCATAAAATTGTCAGATATACCTGGCATTTAGAGAAATACGATATACCAGTATTTCCTCCACTGGATAAATCTTGCAAGCAAGTAAGGTAGTGAAAGGACTGAAAGGCACTACACAACTCCACATTATAATATTAACCAACTGTAATCCAGAATAAGAGAACCAGTGGTGAGCATTGTGAGCCAGAATGAGCATTGCAAGTCCCTGATAGAAAGGACATGACCAAGCAAGCAGGCAACCTAGGACTATTTGGTCTAAGTTAACCCTGTACCTGTTCATTTTTCCCAATAAGCCCGTGTTTTCAGCGGATATTCTTGGGGCAAACGGGTAAAGGGTTAAGTAGAAAGATATGAATGTAACAGACTATAATTGGAGTGAGACGAATATAAACCAAATTAATCCAAAACGTACCTTTCATTCTCTTGGCCGGTGGTTCAGCAGACGTCTCTGTTTTCTGTCGCTCGTCTGAAGGGAAGAGAGCTTTCTGGATGAATCCTGGAGGTGGATTGCTCATCTGAGACGATGGTCCGGGTTTTGCTGTAAATCCGAGGGGAGGTGGATTTGTTGAAGATGGTGATTTCGGAAGTTCGCCCAAAGGAGGTGGCGGTGGAATCTTGAATCCTTCCTTGTCAAGAATGAGAGCGGCTTCAGGAGGAATGGGAGGAGGAATATCTGACGATGATGACATCTCGTCCAACTGGAAAGCATAAAAAAAGAAACTTTTATTTACTGTTATTTGTTAAAATACAAACTGAAATAAACTTTTAAAACTAGTGTATTAAATAAAGATATTAAGTGAAATGTCAAGGGTTGGAGTTATTAATATTAAAATAAGGGTGCTGCCATGTTGTCAGTACTTGAGAAATTCCTTAAGTGATCTGTGGGAAGGTTTCCTCTATGCCATAAGTAAACAACATACATGTATAAATAACGTAGCAAAGAACATTAAAAGAAATAACAATTTATTTTGTGCTTGATTACTGGTATTTCTTTTAAATATACAGCCTAACATTGATACACCTTGAGTTGCCATAAAGAGCATTGAAGGTCCTGAAAAAGATCACAATCTAACCAACCACAATCCACTAAGGCACTGCTTGAGAACCTGCACAACCAAAATCAAAGAGGCAGACGACTATTCAAGTTCAGGAATTTGTGCAAAACATGTCAGCACAAATGTACATGCATGTGGCTCTGCTGTGCAAAGTTGTCCCGCTGGCCCAAACTTCCATGCACAGCACAGAACCTTCATTGCGGTCAATGAGTTTTTCTTGATAAGGCTGATTAATTAGTAACCTACATGAGCTACTCGATCAAGTTGTGACTCATTTCATAACACGTGAAACCCATTTTCTTCAATTATTCTTTTGTTTGTCAGGTTAGAAGTGTCTCTGAGTAATACAATTACACAAACAAGCATGCACACAAGCACGCACACACACGCATGTAACTATGCATGCAAACACTTGAAAGTATAAATACATGCATAACATTGCATACATGTACTACAACATACTGGTAAATAGATACATATGATGCCATCTGTAGACACTGAGACATTGTAAATAGGTGTTATATGAGATCCTTGATTCAACGATTGGAGACAATAAACAGGTAAATTTAAAATGGTTGGCTACCTTTCTCTTGTGTTGACTGCCACGAACGTAAACAATAGGTTCGGCAAACTGGCTGCCTGCAGCACCTGCTAAGTTGGAAACACCTTCCGTCTGCTTCGGCAATTTCTTCGACTTCTGGTACGGTCGAAGAGGTTGATGAAATTCAGCGGACTTTTCGTCCCACGAAGACGACGACTTCGGTTGCGACTTCGCCGGCTTCTTGTCCTTCTTCGCCTTCTTCTTCTGCTCAGCGAGTTTTTCTGCCTTTCTCGCTTCCTGTCGCAGAAGAACACCATAAAAAACTTTGCAAAAGTCTACCTCGCTGGCTAGTTATCCAATGAGAAGGAAGAATGGAGATCGCAATGCAGGCACTCCTTTCCAAAGTAAATGATGTCTGAGTTGTGGTTAGTAGAGCTCTAGATGTCTAAACAATTTTAACTAGGCTTACAAAAGGCAGGAATATTTCTTCAAAGCTTGTTTCTTCAGGGAAAACATGAAGTTGCAAGAAACTCTCACGAATAAAATCCTTCAAATAAGTATCTTAAACCAGAGAAAACAAAAATTAACATATATCCACAATTTGGATCACTATTAAAACAACTAGCAACTTAAACCACAGGAAACAACTGGATTAACTGATTGTAAAAATTAGCATATAAAGTCAGTACTTTTGGACTAATTACCACAAATAGCATAACCAGATTTAACCACTACGATCGGAAAACCACCATCATTACCAGAATTACCATAACTATACAATCACCAGCATCACCACCCTACCACTTCCACCATCTCACACCAAGATTCAGACAAATACATGATCCCAAAGAGTTTGTTCTGACCTCCAATCTTTTTTCCTCCACTTGCTGCATCTTCTCTTTGCAAAGATGTGTGGCCGTTCGAAAGTGCACCAGGTCACCTAAACTCACACAAAATCACTTGTTTTCTTACAGCTTTCACATTTCTATTGTTTTATTATCTAAAAGCAGTTCAGCTAATGACATTGGAGCGGTCTTATACATAATGTAGAATAAACGAATATTGATTGATTGGCTTGATGATGACATTCAGATGGATTTCGTGCTGATCCATTCATTGATTTACTAATCGATCACATGATTGAGTATCATGATTGAGTGTCATGAGTTATCATATGACTGATTAAACAATCATTCATCGTTTACAACTTCATCGACAAGCATGTAAAAAAAGCGACTGGAAGACCAAAGCAGCTCATTCATCGCTAGAGCGTTAATGGAAAAACTAATCAATCAATTTATAGACTGACTGTTCGTTCACCCAAGTATCATCAAAATTGACAGAACTTTTAATAACCGAGTCCAATTTAGACAAAAGGACCGAATCCTACAAGACAATGGAATTCCAGACCACAGCAGTAGTGATCAAGTAAAGATCCTACAGTTGTCTCACACTATGAAGAATAGAGAGATACACATAAAAAATATTTCCTTTTCAGCTGCCCCTGAGCTGGTCCCAGCCAGAGAGAAAGTGCTGGTCAGGTCTTGCCATTACAGCTTGCTTCAGTACCATAATATGCTGCTTGCTGACAGTCCAGCAATTACAATTTACGTCAATAAATAGAGATAATTTCCAAAGTACCTTCTTCTCGCTCGAATCGTAGGAAGGCCTCACAGATGACTTCTGGCCAGTCCTGAACCAAGTTAAGCGCCTTCTGCAGGATCTTACGACAATGCTTGACGTCACCGAATGACCTGCACAAGACAATTGTCCATCTCAAACTACATGTATGTATGTGTGTCTTAGTAGGTATGTATGTGAAAAATCTCTTTACAACACTGTCATTGGCAGCAATGTCAAGAAATGCCTTTATAACAAGGTCAGGCAATACAGAGGACAATCTCTCAAGCTGAACTAAATTCCAGATCAATGTGCTTCATCGTGTTAGAACTTGTTATAAATAAAGATGCATTAAGTCTAACCATTCCACATTCTATCATCATCATGATCATCACCACCAAAAAACAATGATCCATTGGAAATTTGCAAAAATAAACAAAAGGAAAAAGAAATGCCTGGAAAATCAACATCATTATTAAAAAAATTTAAACATGTACAGAAGTGCAAAAATTCAAGGCACATACAGAAATGGCTGAAATGTTTCAGAGTAATAAATATATAGATACCAGCTGGAGGTGTGACATTAACAGTATTTGTAATCCTCTTACCGCTCAAGTTGAATATATTCCAACCACATTGGAGCATCGCCTTCGTATCCAGACAGCATCATCTGAGACCAGAGCTCACGACTTTTCGACATGTTACGACAGAACTTGGCCTGAAAAAGGCAAAGGCCCTTCCTGCATTGCCACACAAACAACCTTTTATGGCTTTTGTAATGCTTCTGGATGTATTAGCGTCCATTGTTTCAAGACAGACAGTCAGCAAGAATAGAAGAAATCTACCTGGTACTCAGTTTATCCTATTTATTAACCCCAAACGTTTTTAGTATAAAATAATGATGTATATTCAATAACCATGCTAAGGCACGAAATAGCCAATTCTGTGCTGAAGTGCTGTTAAACCCAATCAATCAATCTCTGTTTATATGTTTCCTTAAACTTGCATTATTCCATAGCACTACTACCGACCTTGTACATGTTTGTACACTCGGCACCTTTGTGAGATCCTTAAAAACACACTAAATAGGTGAGTAAATAAGTAAGAGCTGTCAGATACATACATACATACATACACACATACATACAAGTCTCCATCACTACAAAATATGAAACCTGCAGTGCCCTGCACATGCTGTTAAGTAAAGAGTAATTGATGTAGGAAGTGTCTTCTTATACATGATAGAACTTAGGTGGCTTTTGCAGCAAGTCAGGATTAATGAATAAATTCAATCAACTAGTATTTGACTGATGATGACATTCAGGGGACTTCACACAGGAATCTATGAGATTTCCCTGGACACTTCCCTCTGAACTTTCCCCTGGAAAAATGTCCAGCTGGAATTTGTCCAGATCCTAACACAGTAACTAGACTGATCTGTTCATTTATTTACTGACCGATTACATGATTACTAGCGACTATGTGAAGAACTTGACTAAGACCAACAGTGTGTTGGAACCCATCTCCAAGAATTAGGCATTCAGATAATATTGACCAATGAATCAAAGACAAAGCAGCAGAAAATAAGTCAATGACTCACTATGGCACATAGCAACTAAATTTTACTAATATTTTAATAAGACAGAAAGTCACAGAGCTTATAAATTCATTCATGAGTCAAAAACTGGAGCAGTTGCACCAACTTACCTCAATGAAAGCCCATGACCGGGTAAGTGAACACCTTGGATCTCCATCAAGTGGGTAACCTAAGGAAGGAAAAAAGACAACATGATCAATTAGTCAATCAACTACTTTGGCACACTCAACTGGACAACAAATATACCATCTATATAATCCAAACAAATAAATTCCTTTAAACAGTCAGTCAACTTAATTACCCAATCAATCAATCAATCAATCAAGCAATCAATCTATGACAAGATTATCACTCTCCAAGAAATAAACACATATCAGTGCCTCCCGATCAGTCACCTTGAAGCACATAATAAAAATTCCGAATGAATGGACAGATACCAAATGAGCGAATCAATTGATTGTCTGATCAATTACGCTTTATCAAAATATGAGACAAATGCAAATTGCTGGCTTAATCCCCTTGACTTGACTTGACTTACTGGCGAACAGCTGACTGATGGCACGTTCGAAAGCTTGCCTTAGATCTTCCAGCTGACTTGTGTGCTCTGAAAAATCAAAACAGAACTAATCAATCAGCCATTCATTAACCAATTCAAAAGAGTCAAACTAAGTTTTGATTTTAAACCTTCAAAGATGTTTTCTCCATGTATTTCTTCATGTGAAACCCCTCTGATACAACACAGTGCTCATGAATAAGCTGGTGCCCTGTGCCTAGTTTTAGAGCAATGCCTTAGAAATTTAAAGCTTACATTTACAGCATAAAGCCTGCCTAGATTCCAAATACAAAAAGCAGCAATCCATTAAGTACAAATTGCACTTGAATGCTAATTAATATACACAGCCCACCTGAGTTCCACCCTGTATTCCAGCCTTTAAAGCTCACCTGATACAATTGATTTACAATGCCCACCTGAACTCCAATCAACGCGTCTTCTCAGAAAGTCAATGTACGCCGACCAGAGTTCCAGATATTCAGATCCTTGTGTAAAACCAGCAGTGAGAGCTTCATTGAAAGTTGCTGCAAAATAAACAGAATTCAAACTACTCTGTGTAACTGAGCATTTAACAATTATTTCAGGCATATACAAACAAATACATTACAAGGTGAACAAAATAAAGTGCAAAATGTACCTTACAAAGCATACATTACTCATTAATGTTTCCAACAGATGTAAAGATGCATCTTGCATTAACAGGCTCAACCAGAATAACCTGACCTCCAGTTCCCAGAAAAACCTATCTGATACCGACTAGACTTCTCCACCAGATAAAAATTTTAGACAAAGTCTTCCCTTCAAGTGATTGCCAATGGAGGCCTTGCACCGTATGATAATGCCAGCAAGTATTGGATTCGGACAAAATTCACAGACAAAAAACATGAAAAAATCACAGAAACCTACCTCTGATTTCTTCGTGTGATGTGCCAACCATTTCCAAGGCCCTCAAGAGACCGACCCACAGCTCAACTGACCACGGACAGTTACGAATCGCACGTCGATAGACAGACAGCGTGACATCGTCAGACTTTGCATTCTTTTCCTTGCGTAAACAACACAAATAACGTTGTAAGCAGAAAAAACTTTTATTTTATAGGAACAGTAGAGGAGAAGCAAGCCAAAAATCAACTCAACTTAAAATTAATTTCAGTGCTGTCTAGATCCAAATTTTACAGTTTTTGAGATCTGGGTTCAGAATCTTTTATGTTCGATGAGACATGACAAAGCCAATCGGCAATCCAGCCACGCAAAAGGAACTGAATAAATATTCAACCATCCCTACAATAACTACAATCGTAACTGTGATAATACAATACATCATAGTTGAGCACTTTGAGACGTACATAACAAACAGGTGCTATATAAGTGTTCAGATATACAGTTGCAGTCTTGTAGATATAATAGATATAACATACACACATTAACATACACACAAGTAAATATAAGATCTCTGAGTTATTTCTCTAGAAGACAAATTTTTAACTCATTTAATTAATCTAACTTAATCTAAGACTTCAAAGATGCATATTAAAAGATCAAGGTCTGTTCATTACTCCATCAAAATACTAACCATAAACTCCGAGTAGCGTATCCAGAGGTCGGGAATCAGGCAGTTCTCCTGAAGAGCACGCTCAAAGATAGACTGGACTCGCGAAAGAACCGCACGTGACAACTCAAACTCAATGTATTTGTTGTACGCATCAAGATGCGGGGGTTCTGACTGAGACTGAAATGAAAAACAAGTTTGATCCTTAAATTGTCGCTATTTACTCATTTATCAGCAGTTAATGGCAGCCACACAATTGTTTAACCCTTTAATGTCGGAGGGTATAGGATTTCCCAAACCATTTACTACCATCTCGGCATTAAAGGGTTAAACAGATATTCATTCATTCATTCATTCATTCAAGTATTTATATAGCGCCTCTTCAAGGAAACTACTCAGAGGCGCTCCCGACTCCAGTACGGCCAAACAGAACAGTTTTTGATATGTCTTGAGGTGCAATTTAAATGCATCCAGAGATGGCACTCTCTTCGCATGCATTCACTGCATTTTCACCAAGTGCTGCATTTTGATATTGTTCTTCCCACGTGCAGAAGTGCAAACATGCCTCGATTTCGCAGCTTAAATTAATTGCTCACAGTCCCTACGCATTAACCGCCTTAAACTAGGATTGAACGCATACACTCCGTGTGACAGGCTAACCCCTCTAACCAATCAGCCACCATGCTACATCCATGGTGTATATTAATGCAAAACTTATTTTCACTTTAATTGGTCACAAATTTATGTGACCCATCTGCCCAAAACCAGCTGTGAGTCAGGTACGAATTATAACACGTTTTTCTGCAGGTGGGTCCCAAAAATGTGGTAAAAATCACAAAAGTTGTCATGAAAATGGATTTTAACCCAACAAGTCGTTGTATAATTATCGTTTTTTTAACTTACCAAAGACTCTTCCAAAGGTTTAAGTTTCACAAGCAGCGACATGGCTTTGTCGTAACAATGCTGCGTCTCCTCGTCCACTCCTCCCTCGATCCACGTCTTGTACTCGTTGAACGTCAACACCATGCCTATAACAATTGACAATTTATAATTCATGCTCTTTAACCCTTTAAAGACAAGCACGTAAAAAGTAATTAGGACACCAACACATAATTCAAGACTAAAGTGCTTAACCTTTTTGAGAGTCATTTTGATCACGGTAGCAAAATGAAAATTGCTGTTACACAATTCCTGTTAACTGATGATCAGAAAGTCTGTTGAACTCTGTTTTTTTCCTTTGTCCCAATTCATGCTTGGTCATGATGCTGACATCCAAATGTTGACATGCCTCGCTCTGTGTCATGCTTCATCCTGACTCCTAATTGGCATCTTGTTAAAGACAATCTTTCTAAAATTCTAAAGAGATCACTGCGGTAATTAAATTTCAAAAATTCTAAAGAGATCACTAATTATAGTAATTATATTTCAAAAATTCTAAAGAGATCACTAATTATATTACACAAGGAATTCAACAAATCCCAGGTTACCTTTCAGTGGAACTGACAACTGACGTTTGAAAAGCTTTGTGATGCGTTTCGTCTGTGCGTCAAAATCACTCGATGGTGTTGACCCTTGCGCTGGCTGTAACCCCGTCAGAACTGCCAGCTCAAACTCCCTGTACGCCTCCCAGACCATCGTCCCTTTCGCAACATTCAGACCAACAGCAGAGATCGCCTTCTCAAACGTCTTCCGAACGTTTTCCAATCCATCTGGCTCGGACATTCCACGCATCGAATGATAGATGTACTCCATCCAGATCTTGACAGCTGGAAATAAAATGGTATCTACATGGTCAAGCTTGTTTAGTGCAGACAAGCATGGTAAGGTGACTACATCCATAAAATAAGAAAGATGAAGTAAGGTACTTTTGCTCATTAATTGTACAGAAGAGCTTCCTTATTACGATACAATAGTAGTGCGGTAATGTAAGACCATTGACTTCTCACTATGTATATTATTCACGGCAAGCGTTCAATGTCTATTAATGTCACATCCAATTTTTTAATGCTGCAGGTAAGGTAAAATCATTTCTGATTTAAAACAGGTAAGGTAATTGTTCATTTATGAATGAAGGTGAAGGAGTGAAGGTACAAATAGTCAACCTGATGCACTTACACGCATAATCGTTAATTGCACGCTGGAACAATTCAGTACGTGCGACATCGTCTGTTTCAGCCTTTAACCAATCCAACCAGAGGGCTACAAATGAGACAGACATTCGTGTGAAATAATAAATGTCTGAGGTAACATGTCCGAAACAAACAGCCACAAACAGATATATGACACTTGGCAATCACTGAGCCCCCTATACTCTGTGATCGATAAAAAGGCACAAACACACGTTGACAGGTCAAACAAAACATTTTCTGTTGTTGAATTGCTGTGGCCATGTTTGCGCCTCAGCCAAAGATTGTGCAACCTCAAGACCACGTTTTCTTGAAAAGTTCCTATGAAGGCATACCTAAAGACACATTACCTTAAACCCTTTAACGATAAGAAAACTTACTAAAAGTGACTTGGAAAAAATGCAGTTTTCGTTGTTTTCAATTGACACAATACAGACCAGATCACGATCCACTTAAATCGTCAGAAATGACAGGACTTAAAGCCCAGGGTTATCAAATACAGACCCACTAAAACCTTCATTGAAAAGATTTGTATAGTACCCCTCCAAGATACCTCGTCCCAGCCCAACTCCAGTGATAATCATTTCAACTGAGTTCTGCAGAAGGTAAAGTCAGAACAGGAAATGAAAAACACTTAAAAAATTGAGAACCTAGTTATCAGTACTCTACTGTTAGCCTATTAAACCCATATCTCCATTAAAACCATGTCATGTTCTAACATTGGAATAATGGATCAAAAAGGAAGGAAAGGTCAATGCAACGTAGAGTGTGTTAATGTGCTAAAAAATTTCTTGCAGGCAAGATACTAAAGCTATTAGCCTGAATTTTGGAGATGCTAGAAGGAAGTGTCCGCGTTGTCGATTTTTAAGGACTAACCTTCGGTCAAGGGAAACAAGGAGCTCATTCGCTCACGAGCAGCCTTCAACCTGACAGCGTCACCTACGCTGGCCAATGCGGTTATCAGTTGAACGTGTTTGTCATAGATGAACGGATTTGCATCAATCTGAAAGAAGTTCACAAGCAACTCTTGAACAGATAACAAGATTTTAACATGACTCTGACCAATTTGCAAATGATATCTCACACAGAAACTGGTAGAACTTCCATCAGTACAGTGACAAATGATTAATCAATATAAATAAAAATGTAACTGCGTACGCACGAATCTTTGGGCTCAAGGATCTTTGAAAGTCCTTGACAGATTCTTTTAAAAAGAACACAACAAAATCGATGGACCTGAACACATTGGCCGCCATCTACGAGATATCTCGCGGTAAGCGCGAGATTTCGCGGTAAAAAACCGCGAGATATCTCCGCGAGATCTCGCGGTAATAAACCGCGGAGATATCTCGCGGTTTTTTACCGCGAGATCTCGCGCTTACCGCGAGATATCTCGTAGATGGCGGCCAATGTGTTAAGGTCCATCGATTTTGTTGTGTTCTTTAGCTTATTTAAGCGTATTAATATTTATTAAAATAACCGTTTCATGGTATTTTTACTTACTTACTTTCGTGAAAACATTGGCTTATACATCACCGTAGGCCGCGAAAATATTGGGCTACCTTTTTGCCGTCACGTGACCGCGCTCTATTATGAGCGGATCTTTGGTCGCCATGATGTTTACTTGCTACCGAGTCATTATAGAGATTAACCAATAAACAGCATTGTTGTCTCAGAAAAAGTTGAGTGTTACAACTTCCACCACATTAGTCCTTCAGCTCAAGTAAGCAGCAAGTAACGTGAATGCTGATGCCATTCACTGCATAGCAGCATAAAAACCTTTCACTATGAAGCGCTAAAACATGCAGGAGAGGCATACATCATTCTAGATAAGACCACAGCTCTTGTAATTGTTTGTAATTCTTTCATGGAGGACCCGAGTGCCTTGATGGTTCTGATCGCATATAGTGAGGCAGGACCAGAGCAGAGTATCTCATTGATCCGGTCCGTTACTGTTAATTTCTCTCTTATGAGAACTCCCAGAGCTTTGATTAATATGTTCTGCCAGGGACTCCGGAGATAGATGGATAGGCTGAGAGGGAGCACTGTTGCGTCTGACAGTGGCAATTTCATGCGTAGCCAATAAGTGGAAGCAAGTGACAAACTTTTAAAAACTAGTTTGCTGGTTCTCGACATAAAGTTTAATGGGTGGGGGAACTGAAAATCCAGTTTTACTTTAAGTTACACGCACGTCAAGTGGGCGATAATGAAGGACACTACCTCAGTCTGCAGACTGGTGATTTGTTTTTCCAGTTCATCCAAATCAACAGGCATAACGTTCTTGTCCGATTCATTTTCAGAGTCATCCGACTCACTACTGCTATCGTCAGAAGAACTAGAATTATCCATCGCTACAATCATTCCAGTTTCAGCAGCATCGCCGGGTTGGTCGACTTCCATCGATTTCTCCGCGGTCGCCATTTTCAAAACGTTGTCTTTTCGTCGGACACCTTACCAAGCGACAAGCGGCAGCAACTTTTGACAAATTTTTTAATTTAATGATAATAATGTTAACAAAATGATGAGGGTGTGGCTCTATGAAAAAGCACAAATAATCATCACCCCGCTGCACAAATACAAAGCTGAAAGTCGTTACATTTTCGTGGAACAGTCTGTTTGTGGAGAAAACTGTAAAGACTTTTATGACAGCTTAATGAAAAAATCAATAATTAGGCTACGCCAGATCTTGGTAAGTTAAATAAATGTGGTTAAAACCTAATGACTGAAAGCGAGTGACAGGTCAGCAAGGAAGTGTTCCGTAGGAATCGCTTCCCCATCAGGGTCATTTTGCCTGTATGAATTATTTTTGCTTTGAACTGTCTTCGCTTTATTCGCTTGGGTCGCTCTTCATGAAAGCTGTTAACTTGTACGTATAAATATATAAATGTTGTCCTAGGTTGACGTGCGGCCTTGTGGCCTAATGGATAAGGCGTTGGCCTCCGGAGCCAGAGATTGTGGGTTCAAGTCCCACCAAGGTCGAAGGTGTTCAATTTTTATGACGTTCTTTCGATGCACTTGTAAAAGGATGTCTACCTTTATCAGTTAGTCACTATAATAGTACTTGTGTGGCCTCATTCAGAATTATTCGGATAACACTGTTAGCACAGTTGCACGTTTGAATGGATAAACTTTACAACGAGGTAGGCCTTCGAACAAAAAACTAAGTGAAGACCGATTCTTAAATATAATTTATAAGTCAAAGTGTAGGCCTATCCTTAATACACTCTGTTTATAAGTAAGTAAATAAGCATATTCTTTAATGTAGCCTACCAGCTGGAAAACGCACTCTGGTTTACAAGCTTATTATAAAAACATGACGCATAAAACAAATAAAAAACAAATCTTAATGTCGAAACTCTAAAAATTAATAGCTGAAATTCAAATTATTAGCCTGTAGACCTACATTCAGGCCCGTCCCACCCGGATTAACTCCTCGTGGGGCCCGCCGCCACATTTTCAGAGGGCCCTAATTTACCATTACCTTCCGTCACCACACTCCACAAGCCCACGTGTCCATTCGTGCCTCTTATTGACTAAATATAATTCAAACTTATAATTAGATGTAGCTTAATAAAATACCACTTAATTAGGCCTATAGGCTATAGGATAGTACAGGAAATAAAATTACAACGAGTAGGCCTACTATTCAACCAATAAAATAAAATATTGCGATTATCCAAATAAACACCTTTTACTAGGCTAAATATATTTTGTTTATAATTAGGCCTATAAGAAACACAAATTGCGCTCAATCGCTGATGCGCTCGATTCTTTCTGACAAGTAGGGCCTACATAAAGCAAGCCGTAAAACGGCTTCAATTGAGGGTTGGTTCAGGAGAAGCTGAATTCTAAATAATTATAGCCTATTTTACGCTTTAACAATCTTGTATAATTTTCAGATCTGGTTCTATAGCACAAGTAGGCCTATAATACTGCTCTATTTTCCCACAGTCGATTGACACCGATTGTTCGCCCCAAGAAGAAAACAACGACCAATGGACCCAAATTTACACACTGTCCTTAAAAGTTAAAGCAAATAATTATGAATAAATGGGGAAATGCACAATACAATTTTTGGGGCAGACGCGGAGGGGACCCTCTGACGACGGGGGGCCCGCCGCCATGGCAAACATGGCATACTGGTTAATCCGGTCCTGCATGCCTACATTTGCATCGCTTGAGTTTCTAAAACCGAATAGCAGTAGGCTAGTAGGTCTACTATAGCCTACATTCAATGAAGCTCGAAAATTAATATTAATGATTAGGCTAGGCTATAGGCTAATAGTATATCCATGAAGGTTGTCCAGCATAACAGCTTTGATCTGACCCGAGTCTCTGACCGGGAAATGGCGACGACGATCATGATGATGATGATGATGATGGTGATGATGATGACGGCGACGATGATGTTGGCAGCGGCGGCTGTGGTTGAGACGGGGTGAGAATTGTCAGGAGATTCAGGGGTCAACCCCCTATAAGCCTAGTCTTTCTTGGAGTCCCTATAGCAGTCTTCCTTGCACACTCGAATTCCACAGAAATCATCGTCAACCCTCCCCCAGCCACCGTTATTTTCCTGCAGTTCTCATAATTATACTGGGTTCAGATCGATGGTGCATGATTATGAACGATCATTCACGTGCACGTGAAAAACGAATTGGCTCTTCACATCACATGACACAATCAATGGCACAAGTGCTTTTGCAGAGTTGCTGTCTCTGGTATAGTTATCATTAGATGCCTTGGCTATGATGAGGTGGCAGCAAAGCCGTAGCCAGGATTTGATTTCGGGGGGTGTTTTTCTTATAGTCAAAATTTCTGACGACCTTTTTTAGTTATCGGAAACAGCTTTCTTACCATTTTTCACCTAATTTCTTTATTATGTGTTACTGAATGCATTCTATTCTTTTTTACATTTTTTATCTGGGGGGGGGTGTTTTCGTGGTTTTGTTTCATGGTTTTTAAATCGTGCTAGTAAATCTATTCTATTATTTTTAAAATTTTCCATTTCGGGGGGGTGTTCAAACACCCGAAACACCCCCCCTAGCTACGGCCTTGGGTGGCAGGAATTGAAAAGCGACATCTGGCATTTCAGCGAAGCGGAGAGGGGCGGCATGATAGGTAGGTATCAAGAAGGTTCAATGTAGGCAGGCAGGTCTGTAGACAGACGGACAGATGGACGGACGGACAGACAGTGAAATAATAATGTGATGTGAGGGAGAACAGTAGAGTAGAGGAGACTATGGAAAGGGGGATGATGAGGGAAAAGGAGAGGAGATAAATGAAAAGTACAGACACACACACATACACACACACACGCGCGCGCGCGGACATGGTTGGGCAATAGAAATAGAACAGACAAGAACGGAGGATGTGTTGTGCCATCTGCAAAATCTAATCCACATTTTGTTTACAATTTTCGTGGTCCTGAATCAGGGCAGAATCTGCGCCTTCGGTAAATCACACGTGGGTGTCTGTATCTGTCTGTCTGTCTGTCTGTCTGTCTATCTGTCTGTCTGTCTGTCTGTCTGTCTGTCTGTCTGTCTGTCTGTCTGTCGTCATGAAGCAGCGTTGTTAAGCAGAAACTGCATGTAGCAGTCAGTGCACCGACTTAAATCGGATTTTCTAGAATAATAAATGTCTCGCTAACAGTAGGCCATAAAGACTCCTGTGTGGCCAAACACTTCCCTACTTCCCCTTCCACTTCCCTACTTCCCCTTCCATTTCCTTCACTCCCCTTCACTTCATTTCTCCTTCCGTCGTCTTTCTTCGCTTCCCCTCTCTGTTCTGTTCCTCCCTTCTGTATCCCATGGGTCTCTACGTTCAGCTTTCATCCTTTGCCTGCGATGCATAGCCTGGCTTTGCTTAGCTGGCCATCTGCAAAGAAGAAGATCAGAGATCCTTCGGACACGACTAAGAAAGAACATAAAAAGTAACGAGAACGAAAAAGAAAGAACAATACTAAGAATGAAAACATTAAGAGCGAAAACGACAGAACGATAACGGAAAAGAAAGAACATAACTAAGAATAAAAACATAAATAAAAACGAAAACGTCAAAGAACGACAACGAAAAGGAAAGAACATAACTAATAAAAAACACGAGTGAGAACAAAAGCGACAAAGAACAAAATCGAAAAAGAGATGACACAACTAAGATCGAAAGCACAGTAGGCTATAGGCCTAGCTACTGAGCCTGCTTTGATCTAAACATTTTAATTGTTATTGCCTTCGAGAAACGAACAGGATTTTTGACGCGAGCTGTATTTAATTATTTATGCCCACACCATTTTATAGACTACTAGCTGTACCCGGCCACGCGTCCTCCTCCACTTCCCCCTCCCTTCCTCCTTCCCTTCCCCCTCCTCTTCCCCCTCTCCTCCCCTCACCTCCCCCTCCCCTTCCCCTCCCTTCTCCCCTCCCCCTCTCCTTCCTCTCTCCCTCCCCCTCCCCTCCCATCCCTCTCCCCCTCCCCTCCCCCTCCCTCTTCGTCCCGCTCCCTCCGCTCCTTTCTCACACCGTCTCTTACTGACAGCGGACAGAGCCCAAGAATGTTGAAAGGCCGCTTTCGTAATGGAAATTATTATATTGCGACTCGCTTATGACGTCACGGCACGCGACCTCATTCATGTTTCGTCACTGTGTTTTGGGTCAAGACGATTCTGAAATTTTGCAACCGTGCGGTTTGGTTGAATTTGCAAATGGCGGTCGAACGTATTGCAAAGTTCACTTTTTGTGGAAAATATTGGGTTTTTTCGGGGAAAAAAATCTTAAGACACAGTGCTATTGGAATGGAAGGTTTTGGTAAATTTTCAAAACAATCGGTGCGTAACTTTCGGCGTGATTGCGTTACGAACTATTGGAAGGTTTCATTTTTATTTATATAGATTATTTTGACAGAGGCTGCCGAGTTTTTATGGCCCACTTGTATGTTTTCATGCCTTGTCTACGGAACATGTCACAGGAATTTACTACAAGCCACTGACTTTGGCGTCTATTGCTTTGTTTTCAAATTAGTCAGACGTACATGTAGCCTGCATAGGTTGGATTGTTGGCAGCAGTCCGAGTGACGTTAGAGCATTTTTATGATGTAGACTTTCAACGGAGAGCGCCGAAAGGCGAGAAACTCGGCGGGAACAGAAATAGGTTCAGCTCTCTCTCTTTCCTCCCTTACATGCTTCGTAATCTTTACCTCATCCTACGCTCCCTCACTTCCTCCTCCTTCGTTCGCTCGCTCACCTTTGTCCGCTGTAAGCAGAAAATAGGAAAAACGCACCGAAATGAATACAAGGTTTATAAAGCGGTTAGACTAATGGGTGGTTTTGTGTTCAAGTGTGGGTTGGACCAGGGCTTTTTAACGTGCAGGTGTACACAAAATGTGCAGTTCTAAATGGGTTTGTGCAGCTGTAGAAGCACTTCTGTACAGCTAAAACTAGCAAAAAATGTCATCGTCCCTCCGATTGGAAGTAATTTACCATGGAGCAAGGGAAAGGAAAGAAGGAATTGTGCAGTTCTAAAAATTCCTTAAAAGCAGCCCTGGGTTGGACTAAGTTTTAAGCCAACGTGCTTTTATTTTATCTTCAATTCTGCATCGTTTGCTTCTGTTAACATTTCAATTAAAATTAGACCTAATCTCGGTGTTTTATTTTGGTGTTGAATATCAAAAACAATTTCTTATGTTACTAGGTGTGATTTTCATTTCATCTTCCTCGAAGCGACCTATCAGACGCGCGCTGCATACGGTTGCAATTATGGCTGCTGCTGCTGTTGCTGCTGTTGCTGCTGTTGCTGCTGTTGCTGCTGTTGCTGCTGTTGCTGCTGCTGATGCTGCTGATGTTGTTGTTATTGCGGATGATGTGGCAGCTGAGGCTGGCAACTTCTGCAGCTGCATCGCAGAAAGATTGCCCTCTGGCCTCAGACCGGAAAACTATGGACGCTGCGGAACTTACGTTGGGCGGCCTCGCCAACCGTATACGGGGGCGTCGAAGGGTCAACATATCAGACCCCGCGCCATTTCACAAGTAATTTATATGCATATGTGTGTGTGTGTGTGTGTGTGTGTGTGTGTGACGCCGTTGAAAAGCGATGCCGTTATGACTAGCCTACATGAAAACATTTGATTTTGTGCAATTCACGAGCGAATATTGTCTGAATGAATATCTTGTTTGTGTAAATATTACAAAATCGTGACATTTCTTGTCCCTTCGAAGCCTTCGTACAACGTGAAACTCGCGGCCGCGAATTCCAGGCAAGTAAACAGAGCAGCTAAGGCGAAGGAAGAGCAGCAGCTAGCTAAGGCAGAGAAGGGGAAGGAGAGGCAGCAAGGCTAGATCCCACTCCAAAACATCGATGGGCGCGGAGCTAACACTACCATACCTTCTGAAGAGAACAGCTGCAGCCTACGAGTTTCATTCTTATTAGGCTTCCGTCGCTGGTCTTATTAATTGACTTAGACTTTCGAAAAAAATTAGACCGGAATTTTTCGTCGCAGAAGGATTTGGTTTTCTCAAACATCGATATTATGGAATGGAAGATTGCCTCGGACTTATAGGAATATAGGTTACCGTAATCCTCTTCTTAAGCAGCTTGAGAATTTCCTCGATCGCATCGTCTCGATCGCTTCCTACAATAGGTTCTACAGACTGGATTTGCATCTGTTTACAATCTTTCAATTAACTAGGCCTATCTGTCAGAAGAGCAGTCTTCTTCGGGCTTCGGAAGGCAAGCAGACAGGTGGGTGTGCCACACTATAGTCTCTAATCTGTATATGGCTAAAATTAAGAGATACGTTGCAAATAATTAGTCTATCATGCCCTGTTACTTAACTTGATGTTATAACACGAAAGGGCCTGTATAGGCCCCGTCCATAAATAAAGTAACACTATTTAGGATGATTGTTGACCCTGTCCCCCTCGTCACGCGTCAACACAAAATCGTATGATATCTAGTATATGGTTCTGTCACAAATCGTCATTGATGTGCGACCATCTCTCTCCCTTTAGGTGCGTGACGTTATTTATGGACGGTCAGTAAGTATGTTGTTGAGCATTTCTGTCGCTTTTAAGCAACAATTCCACGTGTCTCAGTTCATTGCATAAACGGAGACTTGGTTCAAACTTGGGGGGACGGACGAGCGGCCGAAGGACGATAGCCGAGGCGCAAAGCGCCTTGCAGGGTAGAGGATGTGCCCCTCCCGAAATGACGAAACTGTGAATTTCCCTACTGCAATGGTAGCATTTTAGGCTGCCTTTTAAACGAAATTGCTCATCAGTTCAGTGCCAATAGTCCTAGTCTATAAGACTTCAAGAATCGTTTCGAGGCATTAAATCTAGAAGAGGCGGCTGGCGCCAACGACATGTGGGAGGAAATGAAGAAGGTGATACACGAGGAGGCGGCTAAATACGTACCAAGGAAAGTAGCGAAAAAGACAACTCCGTGGCTTTCGGCAGAGGCAATCAAGATAGCGGAAGTGAGGAGAATCGCGAGGACTGCTGGAAACAGAGACCGGACTAAGACAATGAACAGCGCTTTTCAGAGGCAGGCAAGGGAAGACAAAGAAAACTACCTGAACATGAGATGTAAAGAAATGGAGGAAGAAGGAAATAGAGGAAGAACCAGAGAAATGTTTGCAGAACTAAGAAAAATAACTGGTAAATTTACACCAAGGAAAGGATCACTGAAGAGCGCAAATGGAGAAATACTAGGAGATAGCGAAGAAACGAAAAGCAGATGGAAGGAATACACAGAAAAACTCTACGAGGCCGATGAGAGAGTGAGCAGGGAGGAAGAGATAGGGATGGCCACTGGGGATTATGAGAAAGAACCAAGTGTCATGAGATCAGAGGTGGAGTGGGCAATCAAACAAATTAAGGATAATAAGACACCTGGTACGGACGAGATACCCATTGAGCTGATCAAAGAGGCTGGAGACGGAATGATAGAAGAATTAACAATGCTTTGCAATCGGATATGGGAGACAGAAGAATGGCCTAAAGACTGGGAAAAATCCATATTCATACCCATTTTCAAAAAAGGCGATGCCAGAGAATGCGAAAACTACAGAACAATAGCGTTGATATCTCATGCAAGTAAGATTCTACTTAAAATTATACATAAAAGAATGGAGAGCACGATTGATAGGGAACTGCCGGTGCATCAGGCAGGTTTCAGGAGACGGAGAGGAACAAGAGACCACATAGCGAACCTCAGGGCCCGTAGTCTTGGACATTCTTATACGTAGCGTACATGACGTTTTCGGCGTAAATCTATCCTTTTCTCGAATAACGATATAAAATGGTAGTCACAAGGCAGGCGCAGACCTGTACTCTCTGAATAGCGGTACTCCCATTCTCGACCAGCTATAAGTCTCTACTCCCTAAAATGGCGTCTGTTTGTGACTCGAAACTCGCTGCATTCGACGACACCTTACACGTCAAAACGTGTTTAAAACATCTGCAATGAACTCGTATCCTTCGTCGACGGCGAACATTATATTGGCTTTTATTTTGGCCGTCACAAAATATTAAAATTTGGCTAAATACCCTAGGAAATTGCATTCCAAGCGCCGCTGCGCGGAATGAATACCAATTTGTGGGTCGCTTGCCTAACGTGTCTAACGTAGCGGCCGTTCTATCTGTTGTAATTAGTTTGTTCTAGCGACAGCTTGCATATTAAACTCCACAATAAATCAAACGCATGCCACGTGAAACTGGACAGTTCGAGAAACTAGCAAGAAATAGCTCCTTTAAGAATTTTAATTCGGCGATCACTAGCTGAAACCGGTTACGGTTTCATCATATTCTATCCACACATCACCGTTCTATATAAAATCTTTTTCACTTTCTCGCTATGTAATTTTATTACTATACATCTAACTTTCACGCACATAATTATTATTTTCTCTTGTCAAGTCTCTGGATTTGGAATTTAAACTATATTAAATATGAATAATTTTGCTTTGCGGCCGCCTATGTACTTTCTTACTTCTTGTCGGAGACGATGCATATAAATATAGTAGGCTATGCGCATGCGCGATAACCCAGTATCTATAACCACGCTTTAGTGAGATGAATTGATAATCCATGGTCTGCGCCTGCTATATGACTTCCATCACCTGGTCACCTGGTGCCGTCAGCTACTGGAGCTCTGGCGAAAGCCCTGGTGCATCCTGACTCTTTAGATACACCATGACTATTTTCTTGGCAGAAGATAAGGGGTGGTTTGCCATTGCCTTCCCCCCGTTTGCCATCCGTGCCCGTTCGTTCACCCTTCCATACGGAAAGGTTACTAACAGGTCGCACCACGAGAAGGTGGGCACGGTGGACTTTGGTTCGCCAGCCCAGGTCGGTTCCGAGTCTACGCTCCAATTGGAGTCGTCGGTCGGGTCTCCTCCCCGCTTTACTCAATTGAATGAGTGACTGACAAACCTTTGCGACCCACATGACTTCCATACAAGAGTAAAACCCGTTAAGAGAATAACAAAGTCGGTGAACAGCGTTTTCGCCTAGCGTACGCTATTCTATCTCATAACTACGGCTCCAGGTGGATAATGGAAAGGCAAAGAGAATTTGGACAGCAGGTACACATATGCTTTATAGATTACAGCAAGGCCTTCGATTGCATCGATCATGCTCTGATGTGGAAGACTTTGCGCGATATGGGGATACCAATACACCTCATAAAGCTCCTCAAGAACTTATATGGGAACCAGATGGCTGTGGTCAGGACAGAACACGGTGAAACGACAAGTTTCCAAATAAAGAAAGGAGTACGACAAGGATGCATACTATCGCCATACCTGTTTAATCTATACGCTGAAATGATAGTGAGAAAAGCAGGCCTAGAGGAGACAAATGCGGGAGTGAGGATAGCGGGTAGGACACTGAATAACCTAAGATATGCAGACGACACAACACTGCTGGCAGGGAAAAAAGAGGATTTAAAAGCTATCATCAGAAAACTACAAGCAGAAAGTGAGAAAGCAGGATTGTTTTTCAACTTAAAGAAGACCAAGATCATGACAACAGAGAAATGGACAAGCTTTGAAGTGGACGGGGAGGAGTTGGAGGTGGTGACAAGTTTCTGCTTCTTGGGAGCCATGATAGAAAGCGATGGTGGATGTGACAGAGAGATACGACGAAGGATAGCTTTGGGAAAGACGGCAGCGAAGGGGCTGGAGAAAATATGGAAGGATAAACACGTGAGCCTAATGACGAAGACAAGAATTGTAAAGGCAATGATATTCCCAGTGGTGCTGTATGGATGTGAAACGTGGACAAAAACAAAGGCCTTAGAAAGGAAAATCGATGCTTGCGAAATGTGGATATGGAGGAAGGTATTAAGAACTTCGTGGATTGAAAAAAGAACAAATGAATCCGTATTACAAGAGATCGGACAGTCAAGAGGGAATATGTCATTGGGACAGAGAGCGGCAAGGCAGAAAATGGCGTTCTTTGGACATGTGATGCGAGCAAACGGCTTGGAAAAGGAGATGATGTTGGCCTGCGGAGAGGGAAAAAGGAAGAGAGGACGCCCAAGAAGAAGGTGGATGGAAGAAATACACGAGAGAACAAAGATGAAACTGGAGGAATTGAGAGACGCGACGGAAGATCGTAACACATGGAGAAGGTTTATCACAGCGGTCGCTAAGGTTCCAAGAATCGACGGCACAAGGTGACAAGGTGATAAGACTTCTAAAAAAATGTCCCCATGTTGAATTTTTTAATCTCCATACTGCAATGGTAGCATTTTAGGCTGTCATGTTAACGAAATTGCTCATTATTTCGGCGCTGATAGTCTTAGTCTAAGACTTCAAAGTGTCACCCCATGCCAATTTGTTTAAATGTCCACACTTCAATGGTATACACTTTAGGCTGTCATTTTAACGAAATTGCTCATAATTGCATTGCCAATAGTCCTACTTTAAGACTTAAGAAGTTCCCCTCATTGTTTAAGATTCATTTTGAAATTTCCACACTCTATAATCATAATGGAAACCTATTATGCCATGATCTGAACAGAATTTCTCATTTAATGTCTTTGCTGAAGCAGAGGATGTCGTCTTCATCTTCATCTCAAGGCGTTGGAACGCAGCAGCAGCAGCAGCAGCAGCAGAGCAACAATCGTCGATGGCTGCAGAGGTCAAGTTCGAATGAATCATCGCCAGCATCCGATGATGTTGGCGTGGGAGGAGGAAAGCAGGCAACGAATCTGCAAGTGAACAAGGTAAACGGAAAAATACCATGCATGCAACGATTTATCCATGGCATTTTTCTCAGCACTTATAAGTTTCTCGGACATCTTCATTGCAATGTCAAGGAAATGGAAGTGGTGAAGGATGCTAAGATCTGTACAGAAAATGATCATAATAAGTAGTGGTGGTGGTGGTGGTGGTGGTGGTGGTGGTGGTGGTGGTGGTGGTGGTGGTGGTGGTGGTGGTGGTGGTGGTGGTGGTAGTGGAAGTGGTCAGAGGCGTAGCGACCGCCCTCCGTACCCTCCGACCGAAGGGGGCCCCCGGCAAGAAGGTGGCCCCTGAAAGTGCAAAAAAATGAATGAAATTACTTAAAAATTAAATAAATAAGGTCATCAAATATTTTGGACGGCGAATATTAAATTTTCCAGAGATTTTGGCCAAAAAGTCATAAACTTTTTCGGACGGCGAATTGGTGAAATTTTCTCGACATTTTGGCCGGATGACTAAAAAAGGTCGTCAGAAATTTTGGACATTATGCTCGGAGGGGGCCACGTTCGTTGTTGCTACGGCCCTGGAAGTGGTAGTGGTAGTGGTAGTAGTAGTAGCAGTGGCAGTAGCAGTAGTAGCAGCAGCTACAGTAGTAGGAGTGGCAGCGGCGGCGGCAGCAGTAGCAGTAGTAGTAGCAGCAGTAGTATTAGTAGTAGTACTGTACCGCTACTACCTGGTACCACCACAGCCATTATCATCGTCGTAATCATCATCGTTATCGTCAATGTTATGTCGATACTGATATAATTGATTTCTTGCAGCCAACGGTTGGTCGTTCTCCCAGTCCTTACCAGATCTCCTCCTCCACCACCACCGGACACACTTCCGGTTCGGGGTCAAGTTCCGGTTCGGGTACGAAGCTAGCGCAGGAGATCCACGACGAATTTCTCGTCTGTAAGATCTGTCTCGACGGCTACAAGAACCCGAAGTGTCTCGACTGTCTGCACACCTTCTGCGAACAATGCATCGACAGTCACGTCAACTCTGAACCGTCCTACAAGAAGTACAGCGACTACCGCGAGTTCACGTGTCCCCTCTGCCGGAAACGGACCCAGCTTCCGGTCGGTGGGGTCCGGAAGTTGCCGGACAACTTCCTCGTGTCGAGTCTCATTGAGGTCGTCGGTCGACAGAAGCCTCCGAAGTTTCCGTTCTGCGATTTCTGTAAGATGGTGAACCGGAAGCACCGCGAGGCGACCTCGAAGTGCCTCGACTGTTCGAAGCTGCTCTGCGCCAACTGCGTGCATCTGCACCGCAACACGAAAGTGACGAGCGCTCACTCGCTGTTCGACGTCGAAATCGAAAAGGAAATCGAATGCAAGGACCACCATGTGAGTTGTCGTTCCTGACTTCATCATCTCGTCGTCATCATCATCATCATCGTCGTCATATCAGCATCGGCATCAGCATCGGCATCAGCATCGTCATCGTCATCATCGACATCGTTATCGTTATCGTCATCGTCGTCGTCGTTATCATCATCATTGGCTTCGTTTTCGGTAAGATTGCTATATATTACAACTACTGCAGTTTTACTTACATTACAATGTGTAGCCTATACGTTGTGGTTACATTACGTTTTCAATATAATATATTATTGTATGTATGCAATAGGACGAGGTCGTTCGTTTCTACTGCGAGCCATGCGACGCGTGCATCTGCGTGCTATGTACGTTCATGGACCACAGAGACCACGAGATCACGCACTTCAACGAGGCTGTCCTTCGCCACAAGGACCGCCTGCATGCCTTGCTGAAGACGTGCAAGGACAAGACGGAGCGCTTCGATGACCAGGTCCATGCCCTTGACAAGGTCGAGGACGTCATCAAGGGCGTCGAGAAGAAGATACGAGACACGGCAGTCCAGTTCATCCAGGAGATTCGGACGCAGGAGAAAGAGTTGCTCGACGAACTGCAGAACATCTACGGATCGGATTGTACGGATTGCATCCAGGGCAAGAAGGAGATGATCCACCAGGTGAGTCCAGCATAAAAGACAAAGGAGACAAAGACAAAAGACAGTAGACAATTTGGACAAAGGAGCATAATTATATCGTTTTCGCGTCTGGTCTTAGCTTGGGATGTTTCAAATTTGACTTTTAAGTTTTAATAATTATATACCGTAGTATTATGATTTATTTGACCGCATCCGAAATATTGTATTGTATTAAAACATTTATAAAGCGCCTCTATTAGGGTGAACCGTTCAGAGGCGCTCAAAATATGGTGTACGTTCTTACACAATAATAATATAGGCCTGAGTGTGACTAAGCCATATATTAATAGAAACCAGGCAGCGACACGGTGTGGCTTCAGTTTCGATATCAGTTCTTACGGATAGGCCTAAAACTTCATGATGCGAGTTCGAATTTTGTCTGTAAAACGCGTTAAATATACTAAGATATTGACTGGTTGCTACTTTCATGATTCGGGTTGGTTTCACTTTCGATTTCACTTTCGGTTTCACTTTCGGTTTCTTACTTTTGCTGCACTGCAGGCCGAAAACCTCCGCAACACGTGCAGTCTGACGGAGGTGATTCTGATGGGGAAGGACATGGAGTTGCTGCTTCTGAAAAAGGATGTCGAGGATAAGCTGAACGCTCTCAACGCTCTCGAACTTCAAGATCTTCCTAAGACGTCGTCCAAGGTCGTCGACTTCATTTCCGGTTGCATCGATTTCGGTTGCATCCACGACCTCAGCCAACCTCTCAGCCCGTCGAAGATGCCGCGCCGAGATGAGGCGGACAGGAAGCCAGTGAGGATCGAGGGACGATCGAAGAGTGGCACATCATGGGTCGAGACGAGTGTCCAGACGGACAGACCAGCTGTTGGTGGCGGAGGAGGAAGCAAGGCGGACCAGCAGGACCACTGGACGATGACGGAGGAGTTCCCTACGCAAGGAGGAGGTGTCCAAGGTCAGGGTCAGGGTCAGGGTCAGATGCAGTCAGCGGGGGATGAGTCCCCGGATGACATGGGAGACAGCAGTCTGGCTGCTAGACGCAGGCGCCGTAGGGAGCGGGGTCAGGTGGCCGGGGGTGGATGCTGGGCGGGAGGTGCCCCGCAGCCTCAGCCGACAGTGCTGCAGAGAGCAAGTATTGGTTTTGGGGTGAAGCCAGGTGCCAAGGGGTAACTGAGGAAGCGGTCGAGTACTACCCAACAAACAATTCGTTGATGTGGGGGATGATGAGCGATCAGACCAGACCTCGTGTGTCCCTCTGTATTATACTGCATACATCCCTGTCTGTTGCTTTATCTGTGTCTGTCTGTCTGTCTGTCTGTCTGTCTGTCTGTCTGTCTGTCTGTCTGTCTGTCTGTCTGTCTGTCTGTCTGTCTGTCTGTCTGTCTGTCTTCTAAAGTGTCAATTTCTGCATCTCTTTAATCTGTTTCCGTTTCAACGCATCTTTTTCACCTATGTATCTCACATTACCCGCTCTGTATTTTTCTTCCATTTCGCTAAGTTACCCCTATGTCCGTCTGTCCGTCTGTATGTCTGTCTGTCCGTCTGTCTGTCTGTCTGTCTGTCTGTTACAGTAGGCCTATATGTAATTATTTCTGTAATTGAATCTTGAAAAAGACGTTTGCATATTAACAGTTCGACGCGCTAAAGCATTTCAGCTAGCTAGTCTAAATGCTGAACTTTCATTTATCCGGCTATGTGATATTGTAACAAATTATTATGTATAATTATTATGTATATGTCTAATTAAATGCGATTAAATAAACATGTTGCATATATTATTATGGAATCTCAATAAACAAAGGTTTTCTCTTCTGTTTTCTCTATAGTTCAAAGCCCGTTGGTAGGTTCTACGTGTGAGCGTGGGCCCGCTGCTACACAATAAAGACTTATGATGTGCAGGCCTAATTGCACTGCTAACCAATGTGATGTTCTAGTAATCTAGTTGTATGTATGTGCACTTGTTATAGCGCCCCTTCAAGCTCTCTCCACTCAGAGGCGCTCCCGATGCAGAGCGGACACTGCATCGGAGTTTCACGCCGAAGCGCTGAGCAATTGTAAGTGAAGGACTTGCCCAAGGTCCTTACGCGGGGAGGTGGATTCGAACCTCGGACCTTCCGGCTCCAAGGCAACGACGCCACCACTAGACCACCTCGCCCCACGTTGTTGATGTAAGCTTATGTATGTAATGTATACATGTGCAGTTGTTAAAGCACCCCTTCAAGATTTCTAGATGCGCTCCTCACTACAGCGTGGACACTGAATCGGCATTTGACGCCGAAACGCTGAGCAGTTGCGAGTGAGGGACTTGCTCAGGACCCCTACGCGGCGGCTTGAGGTGGAATCGAACCCGCAACTCTCTGGCTGCAAAGCAACGAACATACCCACTACACCACCGCGCTTCACGATTACATGCATGATGCAGCGTACTACAGGCTAGGTAAAATGAAAATTGCAAAGCAGGACGTTGAGAACATGTGTATTTTCATAGAATTTTATCATGTAAATTTCCCAGTGTCACTTTTTGCCTCAGTAGTGAGTGCTCTAGTGCGAAGACAATTTTTAGAACTCAAACGTAGGCCTATACGCTACTAGTTAAATAAATAGGTGCCAGTTTTCCAGGGATATAGTGCCCATCTCGCTCAGGACTACATGCGGGTCGTTGCACAATAAAAGCTTAATTGAATTAATGCATCGATGATGGATAGGCCTATATCTTGTGAATTTGGGGTTAATCACTGAATTAGTTGGTTCGCGATCGAATGACTTTAGGCCCTACGCATGAATGAACAGATGAGTTAATTAAATAATTAATTAAACAAAACAATTACCATTGTTTCATTGAATTATTGACATTAGAAGCATGGACAATCATTAGTCAATCAATCAATCAATCAACTCGGTCCAATACGTTTTCAGATAAGAATTCAAGGTTTAAAATTGTGCATGAATGCCCGAAGAACATGTCTCGTAAATAGAAGTCTTTAATTGGTCCTATGTCGGTTGGAATTCGAAATTCAACGGAAGTTCATCTCTAAACCAATTCTATTCTACTATTTCTACATCTGAACGAGCTACGCATGCGCATAGGAGTTTCGTAAATACAAAAAACTAATAATGGTATAAAATCGTCTAGACTACGTTAAATTTTGTTCAAATACTTTTGCTGCCAATAAAGTTTAGTGCGTACACTCTACATTTGCATCTACTAAAGTTATCTTCTTCTTCTGATTCTCCTCCTCTTCTTCCTCCTCCTCCTCCTCCTTCTTTCCCGCTTCCTCTTCCTACTACTCTTATTTCTTTTCCCATTCGTCTTTCTCTTCTCCTATCTCCAAGTTCAGCTAATCAGTATCTTCTCTCTATTCTTCTTCGACCTTCACTGTCCAAGTTTCACCTTTGGCCTATAGCCTACCTTCTTTCAAATTGTCTCGATGTTTATGTTGTTGATTTTCCACAAGTCTTTGCTTCTTCGTTTCGCTCTTTACTTTTCGATGTCTTTTTCATCGACGTCATCAGTTCGTTACATGAATTTAGACTTAGCCGAGGAAGTCCAAAGCATAGATAAAGGAGGAGGGCGACTCTGACAGTAGTAATCTTTGTTATCGCACAGACCAATTATATTCAACTATAAGCTTAGAGGAAGACAAAGCGGAAGCAGTGAACGAGGAAGAAGATGAAGAAATCAAGAAATAAAAAGGAGGATGGCAGTCCTTAAATTAAAGAGATGAGGTTATTGAAGAACCAAGACTCCGTGAATACCGACTGCATTTCAGATTTCCACGAATGCAAGTTGCCCTTCCTCTTTCTCGCCGTCTGATCCTTCAATTCAACAGGCGGCTTCACTATAGGAGCACTAATGGTCCAGATTACTGTCTTTCCTAGCTGGAGGGGATATGAACCATCTACCATTCTACCTCTGTTCGTCACTCTGACCAATACACTACGGCGCACCTAACAAATGCAGACTGCAGATTATTGTCATTACAATTAAATTCGTATACCAAAGGTTTCATGGAAAATTATTGTAAAAAGGAAACCACAGAAAGGCTTCAACCTACGTTTGATCGGAGTACAAAGCATCGATTCTCATTAAGTGCCGTAGTGACAAGGCCACAGTACATGAAACTACGTTGTGGTTTGAATCCTGCATGGCAAATCTACTAAAGTAACAGTTACTCGAGAGCCGTGCGGCGCATGCGCAGAGGTTGTCCAGCTGTCGGAATGACTGTCCGCGCCTCAGTCTAAAAATCGCATCACAAGAGTCGACAACAAAGTCTCACTGTTAGTCAGATGTAATGTAACGTAACACAGACATTCCGTGCGCTAAATTACCTTACAACCTTTGAACACTACACGGTACGTTACAGTTACACTCTCAATGAAGATAAGTGTTTGAGGTCGGTCGCAGTTCAACCGGAAGTACTGCAGCTGCTGCCTAGATGCCTGGCAGTGGAACTCAGAAATGACGTCATATAAATTTACAAAATGCTAGTTTACATTACAAGTTTACATTACAAGTTTACATTACAAGTTTACATTACAAGTTTACATTACAAGTTTACATTACAAGTTTACATTACAAGTTTACTGGCCGACATATGCATGCACGTTGTCGCTTTTCAAGTCTGGAGCTCAGTTAAGTGGAAGAGGTAATTTGTCTGTCTGTCTGTCTGTCTGTCTGCCTGTCTGTCTGTCTGTCTGTCTGTCTGTCTGTTTATCTGTCTGTCTGTCTGTGTATGTCTGCATGTTTGTCTGACTGGCTTTCTAACGTGTCGTGCTTGAACTGCAAATAGGAAGACATACTAAAGAGACTGAAGGCATATCAGGTTAGTTTGCCTGTCTGTCTCTGCAGTCTCTCTCGCTCTGTCCCTACATCTGTCCGGAAGCCTGTCTCTTCATCTCTATCTCTGTCTCTCTATGTACACACACGCACACACTGTATCCCTGCCTCAGTGGTGGACCAGAGGGGCATATCATCTACAGCTGATGCTTCGTGATGTAAGCGTTGGACGATGTGCGTTTGAATCTTCTGTTCTCCACAGTCAGTCGAACCATCAGAGCCGTCAGCAGCAGGACCACGACGAACAGAACACCTATGCTGGCCAGTAGCACCCACAGGTTGACGGCCGGCTTCAGAAGCTGCTGCTTGGCAACGGGAGACGTGGCATTTGGCGCCAGGCTGTCGACAAGTTTAGGGACCAGTTGGTTCCAGAAGGCGACCTTGTCGGCGCGAAGGTCATGTCGTGGTCCGGTTTTGTTTGGACTCAGCAGTAGGTAGGTTCGGTTCCGCTCCGTATACGGCGACCATTCGTGCGTGTCGGAGACGGGGTGCCTATTGACATCACACCAACACCAACAATAAGCGAAGAAACAATAACATTAATTACAGTGCTGGTAATAATTGTAACGGCTATATGACAATTCAATCAGTCGCTATAATAACAACAACAACAACAACAACAACAGCAACAACAACAATAATAATAATAATAATAGAAATAATAATAATAATAATAATAATAATAATAATAATAATAATAGAAATAATAATAATAATAATAGTAATGTCATTGGTAGTAACTATAGCAATTGAGTTACAATAGCAGCTATATAGGTACAGTAGCACACCTATGCTGCAACAGACAAATTGCTATTGCCTTATACTATAGCAGCAATACTACAACATATATCTTATATATGACTAGGCCTATGACTATATATTATATATAATATATATATTATATCCATGGTTCACACTTTAATGATAATTATTACAAATCACAATAGACAAGTAATCCTATTAATTAATTATATAGCTGACCCAAGCTTTGCGAAGCTCGTCCATAGTTTCATGACCTTTCGACTGAGCACACGCTGCTCTTCGCTGAATCCATCGACCGATCCATTGACGGTCATCTCATCCGCGAAGTGACCACTGAACGGTGATCCGAAAACGTAGTTCAGCTCAACGGAGTGGTAGCAGTCGTCGACGGAGAAGTGGTACTGGTAGACTGGTACGTACTTCGACAGAATGTCCGACATGTCGATCGTCGGCGCGACCATGTGCATGTCCGACAAAAGCTGAAAGTTAATGGTAATCATTACGGTAATATAGTGTATAAGGTAACAATATAGATCCAACGTAAGACAATGTGTTGGCCCACTGTTGGGGGTATGCGACGGTAAACAGGGTAGGCCTATACATGCATGAACCATCAAGTAAAACGGTGTCAAAGGAAAGAGAAAGTAAGAATCATGATTATACGTCCTTTGTATACGCGCTTAATAGATACCGGTACTAGGCCTATATTATAAGTTAGCACGTGGATACAGTATACATACGTACAATGCATGCACTAATAATAATCTCGAAGTCCTTGGGAAATGGGAATGAAGTACCTCAGGCCAAAAAATAATGATGCGTGACATTGCGTATTATGCCTGACAATGCGCAGCATATCTGCCAGCATGCAATGCACGAAAAGAGTAGGCCTATAATACATACTTACTTAGACCTACATTGTATCAATGCAGACATAACTTAAAGTGAGGCTAGACGGTCATGGACAGCGTCCATGCACTTATTGTCAAATCTGAACGCCGTCCTGCCATTTTTTTCGCCAGCACACACTGGAAAGTTAAGGAGCGTCCAGGTATATATGTAGGCCTATACTTCCTTTTCACATTTTAGCGCTGGATGCAGAATAAAAATGGAATTACAAAGGTCCTACATGCAATTACGCAAATCACGGTGCGCAATATATCTAGTTTACCCTGCACACAGTAGAGTCGTTTGGTACATTGGTACATTGAGACGGTAATTCGATGAGGGGATCACGCAACCAGAAAACCGAGAGCCCTGGATTCGGAACTAGGTCATCAGCTCTTGCTACATCTCATGCAAATCTTATTTGTCAGTGCCTGTCATTTGCGATTTTACCCCTCCCCATCCCCTCCCCAACTCACCTCTGGTCATTGTATAAGTTGACGCAAATCCATTTATGTTCTGCTGAGGGGGAAGGGGTCATAGTCTAATGGAGAGCGTCGTGATGGATATCCGTCCAGAGCTGGATGGAGTTAATATCCTTCGCCGCCCTGACATAGAAATGGTTCTGCCCCCATCTGCGTGCACCCGTAATGAAATCAATTCTTCAATCAGTACACTCGTCGTTCACAGTCCGTGGAAAGTATAAAGGGGGATCTGGAGAAAGAGGTGGACGGGCATTATCTCTCCGGACATAATCCCCCTGGACATAATCCCCTGGACATAAAACCCATGGACATAAAACCCCTGGGCATAACCCCAGGGTATAGGACATTACCTCTGGTTGTAGACCTGAATGATCACCTAAAACATCTATATAAGAATATGTTAAGGTGTACGAAACTGTACATCGGAATAGTGAATATTAGACGAATTTGTAAGACAATAGCCTATATGTTACGGCGCATATTTGTATATTGTACTTTAAAATCAAATCATGGTCTAAAACCATCCATAGGAATATCTTAAGGTGTATGTTTGTATATTATGTCAGACTTTAAAACTGTACATCAAACAGCACCCAAAAGAACGGCTTACAATATATAGTCGCCCAATGTTCCTCGTAGCTATCGTTCGTTATAAATATAATTTTAGATGTAAACGACATTGACAAGTCTCGAAGTTAAGACGTTTTAACACGATTAGCAAGTCTTAAATGTAGACCTCAGTAACACAAACAAGTTCTCAAGTCAGAAATGAGTAACACAAACAAGTTCTCAAGTCATGAATGAGTGACTCTAACAAGTCCTCAAGTCATGAATGAGTGACTCTAACAAGTTCTCAAGTCATGAATGAGTGACTCTAACAAGTCATCAAGTCAGAAATGAAAGACATTAACAAGTCTCAAGTTTTCATCTGAATGACAGTGACAGGCATTTACAGCAGCGGCATTTTATCAAGTTGACATTATATACGAACGAAAACAGGACAATTAAGCTTTAGGAATTAAATGCAGAAATAGGCTAATTGCGATGGGAATATGTCCAGGGTATAATGTCCAAGGGTGTCCTATACAACTAGAGAACACAAGCCAATTCTGCATCATAATATGTCTGTATTTACGGACATATTGTGGGTCCTGAGACCAGTTTACCATTATGAATCTGAGTATACGATCTAACGATTTTAATTAGACATACTTAATTGTTGCAATGCATACAGTGGATGCTTGAGCGAACCCTTTTAAGTTGCGGCTGTTGTCAACTTGAAAATTCTCAATAAGCTAATATTGCATTAGTAGGCCCTAATGAATCAAATTTAAAAATGAACGTCAATTAGGTAAATATGTTTTAATCAAGACAAGCATAAGGTCAGCTAGACGAGACAACACGGTGCTATACAACAGTCCAACAGACATGGCAGCCGCAGAACTTTTCCGGTGTCGCGGGATTTTCTATCCCCTCTAAAGCTATCATGGGGATGAATTTCCCCTCCATTTCTATAGCGCCCTTTAAAGCTCTCTACTCAGAGACGCTCCCGACACAGCTCGGACGCGGCATCGGAGTTTGACGCCGAAGCGCCCAAGCAATTGCGAGTCAAGGACTTGCTCAAGGTCCCTCCACGGCGGCTTGAGGTGGATTCGAACCTGCAACCTTCCGGCTGCAAGACAACGAACATACCCACTACACCACCGAGCCCCACATTGTATTTAAATTAATATTGGAGATATAGAGTATCCGGAGGGATAAATCATTCTATTTCCTCAGCGTATAATTACTTTTGAATGCGTATAATTGAGAAATTTGTCCTGCAATCAGAATTTAAAGTAACTCTTATTGCTTTGAGCGTATAAGGCCTATACTCAGAGTAAGACAACTCGAATTTAGCTAGCGACTCTAAGTGTTCTTAGGTGTTCGTAATTGTTCCTGAGTGTTCTAAACGCTCTAAGACTAAGTGCATGTTCTAAAACAAAAGCAAGCAAAGTTAGCTATAGTAGGAAAAAATACAACTGTTAGTGGCAATGTTCAAAACCAAGTATATACGAACATTAATTTGCAAAAATGAACACACGCGAATGTTTTCCAACTTGTCTTCATCTGGATGATACGATTATTATTAGGGGATACTCATAACGGTGTAGAACGTAGATGGTGATGTTGGTGGTGTAGTAGTAGAAGCATATATATGAGTAATCGCACCGGCGTAGTGGTTGAATGGAGAACTATAATAGGGATGGTCGACTATTTACTCCCCTATATCAATCTGCATGGAAGTGGTAACATGTGGAGAGTGGTATCAATATCGTCGTAGACCTAATTACCGGTAGGGGATTACTTTATTCAAAGTATTCGCAAGTGGTCTTACTGAAATTTTTCATTGCGTTTATTCATGCATGGACTCATTGGACTTGCTAACCGAATAGATAAAAGGCCAATGTGCCTTTGTACCATGGCACATGCATGGGTCCCTTTGGTTTCAGCAAGAGTGGTCTATAATTATGGCAGAACGGAATTAATGACTGTCAATTATATGCAACTGTTCTAAAAGTGAAACTCGAAATGCGATCATTAAACTAACATTGGTGACTTATTGACTGCAGTTACTGTAGAGTGTAGACTACTGTAGACCATATAATTATACGCTCCGTGGCCATAATCGATCTTTTCGATCAAAAAGTTGATTAAATGTTACTTGAAGGCCAGCAGGCAATGACAGCAACGTGTAAGGTCGACCATTTTTTTCTATTTTTATTATTTATTATCACAAGGTCTCATGTTTTGCAGGTCTATATATAATCCTTATAGGCTTACATTGAAAGCAATATGACCTAATTAGCAGATGCCTCAATAAACCGTAAGCGTAATCCACAAACTTCTGAAGCGCCACTGTAAAGTCAAGTGCAGGGCACCAGCTTATACACGAGGACTGAAAATAAAACTGCTTTCGTATAGGCCTAGGGTCTGGTTGAGAAATGAGACCCATGCAGTCTGATGAAAAGGTATCGCTTCGTAGTTAATGCATCATATATATAATATATAGTCTCCTGGAAGTGAATGAACAAAATCGTGGGCAAAATCAAACAAATAGATTTTAAATAGTTTGAATCATATGTCAGACATCATGTGCTATTATAGGCAACTATAGATCATATCCCTACGGGATATTCTACCAAAATTAGATGTTTTACCAAAATTGATACCATAAGTATACGGGCGCCGCTACACCAGGGCATGGCAGGTCAAATGCCATGGCAAGCAAGCTTTTGGCATGGTCGTTGCCCTGACCGAATTTCTACCCTGCCCAGGATTATGCTCGGGGCATACATTTTCTTACTCTACTACCGTCCAGAGTCCGAACTCCGAGACTACGTCGTTGCAAACTATCAAAGTCTCCTCAGCAGTTGCAAATGTCGTATAATTCGAAGCAATAACGTCACTTGAAAACCTCATCGATCCATCATCGTCGAAGATATTATCATCATTGTTTAGTGTTGATCATCTAGGAACTAAGCAAACTATAGCGTGAACAGTAGGCCTAGGCCTAAGCGCTATAATTATAGTTACAAGTAGGCCTACTTAATCAGAGCGTTCAGTCAAGTTGCATCGATCAAGTTTTAAAAGATTATGCTTGAGAACTACAATGCTCAATGACAGAATGTCAGATGTAGGCTAAGTTTCGGCAGTGCATCTCAAGTTCGTTATATTCACATGGACAAAATGACACCGAACCAGTCGTGCGCTTTTCAAACGTTGAAAATCATTCCATTGGAATCCAGTTTGTCGGATAGTAGTCTTCTCGTTTCAGCTTCTCGGAATATGAGGAATTTCGTCTAGGAAAGTTGGCGTAGTAAATAGTTGTACCACCTGCAAGCCATGCTGACCACCATCCGAAAGTTCCTGTCGACACGATGACAGTCATGATCACACATTGACAATATCGCCATATCTTCAACATTCGTATGACCGAAAGAGAATGTCACATTCGCCAGCGCACTGTCATTAAAATAAATAAACTTTGTCGTCCATTCTTTATCCAATGAAGCCACTATGAACTGTGTACGGCCATATTTCTGAACGAAGTACTTCATGGCCTTTTGGAAATAAGCTTCAGTACCAACACTGAAACCTTTAGAAATTAGGCCTGAATATAGAAAATCTCCTCGTCTAACGTGTATGCCAACTCGCAAAAAATCTTTTGTCCATCCTGGTGGAATATTTGCCTTGAGGAACATTGTAGCGACCTGTCTTGTATCAGCTTTAAAATTAAAGTGATGCCGGACGCGATCTTTTATAAATTGTAAATATCTCCAGCTTTGGAAATACCCGTTTGTAACTATTGACTTGTTCAAAGTTTCAGAATCATTTACGACGCACTTCTCCAGGTTCGCATCAAACGACAGAGTTGATTCTGTGAAATAGTATTTTGGACAAACGTCCTTTAGGCTTTAGTATTCTAACGTTTAGGTCAAAAGCATTTGCCAAAGTTCTAACGCTGTGGCCATGGAAAAGAACAACTTCTCTCCCAGTAAGGTGTGCTACATGAAGTGCCGCTGCGAAATAAAACATTTGATTTCCAAGTCCAGCGTCTATATGATACTTGCCGAGAGTAACATAACGAGAACAATCGTGGCTAGTCAAAGAGATGGTTTCTCTTATCTGACTGTTTTTCATCTGACCTTTGTTCATCTGAATATTGTTTATCTGACTTGTGTTTATCCTACTATTGTTTATCTGACTTGTGTTCATCCTGCTATTATTTATCTGACTTGTGTTTATCCGACTGTTGTTTATCTGACTTTTATTCATCTGACTATTGTTTATCCGACTATAATTGTTGACTTTACCATTGCCACTGAATCGGCGTCCAAATGCAATTCCGGCAGATATCACAAAACTGTCCGGATGTCCTGAGTTGTAACTCGTATAGAAAACAATCCACGCAGCACAACTTCCGGTTATCATAGCAAAAGTGAGCCGCAACAATCTCTTTCTGGAATATCCAACAGTTACTCGTATCTGTTGAGAAGTCTTCATCTCGGCCAAAAACAGGCTTCGCTAATAAGCCTACGTTTTTTCTTTCGCGGAGATGAACAAACGAAATCGCGTGGGTCTGCACATGCTGCAGCGTCATCGCGGAATACTGGATGTGACGTCACAGTGAATAACCTAGTCATAATTATTATTATTAATGAGCGTGATAGTTTGTTTAATTGTCTGTCAAAACTGTATTCTACAGCATCAATAGCCTACTTCTGTCTTTCTGTTCTATTGCCTGTGCATTAATGAACTAAAGATATTCTCTTGTTTGACTCGAAAGAAGACATCGTCGTCGTAGGACTAAAATTTATGCTCCGTAACAGATGCTGGTTATCGAAGTTAGCCAAATTATTGATTGCGTGCGTGCATTTGGTAGACTAGTAGTTTATTAATTATGCTAAATAATACGTAAACGTTGCTATTAGGTTGGCACACAGTTTACTCTGAGCCTCGCATTGTCCGTGACCATAGACGTAATTTTCTGGTGTTTGACGGCAGTGTGAGAATCGTGGAAAAATAACTGGGGGGGGGGGGGTTGGCCTATGATAAACTTTGAATTGGGGTGTGAAAAACAGAGTTTACCAGAAATATGAAAGACTGGGAGGTTGAAACCCCCCCAACGCCCCGGCAATTCTCACCCTGTTTGACGGTACTCATGTCATCCATCATTTGGATTGGAGGGTTTCCATAATACGGTAGACCACATTTATAATTACAGCCTATACCCAGAAGAAACTATGCCCAGTGCCCGGGCCGCGGGATATTCTGTCCCCTACCGGGAGGAGGTGAATTAGTCTCTCCCCCGGATGAAAGTATGGCCTTTGTGCCCTTGAACCATTGCACATGCATTGGTCCCTTTTATTCCAGCTAGCGTGACCCGTATGGTAAAAATAATTTAGTTAGCCTACATGCCAATAGGCTATGCAACTACGCTAGTCACTGGATAATCAGCGGAATCCATATTCCAGCGCTCGTGAATAAGCTGGTGCCCCGCGCTTGGCTTTCAAGTAGCGCTTTAGAAATTTGGAGATTACGATTACGATATGTCGTGCGCGCATGCGCATTGGGTCGCGTCTCTAAAATGTCGATTCTACCGAAATATTGTAAACACGCGCAACGTGCGTGTCTTAAGTTTGCGAAGCCTTGACAGTATACATATTATATAGGCTACAATAGTAGAGTCAATCAATAACCTTAGGAGTTTTAATTTCTTGGTACCATTCATATTCACCATGCTTAATGCAAAAATAATTACACTTCCGGTAGACGTGACCTATGTAGGTCAAAGGATCATCGAGATGAACTCGGCTTATTTAGAAGAGAAAAAGCAACGTTTAGTAGACTATAGATGTAGGCAGATGATCATGACCTAGGCAACTAGAACAGAAACATACCTGTATATCAAACTGCCATAAAGCAAAGCATGTCTCACATAATAATATTTCTTCAGTAATCGAAGAAGGTCGGTCATTTCAGGTGTTTGTACTATGTATGCCCTCGTTGCTTCTGAATTTAGGCTATCTTATCACCTCTTAGAAAACCCGTGAACATTACAGACTTTTTCAATATCAACACCCATTTAAGCTAATTACTCCATCATGGGAATTAGCGAACTGCAGTGGGATTATTGGCGTTGTTGGGGAAGGGATTCAACGACCGTGGTTAATTCTCATTCATCGAAGGTGTGTCCTTATTGTGTGTCCTTATTGTGTGTCCTTATTGTGTTTCCTTATTGTGTGTCCTTATTGTGTGTCCTTATTGTGTGTCCTTATTGTGTGTCCTTATTGTGTGTCCTTAGTGTGTGTCATCATCATTCCTAGGTCTGTTAATGAGACACTTACGTCGCCTCTTTTGAAGACTCCGCCCTGTTTGCCTGAAGCCCAATCCGTGTACTGGAAGTGAACGACGTTGAGGATCGTGGGATTATTGTCCAACACCTTCTTCAGGTAATCGTCCAGCGCCACGTCAAACTCCTTGCGGTACCTCGCACCACCATTGAAGTAATTACCTGTCCAAGAGACAATCACCAGCACACCTGTACAAGCATGCAGAAGATGGTTCAACAGCTACAGCTGCTACGCTATCTTACGTTGCGCATTAGACTGCGATGTAAATCTCAAAATAATATTATCAACCTCAAGAAAACTCACGAATACGTTTTTAACTTTTGTTATGAACAAATTCTACTTTTGACGCATGCACATACTTACTGACATATGCACATGCTTATTGACCTATGCACATGCTTACTGACCTATGCACATACTTATTGACCTATACACATACTTATTTGTCCTCGACTTTCATACCTACTGAATTTGTCATTGACCTTAGAATTTACTTAACTCATCATTGACCCTAGTGATCGCTGAATTCGACCTTGACAGTCATTGAACTTACTGAACTCGTCTTTGACCGTGCCTACAATGACCGGAACTCGTTGGAATCGTCCTTCCTCGAAGAGTCGTCGTGGAAAGTCGGAGAGGACTCGACCATCGATGAACGGACGAAACTCCGGATCGATCGGATCGTAGAGCGGAAACTGAATAACAATAACAACGACCATCATTTATATTGCGCCAACGATATAGGATTATTCGTCGTCTGTCTATTTGTCTTTCTGTCCATCTATCTGTCAGTCAATATGCATGTGTCTATGGGTATAAGTCGAGCTATAGATCTATATCCACCGACTTAGACACCTGCCAGTGCCAGTCCCAAGCCTGGATAAGGAGGAGGGCGCCGCTAATTATCTTGTTATCACACAGTGACATTAAACTGCAACTACTACTACTACTATATATCCACTTGTATGTCTGTCTACTTTTGATCTGTGGATCCATCCATCTATTCATCCATCCATCCGCTCGTCCGTCCACCTATTAATTCACCCATCCATTCATCCATGCGTACATAGACACACATGCGCCTCCGTCCAGTCCTATAGTCTTACCTCTCCCCTTAAGGAGATGATCTTCTGGTGTTCGACCTTCCTCAGGCAGTCGATGACCTCTGCCATGTCTCCATCGTCAGAACACGAGAACAGCTTGCCTACGCTTCGAACGTAGGCTGTGAAGTTGGCGCTCGTGCTGTGGTGGGCCGTGTAGGGCGCTGTGACGACCCCACTCTGGGCAATGACCCCGTGAAAGAGACCTACAACAGCAGCAACGTCACAAGAGCTATTGATTAATCTAGACCCTGCTTTGGGGTGGGGAATTCAGGTTTTGGGGAAACGACGCTATCGACACACTCTGTGACCGAAAATTTTCAGACGACCTTTTAAAAAGTCTTTTTGCCAAAGTTTCGTCTGATATTTCCTCCGAGATGCATGCGTGGGGTACGTCGTTTTCTACTTTAACAAATCTGATGACTTTATTTAGTCTTTTCGTCAAAATTTACGAGAAAATTGCAAAAATGGAATATTTTTTATTTACCTTCAAAACTGATGATTTTTAAAAATTAGTTCTTCAATGCTGCACGGTCCAGTTATTATTTTGGTGGTGGAAATTTTTTATTCCTGGAGGACCCCCCCCCCAGAGACGCCTATATTATACACTGCACAAGAGCATCCGTCACACTTGTTGTAGGGAAAGTGTTAGCCGAGTATGCCTTGAGCTGTTCTAAGCGTTTCTGAATAGAGATATGGCCTGATAAATATGTGAACGGATAGAAGGATGGATAGATAGATGGATAAGTGGATAGTTGGACAGATAGGTAGGCAAATAGAGAGATTAGCAGACAAATGGGCGGTGGAGAGGTTAAATAATGTATGAAAGGATAGATGGAAAGACTGTTGGAGAGATGGATGACTGGATGGATAGACAACGGACAGACAGACGACAGACAGACAGACAGACAGACAGACGACAGACAGACAGACGACAGACAGAAGACAGACAGACAGACAGACAGACAGACAGACGACAGACAGCCAGGCAGAGGATGAGAGAGAGAGTACAGAGCTATCGTTGTCATCAAGGATCTAATGTTAATCCACTGTTTGGATCTCTGTTCACGTCAATTATTGTGTGGCGCAGGTTGTGAAAATGATCCATCGTCAGATGTAGCCTAATTAAGAATCGGGTCCAATGATTAATTGCCTGAAGTCCTTGAAACGCTGCATCTGCCATATTAAGCCGGATAACATAGACTGATACGTGTCAGGTAACTGGGTCATGTAACTGGGTCGTGTGACTGGGGTCACGTCGACAACGCAGGTGTGAATTCCATGGTGTGGTGTAACTGTGTATGATGAGGGATGTGAAGCCGTGACTGATGAACGATGATAGATGGACTGATGACAGACAGACAGACATACAGACATACAGACAGACAGACAGACATACAGACAGACAGACAGACAGACAGACAGGCAGACAGACAGACAGACAGACAGACAGCAGAGGAGATCGGAATGTCTTCTACTAAGATGAAATGAATGATCGGATGATCCCAAAGTTCACTTTCGTCTTTCCAATCAGAGATTAATTAATTAATTTCAGAAAGATGGATCTAATCGAAAATGGACGTAAGACGGTCAGGCACTGGCAGGCATTGACAGGCAGGTAGACAGGCAGAGAGACAGGCAGGCAGACAGACAGGCAGGCAGGTAGGCAAACAGATAGGCATCAGGCAGGGCAGTTAGGTAGGCAGGCAGAGAGGCAGGCAGGGAGGCAGGCAGACAGACAGACAAAAAGACAGACAGACAAAGAGACAGACAGGCGGTTTCCTGTTGAGATTGCAGATGGCTAGTGTCATTGCATGGACGATTGTTCATCGCATCTGCGGTCGAGAAGTCATGCGTTTCCGCATCGGGCACCTGCTGCTGCTGATGCTGGTGCTGATGCTGCTGCTGCTGATGATGATGCTGATGCTGCTGCCTGCTGTTGATGCTGCTGCTGATGCTGATGCTGCTGATGATGATGCTGCTGATGCTGATGCTGCTGATGCTGATGATGCTGAAGATCAGCCACCTGCTGATGGTCATCAATTGCTAATCACGTAACCGTGTGTATACGGATTGTCAATGGTGGTAAGGAAGTGATGGTCTGAGGAAGAATGAAAGGGCATCATCATCATCGAACGCCATTGTCTCCATGCAGAGCCAGAGATTATATAGGAGGTCTGAATCAAGGACACTTCTGGATATTAATCAGAATTATTTCATAGGAGCCGCTGACTAAATATTAATTACGGTTTCAGTCATCGCAGATCAACAGAGACAGACAGATATTGAGAGTGGGATAGAGACAGACAGAGACAGAGACAGGGAGAGACAGAGAGACAGAAAGAAAGAGAGACACAGAGACACAGAGAGAGAGAGAGAGAGAGAGAGAGAGAGAGAGAGACAGAGAATCAGAGAGAGACAGACAGAGACAGAGATAGAACGGTAGATTTCAAATCGGATTTGCTAATCGGATTTGCAATTAATTCGATCTGATTTTTAACACAGCATACAGCGTATAGACGATTAATTAACGTTGCCCTTCCTTTAATCAAGCCTAAGGTCTGGCACCACCCAACAACCGCAGTGGCGGCGGAGACTAAAAATCGGCCTTGGATCGATCGATCGCTCATCAAAAGGAACCCGACGACGACGACAACGACGACGACGACAGCCCCAGGATTATTTGGCTACGTCACTATACGTGCATGCTCCTAGGTCCTATAGGGTAAACGATAATAATAATAATAATAATAATAATAATAATAATAATAATAATAATAATAATAATAATAATAATAATAATAATAATAATAATAATAATATATACATATATTATACATTAGTTTTTAGTATGCAATTGTAGCTTGTAGGCAAACTATTAGTAGGCCGTATACATTATTCTAGCGTTTTGTCAGGCGTTCACTGTTCAGCAAGCACAGCCAGTTGGCGTTGCACAGTTTGTATCGGAAATAAACGATGGTTATTATAATAATAATAATAATAATAATAATAATAATAATAATAATAATAATAATAATAATATAATAATAATAATAATAATAATAATAATAATAATAATAATAATAATAATAAGCAATATAAATATGACGATGATAATAATAATAATAAATAATATAAAAAAAATTACTAGTTAGCGAAATTTCAGAACCCATGGTGATCACAAAGGCTTTCAATCCGCATCAAATAATTATAGTAAAGTCTAACTGAGAGAGAAAAAATGTTCACTACCGCAACGGAAGTTAGCAGCAATGACAACGACCGTTCTACTTTAAAGTTAGAAACTTCCTGCGTGACTACGTCCTAGCGAGTCACGTGATTCAAACTCCAGGCTCCTCTTCCGGAAGTGCTTTCGTCTGATTCTCGTTTGGCCTCAGACCGGAAGTAGGATTTTAGACTGAGATATCGAAACATAAAAGTAAGTGTTTGCCATTACCAGAAGTCACTTGCTCTCAGTCGTGAAAGTCGGTATTGCGACGAGAAAGATTTAAGATGGAAATATTGAGTTGAGTGGGACAGCTTGAAGTAGGTATATACTCATTTGTCGTCCCGTAAACACAAGACTATAAGGTCAGAGGTCATGATAAAGCCCGGATGTCAAGTGACAAGATCTTAGAAGCGTCTGCTTGTCGATATGGTTGCTATGTATACGAGGATTCCAGTCTTGGAGTAGACCGATTAATTGATTTCTACTTCTAAGAAGTTATCTTGAAGCAGCAGACATGTCACTGATATGCGCTTTAAAAAGTATCCGAACCCCCTCTGTATGCCAAGGGAAACATCTGATGTCTGCTCTATCTAAAGAATGTCCTTCTTGGGTGAAAGACCGAAAGCATTTGCTGCGTCTGAGGGTAATATATAAGAATTAGAGATTAGATAAAATGAAAAACGGATTTAATCAGATTAGTTTTTTTAAAGAATCTCAGCAACATTCTTGAGTCGAAATCATATATCAGCTCATCGATGATGATGGTGGTGTAGGTGGTGGTAGTAGTAGTAGTAGTAGTGTGGGCGGGGCGAAGTAGTAGTAGTATAGTTGTTGCTGCTGCTGCTGTTGTAGTGATAGTAGCAATGCCAGTATCAGCAGCAGTAGCAACAGCAGTAACAGCAACAGCAGAAGCGAGAGCCGCAGCAGTAGCAACACCAGTAGCAGTAGTAGAGTAGCAGTACAGCAGTAGCGAGAGCAGTAGCAGTAGCAGCAACAGCGGCAGTAACAGTAGCTATAGTATAAAGCATAATGTAGATACGGATGTGTGCATGCAAAATGTGTATGCAAAATGTATGCTCACAGTTCCGCAGCTATTGACCTAAAACTTTGCATCTAGACAGAGAGTGACCAGGACCCAGGACCCCACGCCTCCCCACACTTCTCACTCTGACCGGGTGTAGTGCGAAAAACAAAAACTTGGGAGCAACACCGGTTACGGCCACACTTCCGCTCCTTTTTACCTCAAAGCTTTCAGGAAGACAGAGGTCACCAGGACCACCCCGCCCTCGCCCTACCCCGTCCACCTCGACCCTTGGGGCGAGTGGGGGCGAAAACCTCAAATTTCCCGAGCAACGCCGGGTAGCCCATGCAGCTAGTAATAATAATTATAACAATAGAAGTAATAATAATTATAATATCAGTAATAAGCGGTGATTATTCTTCGGAAATGCTTCTAGGAGTCTGCGGGATAACTCCTAACCTCGGTCGACGAAAAATAGCAAAACTGATTCTTTGTTGCATGCAAAGCTTCTCGTATCAACATCTGATAATCAACATCGAGATTAAACACAAAATGAGTTTAACACGATCGCTAATATTATAGCAAAAGTAACATATCAGTCTTCAGATTAGAATTGAGGCTATGTAAACAACGAATTATGCTTCGAAATAGATTACAGATACCAAGATTAGATCAGATTTGATTACCTGGTCGAACACCTGATAGTAGCATCATGAGACCGACACTCGACGCTCCGACGCTGTGACCGAACAGCGTGACCCTGGAAGAGTTTCCGCGGAACTGAGCGATGTTCTGATTGACCCACTCGAGGGTCAACGCCTGATCCAGAAGACCGTAATTGCCAGGCAACAGCGAATCCCCGGATGACAGGAAACCTAGCATTCGTAAACGTCATCGACTGCGTTAATCAACGTTTCAATTGCGGTTTATTCGTTCACTCATTCATTCATTCATTCATTCATTGACTCATTCATTCATTCACTCATTCATTCATCGTTTAAATTTCAATTTTACTTTCAATTGCGGTTTATTCGTTTACTCATTCATTCACTCATTCATTGACTCATTCATTCATTCATTCACTCATTCAGTCATCGTTTAAATTTCAATTTTACTTTCAATTGCGGTTTATTCGTTCACTCATTCATTCACTCGTTCATTTGTTCACTCATTCACTCATTCACTCATTCGTTCACTCATTTATTCACTCATGCATTCATTCATTTCATTCATTCACTCATTCATTCACTCACTCATTCATTCATTCATTCATTCATTCACTCATTCACTCATTAATTCATTCACTCATTCATTCACTCATTCATTCATTCATTCACTCATTCTTTCAATCACTCATTCATTCATCTTTTAAATTTCAATTTTACTTGTTAGGAATTATGCAGCTACATGTAGTTACCATTTTGCGGTAGCCATTGTGATAGGGGTCAGTATGAGAATTGTAGACGAATAAAGAAAAATGCCATCAGACTATGACTCACGTCTGAGTTGGGGCCCTCGGGGGTCTATAATTTATGTGAGCAATGAGCATATAAGTACCTCTCCTCTTATTTCTGTGTCCCTCCACATGTCCTTCTCCTCCTTCCTTTCCCTTCTCCTCTTTCTTCCACCTTCCTTATGTACCTCCATCCTGTTCTTCCTTCTTCTTTTCTTTCTCCACCTTTCCCCCTTTTTAAAATCCTCCTCCCCTCCCTCTTTCCTGCTTCTATCTCCTTACTTCATCTTGTCTCTTTTCCAACTCCCTTCCTTTTGCTCCGTTGCTAGACTACTGTTTACGAGACAAGCTATTGCTGCTGCTGATGCTGCTGCTGCTGCTGCTACTGATGCGGACGATTTGGACGCGCAATTCCATCCTCTCGAAAGATGACGGTCGCATGGCCATAAAAGCCGAGGGACGAGACGGGGCTGGACCAGAAAGAAAGCGGCAGCGAGGAAGAAAGGGACGAGGAATAAGGGAAGGAGGGCGAGATGAAGGACAAAGTGAAGAAGTGGATGACTTAGAAGTGGACGAAGAGGAGGAAGAGAGAATGATAATGTAGAAAGGAGGAAGAGGAAGAGGAGGAGGAGGAGGAGTGACAAGCGATCAGGAATGAGTCGAGGAGTGTAATTGTCGAAGGACTTAAGAGTCAGGCAATCACTGCAGAACGGACGAAGCAAAAGTCAATCTGGCGATAAGTGCATCGAATGACAAACGGACAGACACGCAGACAGACGAACACGCAGACACGCAGACAGACGAACACGCAGACAGACAGACACGCAGACAGACAGACAGACAGACGAACACGCAGACAGACAGACAGACAGACAGACAGACACGCAGACAGACATACAGACGAACACGCAGACAGACAGACAGACAGACACGCAGACAGACAGACAGACGAACACGCAGACAGACAGACAGACAGACACGCAGACAGACAGACAGACGGACACGCAGACAGACACGCAGACACGCAGACAGGCAGACACGCAGACAGACAGACGGACACAGACGGACATAAACAGATGCCCAAACACACACAACGGCGCATAAAAACACAAACAGAGATATAGAGATGGGGGGATCACATAATGTAGACAGAGAGGAGACAGCTCATGACAGAGACATGCAGATTATTTTATAGAGAGGCACAGACAGTCAGATAGACAGACAGACAGACAGACAGACATACAGACAGACAGAGCAAGAAGCAACTACAGAGGCTGATAAACACACACACGAATAAGACGGATCGAGAAAAGAGATCCAGGAACCAAAGCCTATAAATCGCTGGCGTGAGTGTACAGTCGTCGACGGTCGTTATGACGTCATAACCGAGCAGCAACTGTGCAGTCATGACGTCATAAGGTGCCAATAAAACCTTCGCTCAACCGCATCTTATCTAGTCCTGTGGCACCGTGTAACCGTTAATGTCCGAGGGCAGCAGACATGGTAAGAGTGGCCAAACACACGACGACCATAAAACATTATTGTCTGGCTGTGGGGATGCCACTCGCATGCCTCTTCCTCCTAATCCAGAGCGGAAAGACATCAACTTAAAGACGGTGCGCACTCGAACAGTTAATGGCTGATAAATGCAGACAATGCCATGGCCAGAACGCTTAATAAACCAACAGCAACGGAGCTCATTTATTGTAGCCTTCCGTCAGACATTTTGGTGGCCATCGTTCGAGGCAGCAATCACACCAAGCTATATTATGGTCTCGACCTGCAAAGTCATTGTAACCGATGCCGACAAAAGCATAATCAAATTAACAGCGAGACCTGTCCTGCAGGGGCGTTATATCCTCGATGGGTGACCGTCCTGTGGGATACTATGGTGCCCCCTTGAGCCCACCCGCCACATCTCCCAGGGTTGTTAAAGATGCACCGGCGAAAGCAGCTCCTCCGCTTGTAAGGAAAGGCACAGCAGTCCGTATCGCTTCCATCGTGTTTGCGACTTCCCTGAATGGTTTTTCCACCCAACCTCAGGGACTTTTACTTATTGCAAGAGCGATGATTATAGTGGTGACGAACGCCTGCAGTATTGAGGCGTTTTATTAACAAGCGTGATTCATTTAATCTTGCTGCATGTTACCATAGAGCAATACACGGATATACATGTAGGGCGCTTCAGCTTCATCTTTGGCATCTTCGTCGGCATTTTCCTCTGCTCTTCATTGTCGTTATCTTCATTTGCTTCATCTTCGTTATTTTCCTTCTCAGCATCTTCCTTGTCTTCATCTCCTTTGGCGTCTTTATCTTCGTCTTCGTCATCGTCATGATCTTCGTCGTCGTCATCTTTCTCTATTTCCTCATCACCTCGTCACATCTTCATCCTCCTCATCGACATTATCTTTGTCATCATTGTATTTATCGCAGTGTCATTTAAGCTAATTAAAATTGAAAGTACCTTGATCATTATTCATTAATTAACTGAAAAGTTCTATGATGTCCTTGCGCACTGGAGGTGTCACAGAACGGTTCACCCTGTTAGGGGCGCTATATGAATTATTAAATACAATACATTACAATAGTCATCTGACGCTAAAACTGAGACCGAAACGTTTCAAAAACGGACACTATAGGCCTATTATAGAACTAAACTGAAAAGCACAAGCTAGAACTGTGACTAAACTTGCACTTTATAGTCATCGCACAGCAAATTTCAATTCAGTTCATAAATAATAATATTATGATAATCAATAAAATCTAGTCGTTGCTTTTGAGTTTACTGCATGCGGCCTTCTTCAAGAATGATGGCATTACATCCAGAATGCTGGACAGCACTGCATTTTCTGTTATCTGATTATTATCAGTACATGAAATTGCATTTTTCCCACTCTGGACAAAGATGGATCTGCTGGCTATATATAGCTATAGACACAGTTCGCTAAGTTGTGATAGGTTTATCTGACGATACAATAACCGCTCTCTCAGCATGAGCTTTCTCCACCGACTCTATTATCCCTCAGGATTTCCATTTAAAACTAAAGTTCGATAACTTCAAATACTGTTACCCTATATATTATAATTCATGCAATCCAGCACCTTCGCCTCTCAAAAGCGCAGTTCAGATCTTGTCAAAATTGGGCTACATCCACTTTAACATTGATCTGCGCACAATTTATATGCATACGCAAATCAGACTATGCACACACGAAACGCGTGCAAATGTGTAGGCCTATTTATTCTGCGCATATTTTGATGTCATGTTCTTATGCAGTTCCCCCCAATCACTCTGTCTGTCTTTCTGTCCGTCTGTCTCTGTCTTTCTTTTTGTCTCTGTCTCTCTGTCTCTCCGTCTCTGTCTTTGTCTCTCTCACTTTCTCACTCCCTATCTCTGTCGCTCTCTGTCTCTGTCTCTGTCTCTGTCTCTGTCTCTGTCTCTCTCTCTCTCTCTCACACACACACACACACACACACTCACTTACTAGCAACTTGCAAGTGGTTGCTGTCGTTGGTTTTCCTCTCGGTTGCCAAATGCTTTCCGCGTAGCATGCATATTCAATTTACGGATACAAAATGTTCAAGATAAAGCAAGTATGTAAGTAAGCGACGCGTCGTCGGAATGCCACCACGGGACGGGCAGATAAGATAGAGCCGTATAATAGAGCAGCTTACTTACCCAGCGCCCCCAGACGGTAGTTGATGGTAACAACCACGACGCCCATCTGAGCCAGAACGCTACCGTCGTAAGTCTTTCCGGATCCAACTTCGTAGGAACCGCCGTGAAAGTAGACCATCACCGGATATCGCCGATCGGAAGCACCCGTCTACAGTACAGACATTCCTTCAACGTTTTTAGTCCGTTGAAATAACTCAATGTATTGTGATAATTATTTTTGGTATCATTAAAACCGTTTAAAAGGTTGATTAGAGCTGAACAGCCCAAAAATTTGAGCATGCATAGGAAGTGGTAAAAGAGAGGATTTAGAATGGATATCATTGCTATAACACAACTTTTATTACCATTACCATTATCAATAAAATTATCGTCGTCGTTATCATCGTAATCATTATTATGAGCATCGTCATCATCATAAAATTATCATCAACATCATCGTCAACATTATTGTCAACAATAAAATCATCGCATTATCATTGGGCCCATTGCTATATAATAAACGGTAGTAGTAGTAGCAGCAATAGTTGAGACAGTATTAGATTTAATGTTAGTCTACTCACTCTACTGTATACTACTGCTTCTGCAACTGCTACTGCTACAGCTACTGCTACTGCTGCTGCTATTCTGCTACTATATACTGCAACTGCAACTACTACTACTACTATTATAGTACTGGTAGTATAGTAGTAATAGTAGCAGCAGCGACGGCAGTTGTGGTGATGGTTGTGGTGGTGGCGGCGGCAACGGCGCCAGTGGCTATAGCGGCGGTGGTAGTGGTGGGGTGGTGGTGGGGTGATGGTAGTGGTGGGGGTGGGTGGTGGCAAGGCATGCAGTAGCAAATTGAGCAGAACAAACTGTCCGTCAAGTCTTGTCAAGATTAGCCACTCCAGAGCTGCACCATGATGTCCTCCCTTTCGCATAGAACAGTTTCCCAAGTTCCTCTGGAATTTATCCTTTCCGTTACAAAATGATACAATAAAAGTCTTTGATAGGTCGTATCAACATGTAGGGCCTATATAAAATAAGATAGGCTAAATATGTAGTCATAATCACGTCTTCAAAACGACTCAGAGTTGAAAGTCGGACGGTTGTTAATCATTCATGGAGGTTGAAGACCATGGAATCGATAAACTAAGAAACCTTGTCTTGGTGGCATTTCAAACATTGCTTAAGGCTTGCAGTCCAAGCGATAAATCACAGTCGGATATATTTTTAATCTGCGTGTATGCCAGGTACCGTACCCGACTTCGTGGAACCCTGCAATGTTGGAATGCTGCATGATAAAAAAGTTACACTGAGATCGCTGTCAAAGGCCATGTTCCCATAGTATGCATATTTGTATAAGTGAGTGTATTTATTTGTGCATGTAAGCTTATACATACTTACATACACATGCATATATACATGCACTACATACACCGATACAGAAATTACAATACACATACATACATGCACACATATACACACACACATTCAATACATCAGCGACTCTAGCGCACATATGAAATGTTCAGGGCTTAACGACACTGTTTCATATCGAAGATGGTTAGTGTCGGAGGCAGAGAACAACCTCACACTCCACGTTTATATTGCGACCGAGCCACCCGCTGTAAAGATCCGACCGGGAATTGAACCCGGGCCGCCGGCGCGGCGAGCGGGCTACAACCCACTCGACCACGCAGGACCTTCACTAGCGCACATATAACGTGCCTCAAACCATTATACTCTCTAAATATTTATAGCAAAATATTAGCAAAAATTAGTAATATAATTATATTATATATTGTTCAGTCTTTCTGGAAGATCAAAGCCACACTAATATTTATTATTCTAGACATTAATTAAGTCCGTATGAGCAATATAGGAATAGACATATTCTGACGAGAGCTGGACTGCAATCAACCCTGCTATGTAGCCTATGTATATACCCAAACGGGCAGTATGGGAGGGGTGGGGTGGTGGTGGTGGTGGGACTGATGTAAGTCACCAAATATTTGAACTGAGAACGTGTTTTGTCAGTCAACGAGGTCGAAGTAAACAAACGAAGAACGAAAGAACGAAAGAACGAAAGAAAAAAGGAGACAGTGAACGAGAGGATGGATGGATGGACTGAATAGCAAACGAAGAAAGCAATTAGGAAAGCGAATTAATTAGTGGACACAGTGTATATATGAAAGAACAGTCGACGAATGGATGGGGAAGGGAACAGAGGAAAGAACGGCTGGCTCATTAACTAATTCACTTGCTTGATGAACGAAAGAACATCTGGTGAGCCAACTGAGTAATTAACGAACTGATTAATTAATTTGTTATTTGGAGAAAGGAACAACCGAATGAAACTGTCACCGTATATTTATTTATTAAACAGTGCAAGAAGACATATGCGGATAATAATAATAATAATAATAATAATAATAATAATAATAATAATAATAATAATAATAATAATAATAATAATAATAATAATAATAAATAATAATAATAATAATAATAATAATAATAATAATAATAATAAATAATAATAATTGACGACATCCAGGACAGCGTTGCTCGGAAATGGCTACATGTAGGCCTATCTATATTGAGTTTTTACAGAATAATCATTATATAATTATAGTCATCGTCAAAATAGTCATTATAGTCATCGTCACCACCACAAACACCACCGACACCAGCAACGCTCACACAATCATCGTCATCATCATCATCATCATCATCATCATCATAATCATCATCATCATCATCATCATCATCATCATCATCTTCATCATCATCATCATCATCATCATCATCATCATCATCATCATCATCATCATCATCGTCATCATCATCATCATAAGGTGCACGCTGTATAGGACAGATGAACCTGCATGCAGAACGAACCTTGTATGGTGTGAAGATGTTGAGGAAGAGGCAATCCTCATTCTGGCTGATCGCTTGCGTGTCTGCGTGGAAGGCGAGTTGTGGACAGACATGACGATGTCTAGTTGCATCCCACACATTGTCCCACACGTCCGGCTCCTCCGGTGCCTGCCCAGGTATAACAACACATGCATTCAGGTAAGAAAATCATAGCAGCTATACACCCATCGTAATTGTAATCGTAATCGTAGACTCAAATTTTCTAGAGCGCCACTCGAAAGCCAAGCGCGGGGCGCCAGCTTATTCACGAGCGCTGCACCGCCATGCATCACGATCAGATAGATTCAGTTGCTTTAGATTGAAGACAATGGATAATATACTGCTTAACGACACTGTGGTCTTGTCACTGTCATTTATATAGCGCCTCTCACAGCAGTGCACACCAATCAGAGGCGCACCCGGTGACCCAGCTCTTGGTGCATGGACAATGCTTTTCTAAGCAGATGATATCCAACTCTATCTCCTTCATTTGACAGTTGTTATAACTGATTCGGTTTATTGCATGTGTACGCCCAAATTATACAATTTTATGTACCTGCTGGCTTTTCAATGAGGTTCTGTCTTTAATCGGTATTATATATGTAATGATATACTTCTTTTAAATGCATCCAATGACAACGACGAATTTTTATCCATCTTTCAACTCGGTGAACTACCAAGTGATCATGCCAAACGTGCGCAAACGTTGGGTGCAATAATAATTATTGTTGACTCCATGCACTAAGAATATTTTTTTAAGATGTTCGAGCCATAATAGGCTTATATGCAACTCCATTCCAGACATTGGCATACCATTGAGAAAATAATTAAATTATAACAGTCAGCGGCGCCGCCAGGATTTTTTTCTGTACACACAACTTGCACAAAAGGATTTTTTCTGTACGCACAACTTGCACAAAATAATATGAAGCGAACAGAGATGGATACGAGCATATATATATATATATATATATATATATATATATATATTATGTATATACCGGCGATTAAAAAATTTCAATAGATTCAATAGAATTTCATAGCTTATAATATTTCACGCTTTAATTTACAATTTGTTATTTTTTTATAGCCTTTCAGCGCTGTACGCACTTGCGTAAGTGCGTACGCCTAGCGGCGCCCCTGATAATTAGTTCATGCAGCACTATATATATTTATTATATATGCATATTTAAAGTGCTAATTAATATTTAATCTGTTTGGCGTTCAATCCTCAAACTGACAAATATTGCGATCCATTCACTGATAATTTATATACTTCGCCGCTCGCTGTACATGCATGTCCACTGACAGAACCGTGGTGCATGCATACATGGTTGCACGGGTCTTCATGCATGGTATACATAATAAAATATGATAATAAAATATAGGAACGGAAAGCAACTGTTTGGCAACGACTACACTCAGTTGAGGTATAAGGTCAGGTCATTTGATGTCAGGTATAGGCCTATAAGGTCAGGTCGTTGCGCGTCTCGTTAAATTAATTACGACATCACTCATCAGATTCTCAGAAGAAGGCGGCGCTATAAAAATGTGAAGTCTAATCATCGTCACCGATGACGCAGAAGCGACACCTGGTGCCGAAATTCTTTGTAACCAGAGCATAATAATCATAGTCAGGCAAGTGTAGTAAAGAGCTCTGTCGGCGATTTATGCCTCAAATAAATTCTCTGCTGGGCAAAAATTCTGGCAGCCTTGTTGTGGCAGGGCAACGACCAAGGCAACGACTTTTTTGCTAAGCCCATATATTTCCCTGGCTTGCCATGCTTTATCGCCGACATCATTATACCATCTCTTTCGTCTTTTTTTCATTTTGTAGCAACACCAACAAAATATAACATAAATCATAACATGACATAACATAACATGACATAACATAACATAGCATAACATAACATAACATAGGCCTAACGTAACATAACATCACATAAATCAGAAACATTTATTTCGTAACCAACTCAATACAAGTCGTAGCCACATCAATCTTTCGGATACGTTGCATGGTTAACGCAGGACATCCACAAGGACCGAAGGTACACCATCCAAAGCATTTTGTAGGCCTATGTATGCATACCGATTACCCATTGTATACATGTACATGCTTATGGATGCATGTTATGTGTATATACTATATGCAATTTTTATGCATACGTATATAATTATATATGCATGTATATATAGATATTATAAATGGTTGAAGGCAACTGATTTCTACGCGATATATATATGATATATATATAGGCTATATCTATAATTAATGACTTTCTGTTCTCGTACATCGACCAATTCGATGACGAGGGTTCGCATCATTTATTTAGCGCCGCTTGTTAATGCCAGCGTCCACGCATCAGGTTTTATACCTGCAGTGGTCCTGGATTAACGTCGCGCCATGGAAAAGGCTGGCGGAAGGTCGAGGACGGGAAATAGGAACATGGGAGCTGGGGAAGGGTGTGGTGGTGGTGGTCGAGGTTTGGAATGTAGAATGAACGAAGGTGCACGAATGAATGCAGGAATAAATTTAATTGTCCACGCAGAGGTCAGATAAGGTCGACGTTAACGGCTCTGTATATAGTGATCGCATGATGTTGATAAACAATAGAAAATATAAACTATTGTTTAAAGGCTTGTTTGAGTTTAATGACGCTGTGTCATATGACAAGATGGCTGGTGTCGCCGTCTTTCCTTATCCTGGCTTGGAAAGGGAGAAAGAGAGAAAGACAGACAAAGAGAGAGAGAGACAGAGAGAGACACAGAGAGAGACAGAGAGAGAGAGACAGAGACAGAGAGACAGAGAGACAGAGAGACAGAGACAGAGACAAAGAGAGACACAGAGACAGACACAGAGAGAGACAGAGAAAGAGACAGAGAGAGAGACAGAGAGAGACAGAGAGAGAGAGACAGGGAGAGACAGAGAGACAGAGAGAGACAGAGAGACAGAGAGAGACAGAGAGAGACAGAGAGAGAGACAGAGAGAGAGAGAGAGACAGAGAGAGAGACAGAGAGAGAGAGAGAGAGAGAGAGAGAGAGAGAGAGAGAGAGAGAGAGAGAGAGAGAGAGAGAGAGACAGAGAGATAGACAGAGAGAGAGAGACAGAGAGACAGAGAAGGAGAGTGGAACGAGGATTCATCCTAAATGCATGGGACCAGACTGTATCTGCCGAGGGAGGTTCGATATTTTAGTCGTATGGGCCTCCTTAAGTCGAAGAAGTCACCGAGGTATATGCCGTCCTTCGATCCTACCGCCAGAATCGCCAGGATCGGCGGTACAGTCGATAATAAAATTATGCAAATGAGATGACGTGCTTTGAGTAGTGACACTTCCGTTTTTCGATTACTGATTTATGTTCTCTGATCGATTCGATTCGATTCGAATCGAATCCACATTACTTAAAATAATAATAACATTAACATTAAATGACAAATATGGTCATACTGGAAGTATTGTTCGTAGGCTTTTATATATTTAGTGCCATATCAGACGTCTGTCTACAATCAACGCATTTTGTAAGTATTTTACATTAACTTTCTTCAGACTTGTTAGCTTTGCGGTCTCACTAAAAACGGATAAAGTCTGTTTAATATTGTAGATAATAAACCCACGTATCGGATTACTTTGAAAACTGTGCGTTGGAATAAAAACTATACACGTATTGTTTTTAAGCGTCGTAAATTACTCGTCATTGCAGCGGTTTTAGCGTTGGTCGAATACAAGTCGCATTGATGAAAAGCTTTGTTGCTAAATAGAAGTTGGTTGCAGCCCAAATTCCCGAAACCCCATTCGAATTTGGCCGGATCCCCGAATCAATATTCATAGAGCCTAGTCATTTATATACACTATGACTGTGTTGGCAGTAAATACTTAATTGGTCTATTATGCCATGTCTTCAATTTATCTCTGAATAATTTTCGGGGATTTGGCCGCTTTCTATTATAACTGTTTAAGGGTAGGTAATCTATCGTTTTAGCGTCGGAAATTATTCGCCATTGCATGGGTTTCAGTGTTGGCCGAACACAAGTCGGTTTACGAAAATAATTATTGCTAAATAGAAGTCGTATTGATGAAAATAATTTTTATATAAATAGAAGTGGGATTTATGGAAATAATCCTGCTGAAATCGAAGCTGGATTGATTAACAATTTTTGAATTAAATAGTAGTTATGTTGCTGAAAAATAATTGCTGCCGAAATATAAGCGAGATTGATTAAATGAATTCTTGCTTAAAGAGCTCTGTATTAATAAAAATGATTCTGGCTACACTAGAAATTGAACTTATTAAAAATAATAATCGTGCAAAGAGCGAATAATTTTCTACGCTAAAACAATAGATTACCTAATGGGAATCGTACTTTTGTGTATGTTCAGTGGTTTCGGTTTTCACGGAATCTTGTTGATCCCCCAAAGATGCATTTCTGTTTAAGATGTTTTCACAAGACACTCATAAAGCAACAATTATTATTGACATAAGCAATCTAAAAACAATCTTAAACTAATTTCATTATAAATGCGTGTAATTGATAGCCGAAATGCAGGGTCTCACAACAACTGGTTCACGACAACTGGCTCACAACAACTAGTTCATCGACAACTGGTACACCGACAACTGGTTCACGACCAAATAAAGTGGAGCTGGACGCATGAAAATGTTCTTGCTTAACTTGAAGCTGGATTGATAAAAATCTTTTTGTTAAAATTGGAGCTGGATCGCTGAAAATAACGTTGTAGTAACGGAAACCGGAATGAGTATTTTTATACAGGAATAGAAGCTGGATTGACGAAAATGTGCTGCATTAATTTGGAGCTGGATTGACGAAATTAACGCTAGAGAAATGGAAGCTGGATGAAGGAATTTTTGTGTCTTAAATAGAAGCTGGATTGACGAAATTAGCGCTTGAAAAATGGAAGCAGGATGAAGGTATTTTTGTGTCTTAAATAGAAGCTGGATTGACGAAATTAACGCTTGAGATATGGAAGCTGCACGAAGGTATTTTATGGCTGAAATAGAAGCTGGATTGACGAAATTAACGCTTGAGAAATGAAAGCCGGATTATGGTATTTTTATATCATAAATAGAAGCTGGATTAAGGTATAGCTGGATTACTGATAAAACGCTTGAGTAATAGAAGCTGGATTAGGGTAGTTTTATATCTGATATAGAAGCTGGATCAAGTTATTTATTTTTTATATCTGTAATAGAATCTGGATTAAGTTATTTTTATATCTGTAATGGAAGCTGGAAGAAGGTATTTTTATATCTTAAATAGAAGCTGGATTAAGGTATTTCTTTATCTTAAATGGAAGCTGGACGTGAAAGCGTTATTTTCGTCAATCCAGCTTCTATTTCGCCTATTCTGATCCTTCATCCAGCTTCCATTTCTCAGGCGTTAATTTCGTCAATCTAGCTTCTATTTTTGCCTTACACTACCTTCATCCAGCCTCCATTTCAGATATTAACTGCCTTAATCCAGCCTCCACTTCAGATATAAAAATACCTTAAACCAGCTTCCATTTCTCAAGCGTGTTATCATTAATCTGGCTTCCATTTCTCAAGCGTTATTTTTGTCAATCCAGCTTCTATTTCACCTATTAGGACCATACAGCTGCAATCTAAGCAAGAACATTTTCATTCATCGAGCTCCCAGTTAAACAAGAACATTCTCATCCGTCCAGCTCCAATTTAATCAAGAACATTTTAATCAATCAAGCTCCCTGTTAAGGAAGATTTTCATGCAGCACCAATTTAAGCATGGACACTTTCATCAATCCAACTCCCAGTTAAGGAAGAACATAAACCATCCAGCTCCAATTTAAGCAAGAACATTTTCATCCATCCAGCTCCTATTTAAGCAAGAACATTTTCATCCATCCAGCTCCCAGTTAAGCAAGAAGATTTTCATCCATCCAGCTCCCAGTTAAGGAAGAACATTTTGATCCATCCAGCTCCAATTTAAGCAAGAAGATTTTCACAGCTCCCAGTTAAGGAAGAACATCCAGCTCCAATTTAAGCAAGAAATTTTCATCCATCCAGCTTCCAGTTAAGCAAGAACATTCTCATTCATCCAGGTCCAATTAAATAAAAAGATGTTCATCGATCCAGCTTCTATTTCAGGTGAAAAAATACTGATTCCGGCTTCCTTTACTACAATCGCTCCAATTTTAATAAGACGATTTTAGTCAGTCTAAGTCCGACTTCTATTTAAAATTGAAGTATTTTCATCAATCCAACTTCTAGTCATCAACGCGATTGTTTCGTGCATCCGGCTTCAATTTTTACAAGCATTATTTACATCAGTGCAACTTCATTCAGGAAACGTTCTTTTCCTCGGTCTCTTTTGCAGCGAGGCTATCAACAGTCTGTGTTCGATTTATCACGAGTTATTTTCATCAATCCAACTTCTCTTTTAGCGACAATAACCAGGGACTAAACAAAATTCGCAGTGAACATTTGGTCGTGAACCAGTTGCCGGGGAACCAGCTGTCGGTGAACCAACTGTCGTGAACCAGTTGTCGTGAACCAGTTGTCCGTGAACCAGTTGTCTGTGAATCAGTTGTCGTGGAACCGAAATGCAGCAAGTAAAAACTATGGCCGTCACAGATTGGGGCAGAATAGAGTGCTCTGATGTACGACGATCGATAGCCCAATGTTTCCGCGAAAGTAAGTATAGGTAAGTCAGTCTTTGATCAGAAGAGTATGAAAACGTATATTTTTGAAATATTAATAAGCTTAAATAAGCTAAAGAACACATTAAAAGTGTCCGATTACACTTGGTAAATAGCTAAAATAAGCTGTCGTGTAAAGTAAGTAAGTATATAGTAGCTATCTACAGTACAGGGTGTCACGACAACTCGTCTACCGACAACTCGTCTAACGACAAGTGGTCTCCGGACAATTCGTCTAACGACAACTGGTCTACTGGCAACTGATAAATCGCTTAAGAAATTGAAGCTGGATGACAGTTTTTTTTAGGTTAAGTGGAGGTTGGATTGATGAAAAAACGCAAGAGAAATGGAATCTGGATGATGGTTCTTTTACAGGTGAAATAGAAGCTGGATTGACGAAAATAACGCATAATAAATAATAGCTGGATGAAGGTATTTCTAGATCTCAAATAGAAGCTGGATTGATAATAAAACCGCTTAAGTAATGGAAGCTGGATGAGGGTATTTTTGTATCTGAAATAGAAGCTGGATTGACTAAAATAACAGGCGAGAAATAGAAGCTGGCTGAAAGTATTTTTAGATTTGAAGTAGAAATGGGTGCATGTTGGAATACATGAATGAAAATCATCAATCCAGCTTCCATTTAAGCTAAAAACCCATTTTTGTAAATCCAGCTTCTATTTCATCAATACTATTCGTCTGTAGACCAGTTGTTGTTAGACCAATTGTCTGGAGACGAGTTGTGAGTAGACGAGTTGTCGGTAGACCAGTTGTCGTGGAACCAATAAACTATAGGACTTAATTGTAGTCGTCCGACAATTAGGCCCTATAGTTTATCATGCGATATATATATATATATATATTTCCTGAGTATAGCGATGGTCAGGACTAAAAATAGCGCATAAACATTTTGTAATATTATTTCGGCTACCAGCAACAGGATATTTCTTAGTAGTTACTTTTACTGACTCAGAGTTCTACGACTTTTTCTACTATTTAAACATAATAACCTACCATTATAGGCCATTTTGGTTGTAGGTAGAGCCAAACCAGAATGCGTCTTGATTTTATGCCCCTAAGTTCTCTGTTCCTTGCTGAAACATGTGTGTTTGAATTGGTAAACAGAGGGTTGGTGTTTAAGATCAATCAATTTAGTTGCACATGACATGTTCTTTAGCTTAATTTTAAGTTTATTAATATTTCAGAAAATGTACGTTTTCATGGTCTTTTGATCACTTACTTTTGCGTAAACATTGCGCTATCGATCGTAGTATGTCGGAGCGCTTTATTCTGCTCCGAAATGTGACAGCCATAGCGTTTACTTGCTGCATGTCGGCTACCTAGCCGACGTTAACATCTACCATATAAAGACTTCTATATATATCATAAGCAGAATCCGGAAAAAAGAATCTTCCCACAGTAGAAGTTGAATTGATGAAAAATGATAGTGCTACTGTGGGCAAGTAATTTAGAATGCTATGCTACACGTTTGCCTGAAGAATAAAAACTCTCCTAAGACTTATTGGATATGGACCGAAGTCAGAACATTATGTCTCGATCATTAGCACTCACATTCAAGGCTGTGAATAATTTATTATCGTACCCGGTTGTTAATAGTGCAGGACTTCATTAAAATATGCTGAGTTTCATAATGTTTTAAATTGTTGCTGATTTAACATGGAATTTGACAGGTTTTATTAAAATAAAGTCTGTTCTCATCTGTGAAAGTTACCTTTGTTATCCTGTTGGCCGCTTTGCTGACTTTATGTATGTATGAGCAATTGTTATAGCGCCCCTTAACGAATCTTCTCAGAGGTGCTTCTGACTACAGCACGGACACTGAATCGGAGTTTCACACTGAAGCACATGGCCAATTGTGAGTGAATGACTTGCTCAGGGCCCTTGTGCGGTGGCTTGAGATGGATTCGAAACCCACAATCTTCCGGCACCGAACATACCCATCCACCATCATGCCCCACAATGCATTATGCGAATGGATGGATTCTTATACATGGCTTCTGTATAGTTTGTCCCTGGAGGCAACTGCAAACATCCAAATGCAATATCTACCCCGATAGCATATTATTATTATCATTGTTGTTATTATTATATTATGATGTAAATATTATTACAGGTAACTGGCTAACGAATGAAAGCATTAGAGAAAAGACAGGACAGAAGAACCTGGAGAGGAACATCAGGAAGTGGCTACTAAAGTGGATGGGACACGTGATAAGAATGGATCAGGACAGAAGAGAAAAACAAACAACATGGGTCATGTAGGGAGAGACACAGAAGAGGGAGACCTTGGAAAAGCTGGATGGAGACTCTTCGAGAGGATTTTCCATGTCTGGAGATGATGTGGAACGACGCTGTTGAGATGGCGGTGGACAGAGAATCGTAGACAATGCGTTGCTCGATTGCAACTCTGCACTGGAAGGTCTAAGGTAAGGACGACATACATTTTTAAAGCATGCAATAGCACATTGAAATTTGATTCTAAGTCTTCAAAAGAGGAAGTTAGATATCTATGTGCTTGAAAGCGAGGAACAAATATTTAGTGAGTTTTGAGCCACTTTTGGATATGAATTTGAGAACTACAAAGCAAGAATAGAAGCCGATTCCATTCTCTGGGTTCAAAGGCATGGAATATACATGGGCCCATAACTGGGGCTCATCTAAAATATCCATACTTGATGATCAGAGGCAACAAGGAGGAATGTATGGAGTTTGTAGTGACTGCAGTTCGGTAGGTGTACTTTTGCTTAGGGATTTGTTCAAACCGACCAATTTGAATTTTAACCGGAACATATCAGGAAGCCAATGCAGCTGAGTTAGCCCTACCCTTAGTGCATGCCATTTCTGTTCTCTTTGTTCGACTAAAAGCGCTCTTAGTTCCTTCTGCTAGTACTTCTGCTATAAAGAGCCGTGCCTTCTTGGTGGTAGTAGCCTCAACCTGGAATGGCCTCCCCTTTTATCCTCTGTTCCCTTTCTAGGAATCCTCAGGCATTCCTCTCTCATTTTAAGACAGTTTTATTTAGCCACACTCGGGTTGGAAGCGCCTCTGAGCATTTTCCTTGAAGAGGTGCTATACAAATGCAGTTAATGAATAAATGAATGAGTGAATGATGAAGTAAGGCTAATGTCTACAGTCATGGCCAAAAGTTTGCGACCACTATATTTTGATGAATAAGTGCAACTTTTCAAAAATACTGATTATTTATACTATCTGAAGTGCCTATTCGATGTCTAATGTCGTCACACACCACTGTTAACAAAAATTATTACTTACAAATGAATATTTTTATCTGAAATTATAGTTTATTTGTGGGAAAGTGTCGATTTTGGCCAGTTTTTTTCGTAACTGGAATAAATCAGTGATTTGACACCGACACACTGACAGTGTCGAAAATTAATCATTATTATTTCTAATTTTTCTGACTATATGTGGGTCATTTATGGTCACCACAATAAGAAGAATCATCTCGTGCACCCACATGCACAGTCTTGATTCAGTTGATCAGGACTGCCTCAAGAGTTGAATTTATGAGTAGAGACCTTCTGCTCATAGTATCAATGATTCTCAAGTCTGGACTGCAGCCAGGTCATGACTCCTGCAGTGGAATGCCCTTCTTCTTCAGCCAGGATTTGATGGCCTTTTACCAATGCAAGGTGCCCATCTCTTGTATCATGTTAAGATAGATGTTTCCATTTATCCTAGTGATCTCTGGCATTCTGGCATTATCCAGAGTCCATTCTTTTGAGCAACCAACACTGCTCCCCACACCATGACATTCGATGCCTGCTTCTGTATGACATGCTGGTGGTTATGGCCTTTATTAGGCGGTTGTCTCACATGCCAGCAGGAACTGTAGAATTGCATCGGAGTTTCATGCCGAAGCGCTTAGCAATTGCGAGTGAAGGGCTTGCAACTTGAGATGGATTCGAACCTCTGCCTTCAAGGCAATGACGCCACCACTACACCACTGCGCCCAACGTTGTGTTATACTTACCAGAATCAACACTGCACAGTTAGTAACTGTTGTTAGGCCATTAAGTGACAAGTGTATTTTATGGAAATGAAACTTCTGGTGATTTGATCATGAAGGATTGAGATTTTTGGTGCCAATTTCTGCAGCACTTGTGTAGCCTACTATCCTTCTGTCCTGCGCTTTCATGGAGTACCATTAACAAGGAATGCTTAAGAAGACCAGGATGGAGCGTGCCGAAGTTGACAGATCTGATTTTGTACCACCAGATTATCCAGTGGTAGCACACTGGATGGGAAATTCCTACCCGAGATCTTCAGAGCAGGAAATGTTAACCGCCTGCCAGTGCTGGTTTCAGGTGATGGTGTGTATAAACTCTTAGGCCCAAATTAGCTTCAGTGACAGGATGCAATTCAAATCCAAAGCAGTTCGTTATTTTCTGGAGTTATGGAAACTCACTGATAATATGCAGGCCCAGAACTTTGATACATCATTATGTCAGCACCGGAATTTTCAATAGAGTGCACGATTTTGCATGAAATCAAGATAGGTCAAGAGTTCCTGTGGCTGACCTTCATGTGATGGAATTGATTTTGACCATAAGCCTTCTGCAAGTTCCTGTGATTTATCGAATTCACAATATATTCCAATGTTTAAAAGATTTAATGCTGCTTGGTAAGGTGTGACACTTGACAACATCTTAGGACTGGAAGTCACATCCGGTACTGAAGCCCTCCATGCAAGAGTATTCAGTTTTCTCAAGTACTTTGCTAAGTTTGCTGAAATAAAGTCAGTTTCAGATAAATTAACAAGAACTCATTCAGATATCAATGGTTGACATTGGAAGTCAGTCTTCAGTAAGAAACTGGAGTCCAATAATAAAAATGCACATTGGATGGCCAGGTTACTGTATGACATCAAAATATACCTTTTAGTGCTCAACAAAGTCAACATGATGTAATCAATCTAATTAAGAAGAAAAAACTCGAATTCATCAACTTAGGCTATGTAATTTGGTGGCCTTCGTCACACAAGGGCATGGCTAAAAGACTTGCTGCTGTAGCTGCAGGACAAGATCTTTCAATATGGACATATATAGAAAATACGAGTCAGTTGCCCATGCAGGAGATCAGCTTTGCTTCCATGAAGGTCCTAGAAAACCACCAGTAGTACCTTTCAGATGAGGTTAAAGCATGGGCGGAGTTTGGTTTCCGTTCTTGGAGGGGCTAATGCCTTCTTAGGGGGGCTAAGCCCGAAAAAATATATCATTTTCATGGTAAAAAAGCTAAATCTGGGCCTTCTTGGGGGGGGGCTTAGCTCCCCCTAGCCCCTGATAAACTCCGCCCATGGATTATAGGTCTGTTATGTGGCTATTTGCCCATAGCAGACAAGGTAAATATTCCACAGAATACTTGTGAAGCTTGGTGAAAGGATGGTGAGGCTTAGTGATATGGCGCTGGAAAAGGAGATTGCATGGGTGATTTTGCATCTCAGCAAATGAGGACGCTACCATCACGCCTGAAGATTGGTGATTTCTTTTTGTGCAATCGAGTATAGGAGCACTACTCTAGTCCGGCCCAGCCTCCTAGGCCTTGCTCCTGTCTACCTTTGCAAGCTCTGTAGCCCTACTCTTGTTAATACTCGCCACTTCCGCTCCATTTGTTTGGCTGACCAAAGTCTGCTCTCAGTCCCACTATGCAAAGTCGACCGTCTTGGCGGTAGGACCTTCTACCTGGAATGGCCTCCCCTTGACTCTCCACTCCCTTCCTAGAACTTCTCAGGCATTCCTCTCTCATCTTAAGACAGATTTATTTTGCCTTGCTGAGTTTGAGAGCACCTCTGAGTAGTTCCTTGAAAAGATGCTATACAGATTCATTTAATGATGAATGAATGAATCTTATGTAGCACGTTGCTTGAAGCATCAATCAAATTAAAATCAGAACTGCAGTCAACCTCTCGTTATCTGTTTGGAAAACTCGGATCAAAGTCAGTTAAATTGGAAACCAGGTTCTGGTGGATAATAAAGGTGGAAAAAGATTTGTGTTGAGTTTAGACTGGAATGACATCAAAGATACAAAGATTATCGTTTTCAAAGTCACGATTCATCTCTGATAGGCGCAACAAGACTTCAACTCCTGAAGTTCTAAACTCTTGAATAGGATACCAATCGTTATTCAACATGGTGGCATTGTCTAGCTGTTTTTTTTACCATTTACAGAGACCAATGCTTATGTTTTTTTACATTTCCCTTGGACGCTATTATAAGTGTACTGTCGGTGGGAAGATGAGATGGCAAGGGAGACTGCCCCCGTGTTGATATATTCTGAATTTCTGAGACTGAGAAAATAAAGTCGTTGACACTTCACACGTATGGATGTTGAAATCTGCTTCTTATGCTAGCCTAAGTTACCTCCTCTTTGTCATGTCTTCTATGTTGAATTCGATATCTAGTGGTGAACGTTAATTTTATTAAATGTTGTACAACACGTTCTCTGCATTTTTCTGCAGGTTGATTGGAGTACTGCAAGAGTTTGGCCGTATGGACTGGCAGTTGGCTGGTATGGTTTGTCAGACGTTGTGGAACTTCAGTGCTAAGATCACAAGTACAGCGTCCTGTTTCGGCGAGGAAGAAGCACAGGAGCTTGTCGACATTCTTATCGATTACCTGGGTAGCATTCTTTTGATCGACTACTGAAGTTTGGCTGGTGTAGAATGTTTATTTTGAATTCCATTCAATTTTGTGAGATGTCCATAGAATTGGCAGTAGGAGTACTGTAGGACAGAAGATTAATGGCACTTTTGCTCCTGTTGAGTACTAAATTTTAACTGCTTGGTAGCCTGCAATACTGATGATATGATGATGATGATGATGATGATGATGATGATGATATGATGATATGATGATATGATGATGATATGATGATGATGATATGATGAGGATGATGAGGATGATGAGGATGTTGAGGATGATGATGCTCTAAAGAAACTTGTCATCTCAGCTTCCAGTGCTAATGTGCCGTGGCCTTCCCTGTTTCTTTTGTCGAACCAGAATTTATCGAATAATAATACCCGTAATAATAGCAATATTATAAATTGTCATTTTGTAGATGACGATGTTGTTGCTGAAGTTGGTGAACTTGACGAGGAGATGAGAGACTACTTCTATGACATGTGGGAAACGGAATTCTGTCCAATGGCATCCGACCTTCTCCGTCGAATCAAGGAACATCAATCTCACATGGAACCTATCTTGTCACGAAAAACTCTTCATTCCTTTACTTCTTTTTCTGCTGCCAACAGGATCAGTCTGAACAGATGGAAATGATTTTGGCAGCACGTCTAACGTCCGTACTACCACGACCACCTCTGTCTAGTTTGATCTGCTAGAGGCGATCTATAAATTGTTTTTTTTAAGGATCTCTGGCGTAATCTGCTTTGTGAATCGGGTTCTAATCGGTGTTTTGTGCAGAGGTGTTGTGGGTTGAATAGTGACTGCAATGGTGGTGGAAAATCCCCCCGAGATTTTTTAAATGTTGTCTTGTCCATGAAAAGTCTGGAAATGTTTATTCGGTTGAGGTAGTCTGATTTATGGAACTTTTAAAAACTTTGTTGTTAACTCTGGTTGTGAAGTCTGCTTGAAGACATTGCACTTTGAACAGTCTAAGCTTGAAATTCGTTGCTAATCAATTATGTACACTGTACAGTAGTCTATATTACAGTTTCTGAAGCATAGCGCGTTTCCTACAGATTTTCAAAACTTCTCAAAGCACAGTCTGTGTATATTGCAAAGTTTCTGAAAACAGTGCCTAGTGGAAAGTTTTTGAAAGCACAGCATGTACTGCAAAACTTTTGAATTCATATTGCAAGAGAACTGCATTTATTGCACTGTGTTTTCAGGGTTTTGAATGGTACTCTTTAAATGTTATGCTTCGTAATTGCAGGGTTGCTGAACAATAATTTAATGCATTGATTGCCTGCTTTACTCGATTACAAATCATTTGCTATGGATTAACTTTCCCTTGCAGACCGAGAAGGTGGTGATTGTTGGTATCAAACAAAGGAATGCATCTGTACAATTAGAGAAATTGAATTCAGTTGGAGTCATTAGGTTTTTCTTCATATCTGAACTCTATGCATTTCAGTCAGTCGGTCAGACAGGTTTCTTATTTTATCTAGTTTTCTTTTTTACAATTTCTACAGTGTTGTGGACATGGCTTCCAATGGTGGCGTGGCTGACACGTTCTGGTCAACCTGTTCGCACAGAGGGTCAACAGACTATATACCTGGTAGTTGGCGTCTTCGTTCTCACAGCTTCGAACTCCTAATGAAGAACGAAATAAATTGAACTTCTTCAGTACTACACACACACACACACACACACACACACACTCACACACACACACACACTTGACCAGGGTACTCTCTATCTGACTTGTTGCAATTGAATTATTAGTTACAGTTACAATACAGTGCATTTGTATTTCACTTTGCATTTCAACAGTCATATGTCTTTGACACCAATGCAATTATTAGCAGGGATTGTGTTTAATCCAAATTGCAATGTATGTATTATTTACATTATGATACAGTGTATTTGGGTTGCAAGTTATAACTTGGAATGACTTTAGCTGGAACAGAGAGTGTAGAACGTGGAACTCATTTTATCTTCCTGGCATAAGTGGCACATAATAAAGAAAAAGTGTTGAGATTTAAGAAGCAAATATGACCGAGTTAGTATTTTTATATTAATATATGCTTCTGTGTATGTCTATGTAGTAAATTTGGATGAATACATTTACATAATTAGACCAGTTTTTGACCAGAAGGTGAATAAACTTAGAGATTAGAAGGAATGCTATAGTATAATGTAGCAGAATTTGTATGTATACTTCTATTAATATATGCTTATGCGTATATCTGAATGTAGCATGTATTATGCACATGTGCAGTGCACTTATCAATATATTTATGAATGAATTTGAATGTTTGGATGCCTGAAATACATATATAATTTTGACTGTTGGCATGTATGCATGACATACATAACAAGTGGTTTTGTGTATGAGTGCTACTGCAAGTAAACACTCATGACACATCAAAGGTACTAAACATAACATAACAACATAACAGAATAGGGTTTACGGTGGTTCAGAAGACGTCTGTCCTACCACGACCACCTCTGTGTAGTTTGATCGGCTAGAGGCGATATATAAAAAATTTTTTTAACGATCTCAGGTGTAATCTGCTTTATAATTGGGTTCTAATCGGTGTTTGATGCAGAGGTGTTGTGGGTTGAATAGTGACTGCAATGGTGGTGGAAAATCCCCCAAGATTGTTTAAATGTTGTCAATGAAAAGTCTGGTAATGTGTATTCTGTTGAGGTAGTCTGATTTATGGAACTTTTAAGAACTTTGTTTTTAAGTCTGGTTGTGAAGTCTGCATTTTAGTCTAGGCTTGAAATTCGTTGCTAATCAATATGTACAGTAGTATATATTAAAGTTTCTGAAGCATAGCACGTTTCCTACAGATTTTCAAAACTTCTCAAAGCACAGTGTCAGTCTGTGTCTATTGCAAAGTTTCTGAAAACAGTGGCTAGTGGAATTTTTTTTTAAAGCACAGCATGTGCTGCAAAACTTTTGATTTCATATTGCAAGAGGACTGCATTTATTGTACTGTGTTTTTAGGGTCTTGAACGGTACTTTATAAATGTTATGCTTCGTAAATGCAGAGTTGCTGAACAATAATTTAACGCATTGATTGCCTGCTTTACTCGATTACTCGATTACAAATCATTTGCTATGGATTAACTTTCCCTCGCAGACCTAGAGGGTGATGATTGTTGGTATCAAACAAAGGAATGCATCTGTACAATTAGAGAAATTGAATTCAGTTGGAGTCATTAGGTTCTTCTTCATATCTGAACTGCATTTCAGTCAGTCAGGTTTCTTATTTCTCTAGTTTTCTTTTCCACAATTTCTACTGTGTTGTGGACATGGCTTCCAATGGTGGCGTGGCGATTACGTGTTAAAGATAAGAGGTACACGAGAAATTGTAAACTTGCATAATTCCTCCGCGCCATTTGTGTGTTTTTACACACTGTGGCATCAAATGGTCTTGCAACATACTCTACAATCTGTAGTGCAGTTCTATATTTTCTGTTTCTTTAGTTAGCAGGCTGGTTGCGGTGCTATTATTTAGGTAGCTTAGTGCTGTGCATACTTCACTGGGAAGCATAGTGAAATTGATTCAAAATTCAGTACGGTAGTGGAGTATACTAGGCTGTAAGACTCGACTCTCGTACCAAAACCATTTAGCATTTACTCTTTGGTTTACCTGTTGGTGTGCATATCTGCTTCAAGCCTTTTGTGCCAATCATCTGCCATCCTGCTAGTATTTCATTGTCACTTCCTGTTAAAGGTTGTTCCTCTCTTCAGTCGTTATCTGCTGGAAATAATGTTGTTCTTAGCGCACACACACACACACACACGCATCTTTCCATTGACTGGTGTTCCTCTCTTCAGTCGTTATCTGCTGGAAATAATGTTGTTCTTAGCGCACACACACACACACACACACGCATCTTTCCATTGACTGGTGTTCCTCTCTTCAGTCGTTATCTGCTGGAAATAATGTTGTTCTTAGCGCACACACACACACACACACACACACGCATCTTTCCATTGACTGGTGTTCCTCTCTTCAGTCGTTATCTGCTGGAAATAATGTTGTTCTTAGCACACACACACACACACACGCACGCATCTTTCCATTGACTTGTGTTCATTCACAGTTACTGGGCCCTCCATCTGCCTACACATGTGTGAAACTCTCTTGGCACGTAGACCTGTCATTTGATGTAAGCTGAAAACTTAAATATTCCAGTCTACCTTTATAGCTCCTAATGATTGCCTGGCTTCACTGAGCACTTCTGAACTTTGAGGGAATTATCAATTGCAAATTGTATTATAATTATATTGTATAGTGAAGCTTGTTATAAAGATTTTCAGTGTACTTGGATGGAGGGGACCATCCATAAGGAGGTCGTATGGTCTGCCTCAGCACTCCATCCTATTATTGGGATGAGACCAACTCAAGTTCGGTGTCAATTGGTTTTTCCATTTTTTCGATTTTTATTGCAAGTATCTTTCCGTTGGTGGACCTACATGTCATATGTTACCTATTCTGTGCTTACGTTACAATAATATTTAGTCTCATTACATATTGGATTTAGTTTTATTATTAATATTATGATTTTCAAACATTATTGCCAGTTGTTATTGATATTAAGATTATAATGTTATCAAATCAACTTGATAGTGCTTCACAACCTGTGTTCGCCTATGTCCACCACCAGTGCCGACACTTGTTATGGGAGTCTTTAAAAAGGTATTGCTGGCCTTGTTGATGTGTTTCGGAGGTAAATCTTCCCAATTCAACAGCAGTGTGACCATCAATTCTCGTATCGCTCTTAGTTTTTGGTTGCATATGGCGGTAGACTATTTCTCCAGCATAACACGATAATCCATTGAGTTAAAATCCGGAGATTTGGAGCCATTGGCTTTTCTCAATGAAACCAGACAATGACGATTTGAGCCTATCTCCTTTTATCATGGGCACATTTTCTTAAGCCTCAATTTAGTTCTTAATTTCTCTACAATCACTGAAAACTACTCAGGAGCGCTCCTAGCCACAGCAAAAGATAAGACTTGAGAAATTTATGAAACAAAGTTTGATTGGTCAGATGCAATAGACGCAGTTTTGAAGGAAGGACATTTCAGATGGATGGCCCAGGTTGCAACTGAGAACGCTCTGCATTGCCTTGCAGCTGAGTGAGCTCATGGAACTAGGAGTTGCCCCATAGCACAAAGAAGAGCCTGACACACTTCAATATCAGACTTGGCGACAGAGATCATGCACACAAGTGTACATGTGTGTATGTACTGTAATTGTTATTTTTTCCAAGCTGCCATTTTAAAAGTGCTACTGCAAGTAAACACTCGTGACTTATCAATGGTACTCCTTGTTTAAACCAGTTAAATCACTACCAAGTAAAACTGACTTGCTGCATGTATGACAGTGCTGAATAAAGTAGCTGAATGTGGAAACCAGTGTCATCGAAAAGTACAGTGACATGCTGGCTAAAAACCAGGACCAGAATCAGCTAATTCTTTCACTAGTTGCAAATTCACGAGAATTTTCCAACTCCATACAAGACAGCGCTCAATGCTGCTCAATTAATTGAATAACCATTGTGGGATTTTTTAATCTATTTTTTTTCAAGTGTCAAATGGGTTGACCTCTGACTTTCATTTGTTTTTATTTTTAAAAGTTGATCGTTATAATGACGATAAAGAGCAAAATTGATGTTGTGGACAACTGAAATCTGTTAAATGGTTTTTTGGACCACCCTATTGGGAGGTAGCACAAAGGATCGAAAAAGATTCCTGCTGACATCTATCTGCAATGAGACTGGCTGCAGCACTGAGATCAGAAGCTTCAAACTATTAATTTGTGAATATCAAGTGAAGGTGGCATTTGAAAAGTCCACCATAGTGCATGTAAGGGTGTTAGCTAAAGTTGTTGTGGCTTGAAAGGAGAGGCAGCATCGGAGGGTATGGGGCTGACTGGAATGGTAAAAACATGAGCTGCAGACACTAAAGACATTTATGATATTAAGGAAAGTTTCTGAGTTAGAACAAGTTCACAACTAAGGAAGAGAAGTGTGTATGGAAACTGATGATGTAGTCTCTTAACATATTATTATTATCATTATTAAGTAAATTTATAATGTATGCAAGGTCACATTGAAATTTCAATCTGAGGCACGGAAAGTCAGTAATAAGGAGAGAAGAGACAGTGCTTGAAAGTCAATGAGAAACAGTGAGTTTTGAACCTTTTTCAAGGTCGTAACTGAATTTGAGCTATGAAACCAGAGTGGAAGCCAATTCCATTCCCTGGGTGCAGGTGCAGAGGCATCGAATACACAGGGGCCCATAACATATCTACAAGATTCATGCTTTGCAATCACAGGCAACGAGGAGGAATGTAGAAATTTTGTAGTACTTGAAGATACTACTACTGGTTCTGAGGAAATTGTAGGTTAAACAGCCCAATTTAAATTTTATCCTGAAATCAACAGGCGTTACCTTATGCAGCTGATGGAGTAAGACCGATGAATTAGTTCACTGTGGGCCATGCAGCTTAGGAGTTTTGGATGTATTGCAGACTCAAGATCTACCCGGTAAGAGACCCCCCCCAAAAAAACTGAATTAGCACTGGAAGCAGGGTTTTCGAGAACATTTTCTCACCAACCACCACCCGGCCCCTGGGGCCGAGGTGTACTGTGTGTGTGCTCCCCTCCAATCCCACCCCACCCCCCACCGACCTCCACGCCACCAGTGAAATTTGGGTTTTCGAAAAATTACCCTCACTCACTCCCCACTGGTTTTCGGAAAAATTACCCCACCCACCACTCTCCACCCACCACACCACACTCCGACCTCTACCGGTATGCCACCCGTAAAATTTGGGATTTCAGGAATTTTTCACCCCATCCCCCACCCGGCCCTTGCGGGTCGTGGTGTGTGCTGGGTAGAGGCGAGGTGGCCCGTGTAAAAAACCTGTCTAACTGTGAAACAATAGCAAGGGAATGGAAATTTATAGCAAAAATTAGGTTCCCTCTGGCCCCCATCGTCATAGAGATTTGCCAACCCCTCCACCGGGTGGTTCTGATGGCTCTCTGTCTAGGTACAAAATTTGAAATCAATTTCTGCGTTTTAGTGAAAAATTTGGGGTTTTGCTCCACCACCAGTGGCGTAGCCAAGGGCGGGGGTTCGGGGGTTAAACCCTCCCATTGGCTTAGGAATTTTTTTAAATTTAATTTATCCACTTAAATACGAAAAACAAAAGAATTGTTTGTAGTAACAATTGTTTTTCTTAC
>OX243812.1:11570998-11653498 GCA_945859605.1 Lumbricus rubellus
AAAAAAACTTGTATCAGATTAAATCAGATAAGATCACAGATAAAGATTATATTTAATTTATTTAGCGTTTCCAGTTCGCGCTAAGCCAGCACACCGCGTCGTCATCAACATTTTAAATCAGACGCGATCCTGACAAGATTATAGATTACGACGAGATTAGGAATAGAGATTAAGCTTAGATTAGATTGAAAGGAAGACCTGATCCGAGGCCGAAGTTTCTCGTGATTCTTTGGCCTCGTACTCTGCCGTATTTCGTGCTCGCAATGACATGCTCAGCGCTGACGACAAGCGACGACGATGAAAGCAGCGACAGGAAAGCGACAGCGCTGAATAGGACGCAGCGAAGAAGAAGCATGCTCGATAGACGATGACGAAGACTGTGGCAACAGGTGGCCGCCTGGTGGTCATGCACCAGACCTGAAACATGAAACACGAGACAACATTAACGTTCGCTATTAAAGCCCATGTATGTCTAGTCAGCAGGAAACACCAATCTCGTTCATTTTAATTTAGATGCAGACTACTTGTATAGACGGACAGACAGATATACTATTATTTTACAGACGAAGAGACTGACAGACAGATATTCACAGGGTTGTTTTAAAGAAATTTGTAGAACTGCACAACTCCTTCTTTCCTTTCCTATGCATCCTCCATGGTAAATTACTTCCAACCGGAGGACAATGACCTTTTTGCTGGTTTTAACTGTACAGAAGTGTTTCTACAACTGCACAAATACATTTAGAACTGCACATATTGTGTATACAACTGCACGTTAAAAAAGCCCTAGATATACAGTTTGCATAGACGCATGCACACTCGCACAGGCAGGCAGCTTGTGAACAGACACACAGACACACGGAACGACAGTCAGACATACAGACTGTAGAGACAGTTGTATAGAATTGAAATGCGAAACGAAATATCATCAAAATGAGATGAGCGAATTAATGAGATTCGACGACATGTGATTGAAAACGACGTCAAATGATCTCAGCTGAACTGCATGACGTTGAAAGGAATTAGGTTATGCCATGCATGCCGACGAAAAGAAACCCAGCTGTCTGTCTTGCTGTCTGTCTTGCTGTCTGTCTTGCTGTCTGTCTTGCTGTCTGTCTTGCTGTCTGTCTCGATGTCTGTCTTGCTGTCTGTTTGTCTCCCTCCCTTTCTCTCAATATAGTATATGGTGACTTTTTTTCTCTTTATCTGCTCGTTTCAGAGCAGAGCTCTATTTCATCTGCTTTACACGACCTACATGTATACGTACATATACATGTATACATACATGTATATGTACATGTATGTATATGTGCAGGTATGTACGTCTGTCTGTTCGTTTCTTCAACGATCTCATCCTGTCTCTGTCTCTGTCTCTGTCTCTCTCTCTCCGCCTATATATGTATCTATAACTATCTCTTCGTCTTAGCTCTTCTTTCTATCCATTTCTAGGTCTGGCGCTTTTTCTCTAAATGCCCGTCCCCTTCAACTAAGCTTCCCCCCCCACCGCATCCTCATTCCCCTCTTCCTTATCCCTGAAACCCCCTCTTCCCGTGTATACATGTAGGCCCTATAAAAACGCTCCTTCTAATGTTTCTCTGAGTCGGCAAAACATTTCAAATCGACGGCCAACTTCGACTCTATAGCCTACATGCACCAGCAGCGATCAAACTATATTCAACTTAGACGACGGTTTAGCTCATTCGGCGGACGAGCACATACTATGCCTACTTGCGAGAGCCATTTGCCGCCGCAGATTACTCCGCCTATATACCGGATGTTTACACTTACTAGCCCCTTTTGGCCATTGCGGGTCGGCATGTTCACATATTATGTACTCTGAAAAGGAACCCACCGTGGTGCACCTTACACACCAAAAACATAGTACGGGCCTCTCTCCACTTCGAGGATTACGTCAGTACGTATAATATGTATATATATATATATGTAATATATATATGTAATATATATATATGTACCATGCACATAATACTATACTATATACAGAATACATATACAGTTTATAATACACATAATTATATACACGATTGCAAGTAATGTTGGTCGAAGTATGATGAATGTAGGCCTATATATAACATTGTATATGCAGTTTGACCTAAGTATGAATGGATGCATTATGCATGCATCCATGAATGCATGTATGCAGTAGCCTATGTATGTATCTGCGTATGTAAGTTTTTATGTATGTATGCGTGTGTGCGTGCATATAGGCCTATGTAGTCATGAGCGTCTGCATATATTTACGTATGCACGCATGTACAAATGCACGCATATATGTATGCACTTATATAATTATGCGTACATGTGAATGTATATGTCTATGTACGATAGTACGTATGGGCCTAGGCCTATGCGTATGTATGAATGTAGGAATGTGCGTGCAGCGCACGTGTGTATGTATGTATGTATGTAGGTCTATGATGTATGAATGTATGTATTGTATGTATTGCATGTATTGTATGTTGCCTATTGTATGTATTGTATGCATTGCATGTATTGAATGTACTGTATGTATTGTATGCATTGTATGTATTGTATGCATTGTATGTATTGTATGTATTGTATGTATTGTACGTATTGTATGTATTGTATGTATTGTATGTATTGTATGTATTGTATGTATTGTATGTATTGTATGTATTGTATGTATTGTATGCATTGTGTGTATTGTATGTATTGTATGTATTGTATGTATTGTATGTATTGTATGTATTGTGTGTGTGTATGCATGCATGTATGTATGAATGTACATGTAAACACGCGTATACATTGTGTGTAACTCATAGATTGAATATTCGTGACTTTAGGTTTTAATATTCGTAAATATTCGTAAATATTCGTTAACGAATTAAGGTGAACGATCGAAACCGCAATGTTACTCGGTATTAAGCAGTTTAAGCTTCTGTAATGTCTCTATGACATTCACTCGCATCCAGGGCACGGTTGAATTAAAATATGCATTGCGCTTAATATGCTGAGATCAGGATACATCTTGCTTGTAATCTGGCACTATTATTTTCTGCGTTGGCATTTATATTTACTCATCCTGCTACACTGATATAAAACTACTTTATCAATATAAGTTACTATTAAGCTTATAGGCATAATAGGCAGTTAAAGTTTATTTATAATTTAGCCTACTATAATTGCTGCTACTAGTCTTTCCAACTGCCATCGGTGAGGCAGTTCGGGGGGCAGAAGTCAGACAAAGTGACTTACATTAAGTATTGAATGTGATATGAATGCCGCATGGCCACATTGACCAGACTCAGCAGAGACCTTGAAGGTTTTTTACAATAAAATCTATTAAAGTTATTGTCACTTACTGGTATAGGTCTATAGATGCGTAGACTAACTCAATTTTGTACAATTCATTAAGTAAAAGTTAAACATTTTTATAAATAACAAAATAAGAATTAAGAATTAAGAATTTCTTGAAAGAACAAGAATAAATAATTTTTTGAATATTATGAATATTAAGTTGGCAGTTTTAATATTCGTTAATATTCGTGAATATTTGAAAATCTTAATATTCATAATATTCGAATACTCAATCTATGGTGTAACTCAAGCGGAACTCTTTACTCCACGCTAGCGGACAACTACTACTAGGCCAATACTATTAAAATACAGCGGCGTTCTTTCTCGGTGGCTGGCCCTAGAACCATGGAATGGGCTGGACTGCCAGTTGCGCTCCGGCTTGTGCAAGGAGGTCATACCCCTATGTTCCTTTCGAATTTAAAACTGTTTTATTTAGCAGTGGTTGTACTGGAAGCGCTTCTGAGTTGATTACCACGAAGGCACACTATATAAAAAATCAATAATACTAATAACCCAGTTACCCAGATACTTTTGTTAACTCATATAATCGTTTTTCTATAGAGCGACTGCAGCTTCGAACCTCCTCATATTTCAGTCAACTATAGCTTACGCTGACCGAGATACTTCACGGTAGCTCATGAAGACACTCAGAGCATGCTCGGAGTGAAAATAGAGCGCACGCATCCATCAATTCGATGATGAATGAAGTATTATCGTAGTATTATCATTCACTGAATAGTCGATCCCTTCTCCCCTCCATTGCCTCAGCGGCGTACCTTGATTCCCGCGGTATATAGGCTATAATATCAGAGAGCTCTTGAAAACAGAGTCAATAAAACGATTTTGTTTAGCTCCTCTTCTAAGACCGTGCTGCAGTGCAAGGTCTCAGCTGATGCTGATGCTGATGCGTGTATACTCTGCTGTTTAGGATGGATGAGTGAAGACGATAAGAGGTGGAGGAGAGCAGGAGCAGGAGGAGGAGGAAGGGAGGAGAAGGAGGAGAAGTAAGAAAAAAGGAAGGAGTATTGGCATGAGAGATGCAGACAAGAGAGAGAAACAGATAGAAAACACAGAGAAAGCAGAGAAAGATATATAAAAGAGAGACAGCCAGACAGACGTACGTACGTACGTACAGACATACACACAGACATACAGACAGACTGAGAAACAGACAGGCAGAAGACATAGGCTACACACAGATAGACTGAGAACCAAACAGTCATACAGACAGACAGACATACACACAGACAGATAGACAGACACAAAGACAGACACACAGACAGACACAGACACACAAAGACAGACAGACAGACAGACAGAGAAACAGACTAGACAATGCTTTGTTTATGCGCGGACATTGGAAAACGATTGGGACGACTGATTCAGAACTGCTGCAGTCTGCTTCTCGTACAGTAACTGTTGTCGGCCAATATCTCTCTGCATTTCTCTCATCTGCATTCACCGACTACAAACAACCGAAGGAAAGACCGCAAGAAAGAACAGAAAGACTGTGAAGAGTCAAAGAGTCAAAGAGTCAAAGAAGGAAAGAAGGAAAGAAGGAAAGAAGGAAAGAGGGAAACACCTCTCTCTATCTCTCTCTCGCAGACGTTATAAACATAATTCTCCATTCAAGGAAAACAAACACTTATAAGCTTGCAAGAAGATGAAGAAGAATAAGTCGAAACAATGCAGCGGACAAAACAATGTCTTCCGAATCACGATCAGAGGACTTACTATCAATTATATTACCTGGTCATCGTCGTCAGCAGGTAATCTTAGCATCAAACGCCCGCAGTTGACCAATCAAAGGACTGGCAAGCAATCGCGTTCGGCGTACGGTACCTTGCCTCAGATCCGGGCATTTGCTGCGATAAGTCCTTCCAATTCAAATATATAATGGAGGATCCACTCTTCTACGTAGGGTTAAGCTCATGATTGGGTTCATCCCCGCATGATCCTTTCGCTCTCTCAAGACGTTTCTTTCACTCCCCAGGGGTGGCGGGGTTTCTGTGCTGAAATCGCCTCTGAGGAGGAAGGGAGGAGAAGGAGGAGAAGTAAGAAAACACAGAGAAAGCAGAGAAAGATATATAGAGGCTGATAGAGGCGCTCAATAAATTTTTAGATGCGATCATACGACACACACACACACACACACACACACACATACATATATATATATCATACATTCATCGGCTGCAATGTAAACTCAATTAGCCGTCAAATAAATCGACGTTTTAGTGTTCCTTAAGCAAACGTCGTTGACTGCATGATGTGTCTCTTTTCAAATAGAAAATGGATTTAGTTTTTTTTAAATCGTCTCCTTAAATTCCAAATTGGCTTTCTCCGCATTCGTCGTCATAATCATATTTAAACTGTGTCTGTTTAATCGATTTCATCGTCGTCGTCGTCATCATTTTTAGGTTAGGTTACGACTCATTAGAGGCTCAACAGGTGAATGTAGAAATAAATAGATGCATAATTATCATCATCGTCGTCGTCGTCGTCTTGTCGTTGTCAACCATACTCGTATTATGTGCGATATAGGAGTGTGTGTGTGTGTGTGTGTGTTTGTGCGTTTGCGTGTGCGTGTGTGTGTGTAAGAAAGAGAGAGAGACAGACAGACAGACAGACAGAGACAGACAGACAGAGACAGACAGAGAGACAGACAGACAGAGACAGACAGACAGACAGACAAACAGACAGACATACATACAGAGAGATAGAGAGACAGAGAGTACATGCATGTAGACAGGTGCGTGTGAATGTGTAAACACTTAGTCTACAATGCCAGCTGATTTGCATAATCAGCTCAATGTATTTCTTTCCATGAGCGTACAGTGTAGGCCTATATATGATCTATATCTATATAATATGGTTAACCGAATTTTTAAAAGTGGATCAGCTTGCTTTGGTCCTACGTGTGTGCGACAGTTCGCTAGTGTTTTCGATCCATCTGAGAGCATGGTGGCTATCTTTTGCTGATTAAATCTATCAATACTTGTAAATCGCTTAGTGTTCTTGGTCGAGAGGTATTTAAAAGGCGCTAGAAAATCTCGTGTTGCAACGCACTACATTACAACAGCCGCTGTATAATTAGTTTACGTTTACATGATATACAAGCGCCATGCAATAAGACTCCAGATAGTTATTATCTTATAATTGCCTCGCTGGGCTCACACAGGACCCCACTTCACCCCACCCCACCTCACCCCACACCCACTCACCCCAACACCCAACTCCTTACCCCACACCCACTCACCCCAACACCCAACTCCTTACCCCACACCCACTCACCCCAACACCCAACTCCTTACCCCACACCCACTCACCCCAACACCCAACTCCTTACCCCAACACCCACTCACCCCAACACCCAACTCCTTACCCCAACACCCACTCACCCCAACACCCAACTCCTTACCCCAACACCCACTCACCACAACACCCAACTCCTTACCCCAAACGCACAACGGATCCATCGATCGATGATGAACCAGGGACATAATTGTAACAGTCCTTAGTCTCCCTTATATAGGTCGTCGTCGTCGTCGTCGTCAATGTCCTTGCACTGTGTCAACAAGGTCGACGTATACATCATCAATAGTCAAGTGCAATGTATATATATATATACACGCCTATGTCCACTTGAATATATATGTATATATATATATGACTATATGTGTATAATTATATATATATAATATATAATATATATATAGCCTATATAGTGCGGGTGCATTGTTGCATTGCTCGTGCATGACACAAATCTATCATTATAAAAAATTATGTATATATATATATATACGTGTGTGTGTGCATTTACATACTCGCCGATTGTATGTCAATTACATGTACATGCATATTCGCTATATAGCCTATGTATGTATTTTATATATATGTCTATGTATGTATTTATATGTCCATGTTTGTATTATATATATATATATATGTATATGTATTATAGTCTATACATATATATAATCTGTGACTTTCTGTGACATGTATAGGCCTACATATCAAAGAGATGGTCTCTTATTGGAAATCGAAGTATCGCCGAGAAAGAACCGGACGTCGCCTGGGAATACAATACTCAAATGGACATATATATATATATATATATATGTACATATATACACACACACACAATACCACATATATATATATATATACATGTCATACATGCATATATACAGGGTGGCGCAGAAAAAACCGGACTATTAGTTTTTGCAATTGCATCGCTTGAATAATCAAAGTAATTATATTACTGTGACGTCGTCCTACATCAAGGATTACTGCCAGACATAATAGGCCACTCTGGTGACAATTTCACTTTCCAGCAGGATGGAGCACCTGCTCATCGTTCACGAAAAACAGTTGCTTTTCTTACTGCTCACGTTCCAGACTTTATTGAACCAGAAAATTGGCCACCGAACAGTCCGGACTTGAATCCCGTAGACTATTCGATCTGGGGAATTCTTCAGCAGTTTGTCTACAGGCAGAGAATTCGAGATATTGAACATTTGAAAGAAGTTCCGACCGCATGCTGGGACGAAATCAGCGAGCACACTATCAACCGGGCTATTGGACAGTTTCGCAAGCGATTATCATTGGTTATCGCAGCAAACGGAGGACATCACTTTGACTTAAATTTCTGACGCATTCAGAAAACTCTGAAATTTTACAGTTCATTCAATGTTAGGCCATATTAAATGCCAAACCAATGCCATTTTTCTGTGTCATTTCTGCAGTCTAATGATAGTTTAAGGCAATAATTACTAATAGTCCGGTTTTTTCTGCGCCACCCTGTATATATATGTACATATAGACACGGATTCGAACTCTTCGATTCTTCCGATGGAAAATTCATATATTGGTATATATGATATTTCAATGTACATATAATATACACACTCATACAGTGATGTTAAATGTGCTGCATATATATATATATATTATATATATATATGTGTGTGTATATATAGCAAGTAAATTGCAGCAAGCATCCCATAACAGAAGTTGAAGTAAGATTTACATTTAGGTCAAAGGCATAAAGGATGTATCGAGTGTACAAAGGATGAGATAAATTATATCAATCGTTCTCATATCCATACATGCATTTATAGGTATTAATTGGCTACGTGTATTTATGTATGTATGTACGTGTGTACGTGTGTACGCATGTACGTATGTACGTGTGTACGCATGTACGTGTGCACGTATGTACGTGTCAACGTGTGTACGCGTGTACGTGTGCACGAGTGTACGTATATACGTAAGTACGTATGTATGTAAGTACGTATGTATATAAATTATGTACAAGTATGCTTAATTGCTTACACGCCATTTCCCCCAATCCACTTGCATGCGGCATATAGGACTAATTCGTGTTTCACACGTATTAATTGTCATGCACCATGCACAATTAGCAGAGCTATAAGCAGCCTGCTATCTGCTATAATTATAGTGTATATATATATACATGTAGGCCTACTGGCAATTGTTATCGACTAACTCTGTTGACCATTCGTTTCAGCGATTGTCAGTTCGCAGTAATAATCTCAAACAACATCTAACTGTTGACTGCTGTTCACATGCATGCATGCATGCAGTAATTCTCAAACAACATGAATTCATTATAATCCATCTTGCAATCCTGCAACACGTTCACCAGAACTAAATACGAAGAACCGAAGACGTCTTTGACCCAGTCAGACAGTGGCTGTGAAAATAATTATATATTATGCCCTATATTTTACTATTATTTGTTGCTTGTGATATATCATGCATGCATGTACACCGGAATGCGAATTGCAGCTGGCTCAATAAACATAAGCCAACGTTATCTCAGCGCCTTCTTGTTCTTAAATATATTACTGCAAACCCCATAATTTATATTAATATAATATATATTTCGATTTCGCAAATTGAAGTTACACGCTGAACATGTGTATAGGTCTATAACCTTTACACCGGCCGTTAATACTGAATTCGCTACAAAATGAGAACTGATAGGCCTATAAACTTACTCTGATGGATAGATGTTTTGCTGCTAACTTACTCTTCCAGCCTATATATAGGACTGTATATCCGCGTACCGGTTATACGGTTGCCCGACTTCAATGTGCACATGTACTTGCGAACTTTGTAAGGAGGGCATTACCATATTGCAATTGTAGGCCCTATAGTATCATTGTATTGTAATGGACTTATTGCTAACCTTCTAACCACACGACGTATACCTGCAGATCCGCACTACTCCGTAGCCTATATTATGTATCTGTATCGTATACACATCACTCGCATCTACATTCTACAGCACACATCTCACATGCGCACACATCTGCATACGTCGATCGTGCCCCTCGGAGAGTCTACCGTCTACGACAGACTTTCAATCATTTTCAAAGCCTATACCTCTCTTACAGTTTAGCACGAACGACGCCGTTTCATTCATTCATTCGTTCATTCATTCATTCATTCATTCGGATATTATTTATTATATAGCGCCTCTTTGTATATCTACTCAGAAGCGCTCTCTGCGCAGCATGCATGACCCGTAGATAGTCACTGTAAAAGAATAATAACATCAGTTAGCAAGGTAATGCTAGGAAGGACAGTGCGCTGGGGTGCATATATAGAAAGAGTCTTAGTGGACCATGGGGGACATGGGGCGCAGTGCCAAAGGGAGCCCCTTCCAAATCGAAGGGTCAACCACCGAGAAGCACGATTCTGCTTGCAAGCTGTGCGGGCAAAACCCTGCAATTATATACATGTAGGCATATATACATGCATGTATGTATATGTGTATGTATTCATGCATGCGTGCTGGTGCGACATGTTTGCATGCATGCGTGTGTAGGCTAAGGTGCAGAGGAAAATGCTAATGTAGCCAAAACACAGTCTTGCAGACCACGCGAAGAATGCACGACGACCTCTGACAGCATTTAAGTCACGTTTCAAGTTAAGATGCATTGTGGCTACAGTCCTTGTTTCTGGACTTGTGTACACTGCGCCCTTTAGCCTACCCGCGTGCATCGTCGTCGTCGGCCTTTTACGACGCTGTACGCTCGTCTAACTGCTAGCATTACTATTTACAATGTTAAAAACACAGTAAAATTAGCGACGTCAAATAGAATAGTAGCGTTCGAAAAACAATAACACGGGCATAAAACTTATAGGCCACTACTTACCGAGCATAACGGCGAATGTCGGTTGTTGCTGCCTTCAGCTTTTGAGCGTCGAGAGCCTCTCTGATGCTTGCTTCCCTATCTCCTCCCGTCCAATAGAATAAGTCGTTTTTCGTTTCTCGGACCTAGTGACATCTATCGTCCGTAGGTAATTGGCCTCTCCGACGTGATCCCAATTGAACGCGACGCGCTGTCCGCTCTAGTGTTTATAAGGATCTATGCTTCCGCGCGCGGACGCACGCGCAGACGAACTGCCGTTGCTCTCAGCGCTCGTTCGCTGCCGCCTCGACGCTGCGCCGAGCGCTTAAGCGCTGTTGTCTGGCTTACGGGATCGTGTCCTGGACCGGTAAGTGGGTGAGGGTGAGAGGGTGGGAGGAGGAAAGGGAGGAGGAAAATGAAGAGAAGAGGAAGAGGAGGAGGAGGAGGAGGAGGAGGAGGAGGCGAATTAAAAAGGAAAGAGGAGCGGAGAAAGAGATTTTTAGGAGGAGAGGAGAGAAAAAAGAAGAGGGCTGAATAAAGAAGGGGGAGATGGGAGAGAGCGGGGGAATGAAAAAGTGGAGGAAGGAGAAAAGAAAGATGAAATTAAGGAGGAGCGGGCAGCTGAGAAACTGTTGCATCTTGAGGGAGGGATTGAATTAGAAGAGGTGGCATGAAGAATAGTGCGTCAGGGAGGAGAAAAAGAAGAAGAAAATTCTGAAAAGAATTATGAAAGTTGTAGTATTTTGAAGATTAGGAAGAGGGGAGAAAGGTAGAACAAGGAAGCGGAAGGAAGATAAGAGAAGGAGGTGATAGATTGGTAGGATTAAGAGGAGAATGTTGATGTTGGAGGATATAGATAGGTGGAAAAGTGGATATGGAGTATTATAGGTAGAGGAGTATAGGAAGAAACTGGAACATCGAAAGTGTGGTAAGTGGAGGAGGAGGAGGAGTAGGAGGAGCAGGAGGAGGATGAAAAAGAGAAGGGAGAAGAAGAAAGTTGAAGAGGAGGAGGAGGAGGAGGAGGAGGAGGAGGAGGAGAAGGAGGACCAGTAGAAGCATCCGACGCAGCTGCAGCTGCTGTCTCCTCCTCTTTTTCTCCTCCTCTTCCTCCTCTACTTATCCTCTTCCTCTCCTTCTCCTTGTCCTCCTTCTCTACTCTTCCTCTTCCTCTTCCTCCTCTTCTTCTCCTCCTCCTTCTCCCCTTCTCCTCCTTCTCTTGCTCCTCCTTCTTCTCCTCCGCTTCCTCCCCCCTTCCATCCTGTTTTCCTCCTCCTTATCCTCTTTCTCCTCCTCTACACCTACTCTTTCTCCTATCCTCCACCTCCTCCTCCTCTTCCTCCTTTGTCACCTCCTCCTCTCCACCCTACTCCTCCTCCTCCTCCTCCTCCTCCTTCGTCACCTTCCCATCCGTCATTGCAATCAGAGCCCGGATGAATGATCAGCTGATCCATCGGAGGTAGTTGCCATGACACAATCCATCACATGATCCGCGAATGACCAATGCAGACAATAATATAATAAACACGAGATGCAATTATGGTCGTCGCGGCAGTGATAGACTGGTAGTAGAGGTGGTGGTGTTAGTAGTGGCGGTAGTGGTCGTGTCGGTGGTCACCTATAATACAAAGATTGTGTTATCTCATCTCACCTCATCTGTGAATTTCGATGCATAATGCATATAAGCATCAATCGAGTCATAGAAATGCACAATAGACAATGATGGGAGCGCCTCTGAGTGGTTTTTTCATGAAGGGGCGCTATATAAATTTTCGAATGAATGAATAGAGGAGAATGAGGCGGAGGAGAATGAGGAAGAGAAGAATTATGCAGAGGATAATGTCAGAATGAGGAAGTGGAGAATGAGGTAGAAGATAATGAGTAAGAGCGGATTGTTTTTATGCTAACAATGGATTAAAGTAAATTAGACTTCTGTAGCCTATGCGATGTCTCGTTTCTGAATTAACTTATTGCTGATCGGGTGTAAAACATTCGACTGCGTGTGGAGTCTGTGGACGGTAGGCCTAAATCTCCCAATTGCGACAAACGGCAACATTTCGATACGAAGGTTCTAAGGGTGAGATATAGTGCTACTTAAGCAACTGCGTAGAAGCTGATAAATTCTCAGATGTTGCGTATAGAATATAGATTAGCTTTCGTAAGAATTAAACGGTAAACCAAAGACCTGTGACATAGCAACATCTATAGACACGCTTGAGACGGAAACGTACTGTGTTAATAATTTATAGGACCTACATGTAACTTATAAATCGTCACCAAGTGCAGGAAAAGAAATGCAGATCTCGGCAAATAGCGACGCATGCAAGCACGTACAATGTATGCGTGCATGTGTGCAGGCAGGCAGGCAGGCAGGCAGGCAGGCAGGCAGGCAGGCAGGCAGGCAGGCAGGCAGGCAGGCAGGCAGGCAGGCAGGCAGGCAGGCAGGCAGGCAGGCAGGCAGGCAGGCAGGCAGGCAGGCAGGCAGGCAGGCAGGCAGGCAGGCAGACAGTCAGGCAGGCAGTCAGGCAGGCAGGCAGGCAGGCAGGCAGGCAGTCAGGCAGGCAGGCAAGCAGTCAGACAGGCAGGCAGGCAGGCAGTCAGGCAGGCAGGCAGGCAGGCAGTCAGGCAGGCAGGCAAGCAGTCAGACAGGCAGGCAGGCAGGCAGTCAGGCAGGCAGGCAGGCGAGAGAGAGAGAGAGTTAAACAGGTAGAGGGAGAGGACAAATAGAGAGATTGGGGAAGATATTCCTGGTCAAGTGTCAAGACTTCTGTGTCGCGGCTGTCGCCGTCATAGCCTAATAGCCTAGCGCACAAGGGATCACGTACGCAGCCACGATCTGTTTGAGGAATCTATCAATCTGATTGGTCACTGAAAAGGTCAGAAATACAGAAAAATTATCGATGGAGGGGTGACTATAGAAGAGCAACATGTATGGGAGGGATCGAATTGATGCGGGGAATGTCAGAAAGTTGGTAGGAAAATAGAATTAGGCAAAGGGTGTACAAATGGAAAGGAAGGCAAGGACTGATTGAGGCAGGAAGAGATTTTTGGGACGACGAAGGCGAGGAGGAAAAGGGGTTGGTGGAGGAACGGGATGCGGGAGGAATGTAGGCACTACATCGGGTATGATGGATGAATGTAAGCAGGAAGAAGCAATGGAGATAAAGGCGGAGAAATAGTCGCGCAGGATGCAATAGGTCTCTATATATGGGGTCTATTGTTGCCAGTTTCGAGGTCGTGGGGTCGCAACTGCGGGATAACCTTCAAATATTTCATGCGAAAAACTGTTATCTCTCGATTTTCATGGGAATCACTTAGGCCTATAGCTAGGTTAACAGCACAGTTTCCTTTCTCGTTTTTTTTTTACTAAATGGTAGTCTGCGCGTGCGCCAAGACGGCGCCGCATAAATTTGAAAAAAAGCTCCTTACCACTAGACGACGACAGTTTCGTGAGAAACATTCCGCTTTATATTAAATGGAGTCAAGGCAGGTGCCATAGCTATGGCTGTTGCAAATGCAATTGCTATGTTCTATGAATCTATGCAGATCAGATCCCATAGCCCATACCAGGCTAATAGCCGTTGCAATTGATATCCCATTCAGCTAACGCTCTCTGCCATCTGGCGAATAGTTTTAAAATTAGTAGACTATTAGGCCTATTTTAGGACGAGAGTTGGAAGGCGGAAGATCAGACCAGTCAGTCGGGGGTGTTATAGTTGGTTCGGTTTAACGACACTACGTGTGATAAGTGATAACAGAAATCATTAACGTAGCCTGCTCCGTGATCTTGGTTTGGGACTGGCACCTCGTTGTTGTGGTTTATAGTTGCTCTAGAAGAATGCAACTTGCAGAGGATGGTGTTTTACGTCACGAGTATCTGTGTAGCAAAGTCCAAACGTCACGGGAGTCTGCGTTCAGCTGGCAGATATTTTGTTGACAAAAAAGTGTCGGGCAAAAGTGTCGGATTTTCGTGAAATGTCGGGTAGCACGTTTCTGGAGTATTTCTGCAGCCGAGATGAAAACACAGTAAAAGAGGACGATGCGCAAATTTCCGATCAGCTCCGAGCCCAAATTGCGGACGAGGAAGTGGAAGGCGAATGCATAGCCCTATGTTTGCAGTATCTAAATACTCCTCGGTAAAAATAAACAATTTTACTTTACTACCACCTGCCACTGCCTTTAAAAAAACGACAATGTGTTTTAGTGATCTTGAAACCTCTTTTGCACCAGTGTAAAGCGTGGGATACGCGATGATTGATAAAAAAAGAAAGTGCAAACGATGACCAGTGCTCGGGGTTTGCATCCATAGCGTAGTTAAGATGGTTTTACTTTCTGTTTCGCACTTGTAACACATTATAATTAAAACTACTTCATGCACAATTGCACATATATCTTGGAGTTCAAAGGTCAAGTGAATCATTGAGGGATCATTAATGAAGTTTCCCAACACCTCGGTTCCGTTAAAGATGTATAATAGCATCATGCTTTTGCTTACATACATTGTACCTTGGACTACTTATTTTATGAATACCCGGTCGTTAAAAAATTGTAATGCTTCCTCTGAGTCATAATATGCCTAAGGGAGCTAAGAGCTAGCCTAATTTTTAAAAATAGAATTTGTTCAAGATTTAGTTATGTTTTCCAGATGATTTGGACCAAATATGACTTTTCATAGAACATTAACAAGGCAGCACATTCTGCTCAGAGGGCTCAAAATTTCCTATGGTGGATTTCCAGTTAGTTTTAGCATTTCCACACATGGCTTCCTCTAACTGCACATGTCATATTCAAGATCCTCATCTTAGTCTTCAAGGCGCAACGGGGTCTTGTCCTGCAATATCTAGCCGATGTAATACTCCGTCCTATTTCAGCCTCCTCACTTTGTCCGCTTTGCTCCTCAAACTGACTTGATCTTCTAGTTCTTAATACTAGAAACAGTTATGGCTCAGTCCCGGTCTTTTACCTCAATTGATCCCCTCTTTGGTAAACACTTTCTCCATCTACTAGATCTCAAATCCTGTATGGTAATCCCTCCTCCTTTGATTTCTCAAAACCTATTTCTTCTTTTGTGGCCTTGCACACTGGGATCGCCTCTGAACAGTGTGCCCTATTAACGACGCTTTATAACTGTTTTGATACAATACATAACACTGGCATTGTCACTTTTCATTAACTGAGCAGTTGAAGGATATTTGACAGAACATAGGATGGTATAGCATGTAAGCTGGTACATCTATACATAATTGAAATGAATGCCAAGCTGCATCTTTATTTTTTAGAGAGAAAAATAAAGAATGCCCATTGTTGCTTGCTCTTCATATCTCACATGAAGTTGCAAACACAATTCAAGATAAAAAGTTGCTGAGCAAATTACGGTCAAAGCCAGTTGATTCAAAGCCTTGTTCAACTGATCCACATGCTGATGTTAAAAAGGACAGCAATGCCTCAAGTGCTCAAGATGCTGTGTTTGGTTTGTAGCATTTTATGTTTGTCTGTAACCCAATAAAATTATGTAGTGCCTTTTAAGTGTTTACGTAAGTGTGTATGTATGCAAGCTTGTCCTGTCTTGTCGTCAACCATCCTCGATCCAAGGGTTGGTCGCTTCATGAACAAGTTTTCTCCATCTCATCCTGTCTCTTGTCTCCGTCAAAGTCCGATCGAAAGATGTTGACATCCATGCTCCGATGTTGACAACCCATCCCATCGTCGGCCTTCCTCGTGCTCTTCCTCTCGGTACATTTCCCTGTTTGATCTCTTTTCCCAGACAATCTCCAGTTTTTTCTCATCAGGTGGCCAAAGTATGTGAGTTTCCTTCTTTTAATTGAATCAAGAAGACTTCTCTCCACTTTATATATTTATTTGTATATGTATTAGTATGCGTACGTTCAATTATGCTCTTATGTACATGTGTGTTATGTCTGAATATTTATGAAAAGTATGTTAGTACCTCACAGTAATTTCATTAAGGAATAAATCTTTGTAATACATATAATATGCCTACATGTATATTTCAGAAGAACTTAAGTGTTTACTTTTTTCATAAAAACTATCAAGGGTCAGAATACACCAAAAACACCATAGCTGCCAAATTGTCAAGAATTATTTACATGTGTTATTCAAGATCAGTTCACGTAAAACATGTAAGCAAATAATTATTTAAGTAACTGAAATTGACAAAATTGATTAAATGATAAGTGTTGTATGTGTTGTTGTTCAGAAGGAATTGACGCAAGCCAACTTGCTCAGGAGGTGATTCGCATAACGAAAGACGTGTGCTTGAAGTGGAAAGATCACCTGCCTTCTTCCGTCGTCGCTAAAGCGCAAAAGAACGATGTCCCTCTGGTGTCGGATCATGCCGTCAAGAACACTCGGCGAAAAATGGAAGACCAACATGTTATCATGCCTTACCTTAGCGAACTCTCAGGCTTGCAGGTATGTTTGTGTGAATGCTTGTATATATGTATTGTATGTATCTAATACTATCTATGCATACATGTATGTACGTATGCATGTAAGTGTTTATACATCAGAGTATTATTCAGTAATCTTATTTTATGGATGAATTCACTGCAACCCCTAATGGGGGAGAAATATGACGTTCCCTCCAAGTACCGGTAGTGGTTTTCCGAGAGAATACACAGCTTAGAGAGGACATTGGTTGACCGTCCAGGAAGCTACCCACTAGACATCATAGCGGTGGGAGACTTACGAGGAAGAGAAGTAGGGTGGCAAAGACAGGTTCATTGATGACATTTCTTTAGTTTTCCAATTGTTGCGTGACTAGTTGTACTGTAGTTTCCCAGTCTCTGTAGTAGGTATCCATCAGCTTGATCAGCTGCTGCCATACTAACTCAGATATAATTATATATATATATAATTTTTATATATTATATATATATATATATATATATATATATATATATCACTGGATTGGTCTCTCTTTGTCCTTGCACAGGTAAATCATATAGCAACTCTTTGCTTATATGTGTGTATCCACATAATGTCTTTTGCGAACCAACCAAACCAGACACTGTAAGTTATTGTTTGAAACTCATCATCTGCTGTTCTTTGTTTCATAGAAGCTGAACAACAGCCTGCAATTCTACGCTGTGTACGATGGCCATGGGGGTGTTGAGGCAGCCAAGTATGCCGCCATCCACTTGCACTGCCACCTGGCTGCCGACCTGCGAGACGGCAAGGGTGATGACGTTAAACAATCGATAAAGCAAGCCTTTGTTAAGACAGACAAACTCTTTGTGCAGTATGCTGAACGAGAGGTACGTTAGCGTAAAAAAATCTAATATTATAATCTCATTTGCAGAACCGTTACATGGTAGTGCCCAAGATATAAATAACAACAATAGTAGTAATAGTAATTTAATGATCATAATAATAACAATAGTAAAAAGAATGACGATGAGAAAATAAATTAAAGGCTTCATTCCTGTTTCAATATGTATTTTTGTAGCTCTATCTAGTGTTTTGCACGGCAACTTTATTGATCCATATGCTCTGGTTAGGCATTCTAAATCAAACTAGTCTCCCAACAGAATTTGTTCATTATGCCAATGAAGATTATCATTTGGAGTAGAACAGAAAACAAAGGGTTCTATATAAATGTATTCTTGTGTCTAATCTGGCTCTTGTTGGATTCGATCCTATGGCTTATTATAGTTCCTGTGAAATTGGTCCGAGTGCAATAAAAAGAATTGCATCATGCTGCGTTTCGTGAGAATTTGTTTCGCTAGAAAGCTTGTATGAAAGCTGCAGTATAATATTTCTGTTTGTAGAATATTCTGAGTGGTTCGACTGCAGTGTGTGCCATTCTTGAGCCAAACCGTTTCCACATTGCCTGGCTTGGCGACTCACAGGCAGTGCTTGTCCGTGATGGCAAACCAGTGGAACTTATGCAGCCGCATAAACCCGAACGAGAAGTCAGTACTTTAAAAAAAATTGTTTCTGCTTGGTTTTGTGAATTACATTTCCTTTATCATCAAATGTTTTTACATTATAGATAAACCCTGAACATCGTTTCGTGTCATCTGCCAACTGTTGATGGGAATCCATTGGTTGGTTTGACGCGTGTGCAATTGTGCATGAACATAATTATGTTGCCAGTGACTCTTCCAGCTTACTGTGCATTATTCTGCTAGCTGATGTAATTGTTCCTTTTATTAAGTTACATTTAATATCATGTTATAGGCCTGCACAGAGAGCGCCTCTAAGTAAAAATCCTGGAGATTCTCTGAATGGATGAATGAATTGAATGCAGTGATGGTAATGATTGGGCAAATATCCATTAGCCAAAACTCCAATACGATTAGGTTAGGATGCTTTTTTCAAGCAATATTGATGAACAGACAAGCATGAGAGAAAGATAGCCAGAGGAAAGATGGACAGGGAGCAAAACGGAGAGAGGAACATTTTGCCCACATTGACAGTAGTTATGCTGACATTGTATTTGATGCATAGACACAAGACCGATGATGTCATTCATATTTGTATGTTATTGTATTGTATTGTATTGTGTTCTGTGTAGGATGAAAAGAAGAGGATCGAGGCGCTTGGTGGCTACGTCGTCTGGTTCGGAGCCTGGCGTGTTAACGGCAACTTATCCGTTTCACGAGCCATAGGTAACATAACAATTTATTTCCTCACCAACTTGTTGATGCTATACTTTGATAATTTACTTTATCTTACCTTTAATTAGCTTACCTTTCGTAAGTGGGGCGCGGTGGTGTAGTGGTGGGTTCAGTCACTTCGTTGCCTTGAAACCGGAGGGTTACAGGTTCGAATCCACCTTAAGTTGCCAAATAGGGACCTTGAGCAAGTCTTTTACTCGCCGCAATTGCTCGTGCGCTCTGGCATGAAACTCCGATTGCAGTGTCCACACTGTATGTAGTCGGGAGCGCCTCTGAGTGGAGAGCTTGAAGGGGCGCTATGGCAAATACAAGAAATAAAATGAAAATAATAAACAAAAGTAACATGAAGCCTGGATTGCAATATCAGCTGGTTTCAGCAATGTGCCTTACAGATCTGTAAAACTTTCGAGAGTAGATTAGAATTAATTTCATATAGTGTCCAGCTTTGTTGAGCTACTTTCTATTGAATTGACGATGTTAGGTGATGCCAACTTTAAGCCTTACATCAGCGCAGAACCAGATGTGGCCTCATTCGATCGTCATCCGACAGACGAATACCTTGTCCTCGCGTGCGACGGTCTCTGGGACGCTGTCAACCCAGCGGAACTCGTGGAAGAGATCGAGCTGCACATGAAGAGCGGTGCAGAGAAGACGCAGCTTGCGAGGAAGCTGACAGAGGTTGCGAGAGACAAAGGGTCAAGTGACAACATATCCGTCGTCGTCATATTTCTTAAAGACGGCAGCACGTCGACGTCAGAGTCACGAGACGAAGGGCCGAAGAAGGAACACGCCGCAGGGGGAAAACACGGGGACGATGGCGGAAAGGGTGATGGAGGCGGCGGAAAAGAAGCAACTGCAAGAAGGTCAGGCGGAGATGGGTCAAGTTCGGGCGGCCAATCACGTGGAAGCGTCAACAAGGACACGGAGAACAGCCAGCTGGCGTTGGGCGTCGACTACTCCAGCGATGACTCGCCACGGATGATGACGATGATGATGAAGAACGTGCTGGAGAACGACAGCAGCGAGGCGGACAGCAGCGGCGACGTTCACGCGTTGTCGGGCGACAGCACCAAGAACGTCCTCGATCCGATGAAGATCCACTCGTCAGACGACACGAATTGCGATCCAGACTTCGGCGCCACCGGCTACGACTTGAGTCCACCGTCGAACCAGACGGAGCAGAAGAGCCACGGTGGCTCAGACGACTCGATCTCGCTCGAAGGTGACTCGCAGCGTCAGAGCGATGCGAGCGCACGCTCGTTCGTCGGGATCCGCGACATGACGCACCGCACGCGTCGGCGACGCACGAGCCGCAAGGAGAACCGTCGGCCAAGAAGTCGCGACAAGCTCAAGACCGCCACTCCCCCGTGCGTCCACAGCATCAGCGCCGACCGGAAACAGCTCGACATCTCGTTCCGCGAGTCGTGTCGCAGCCTCAGCCAGACGTCCAGTCATCTGCTGAAGATGCTGACCGGGCTCGGCGCACGCAGTCCCCCACAGCGCACCAGCTGCGGCGGAGGCCTGCGCTCCACCAACAAGGACCGCTGGACGATTGCCGTCGAAGTGGAAGACTGGGCGGCCATCTTTGAATCAAACAAGCCGATCGAAACAACGCAGGCGATGAATCTATCCACTCACTGGTAGTAGTGATGATGATTCACTCACTGGTAGTAGTGATGATGATTCACTCACTGGTAGCAGTGATGATGATGATTCACTCACTGGTAGCAGTGATGATGATGATTCACTCACTGGTAGCAGTGATGATGATGATTCACTCACTGGTAGCAGTGATGATGATTCACTCACTACTAGTAGCAGTGATGATGATTCACTCACTGGTAGCAGTGATGATGATTCACTCACTACTAGTAGCAGTGATGATGACGATCGTTGTTTGTGGGTTTCAAGGTCTTTAGAGTTTTGTGCAGCAAGCATTTTGTCGTGACGATATTTTCAGATTTACTTACTTAAAGAGTTACCCCCAAGATTATGCGTATTGGTCCAACTCGATGAGGTCTTAACACACGTTAATTAATCAACGCCTATTTTCGTTAATGGTTTTAGAAAAAATGTCGGAGATGCAAAATAGCCTTTTATGTGTACGGGTATGTTGGGTATCATATCACAAGCATTCAGCTAGCGGGCTTGTTTTCGGCATGTGCGCCCGTTATCCGAAGCATGAGCTTTTACTTCCAACATTGCTATTGTTACCCTTCCATGTTTGTTTTATGCTTGCCTGGTGCCCACCCATCAGTAGTTGGCAGCTATTGTATTGTTTACCCTAGTTACATTGAGGTTTACCCTTTTTTCTATTGCTATCCGTCGACAAGTCCCATTATTTTTCTACTATTGCTACATTGCATTATTTTTATGATTACATTACCTTACAATAGTCGGTTAAGCCGAAGTAGGTGTTTATTGCCTACTGACTTGTCTTATTCTGTTAAAGGTCCGTAGTATAATCATGTGTTTTCTGCGATTTTAATCATGGCATTATCACGAGCAAAGTGACGCCAACGACTTTAAAACTTGCAGCGATATTGTGCACATTTAATTTGATTTAATTGTTTTGTGACAGAAGTCCTTTAATATGCTAACCCAGTGAAAAGGTCTAATCATGTCCATGGCCAGGCTCAACACTTCCGTGGCTCGCATATTTTATGTCATCGCCCTGACTTAGTATACGGTCCCGCACCTCAATTCATTATGTATGTTTCGTAGAGACACCAATTACAAGACTTCCTCCTTGGACTATGCTCGATTTCTGACTAAATTGTCAAGCCAGACCTGTTTCATTGTGAGAAATCAATCACAATGGTGACCAACAAAAAGTAATGTTCCATCAGAACAACCCTAACATTACATTAGTAACATTTATACTGTGACATCTTACCAGCTTTATATTTCGTAGTTTCGCATCAATAAAATGCATTAAAAATAATAAGTAAGAAGCTACTGTGACCTTTAGTCAGACAACAATGTGGCCTTCTAAGATGATTAGACAAAGCTACCTGACAGTAGGCAATGTTGAATACACCAGACAGTGATTATGAATGCTCTCTAGAAACTTGTGCTTGCTGTGAAACTGTTTTGCTTTTAAAATATTAATAGATGTTTATGCCAGATGCATTTTTGAGTGTACAGGTTTATGTTGTCGGCGCATAGGTGAACGCGCCAAGACCAAAGTTCCAGGACAGCCGCCGCATGGTCGCTGGAACTGACATCGGAAAGTTTGTAATCATTCTGATTGCTGTAAATCAAGCTGCTTGACTTGTCAAGGCCTCCTTAACCGAGTCAGGGTTTGCTATACTTTACTTGGATGAATTTTTATGTATTTATAGAATAATTATAAAGCAGAGGAAAAGCAACTTATACAGTATTTTAACCACTGATGTTTTCAAGGTTGTTTAGCCACAGGTTTTTTGCGCTGGATTGTTTAGTTTGTGAAAGGATCTGAGAGAGGTGCAGACATACAGTTAAAGTGAAATAATATATGTAAAACAGTTTGAAGCTAACTTATTATTTGTGTGCTGTCTTGTGGAAAATGTGCTTTCTCTGTCAGTTATGCAATACTCAGTTGTCTTTGTTTCTCCTCAAATGAATTTCCAAGTGCATGGAGCACTGAAGTGGTGTGGTTGTAGGTTAGTTCGTATTTAAAAGTGCACGTTTGTGCGACGTTGTTCAGTCACCTTTGGCAGCTGAGGTCCGTGGTGGCATCAGAGTGCTGAAGACTCCTTGGCTGAAGTGCAGATACAACGCAGATCTACTTGTGGGGCGCGGTGGTCTAGTGGTGGCGTCGTTGCCTTGGAGCCGGAAGGTCCGAGGTTCGAATCCACCTCCCCGCGTGAGGACCTTGGGCAAGTCCTTCACTTACAATTGCTCAGCGCTTCGGCGTGAAACTCTGATGCAGTGTCCGCTCTGCATCGGGAGCGCCTCTGAGTAGGGAGCTTGAAGGGGCGCTATAACAAGTGCACATACATACTTTCAATGTGAAATATATTGGCAGAAACCACAGCTGGAGTTTGTTGGAGGCAGATTTACGCTACATGTGGCGGTCCAGACTGAAATCAGCATTAAGTCGGAAATTACACATCAGAGATATTTAGGGAAATAACACAAGCATTATAGCTATTTTAATGCTCTTCATACATGTCAAGAAGTTAATTAATTTAATTGGATCACTTTTTTCCTTATATCTTCGGTTAGAATAAAGCTAGAGCAATAAAAATAATTTGTCATTTTAAAGCCTGAGACAAGGCCTTTGAAATGCTGTATCAAACTCATTATCTTGGAAAATCACCTTAATGCTGGTTTTGGTGTGGGGCGTCACATATATCCAGAATGAATGATATACCTTGTACAAAGTAACAACTACAAATCACAGTTTTGAATACTAAAACCTTTTGACATCCCAACATAAATTCACGCTATGTACAAAAAATTATTTTGTAGCCGAGCAAATCTAAGAATTTACTTATAAATATCACCTTATTCACCTATCATATAAAATGTCTGGGATTATAGATTGCCATGCTTGGATAATGAATATTTTATTGGCATGTACATAAATTACATCTCTTACAGAGTCCAATTCAAGATCGCAAGATAGATTGACAGTAAACTTCGTCAATGATACATTAAGCCGTGGAAATAAAGTAACCGACAGTGCTCAATAAAACTCTGATCTACGTTTGCTTCACCATGATGTGGAAAATTCATCCAGCGAAAAGTTTGTTCCCAACATGGAGACTTGGAGAATTTCCCATCAACTTGTCAAAATTTGTCTACGAAAATATGAAGCCTGTAACACTTTAGCGATGAGCTGTATACATAGGCTTCCCCAACTGGTAACTAAGTACACCACTCTTGTTGAGTGTTAAAACCAAATTGGAATATCTAAGTTTCATAAATAAATTTCTGATGAATTGATTGAAGCAACTCAAACTTAGTCTGGAATCTAACAAGTCTATCCATAGAACTTGTATAGCGCCCTATTCAGAGGTGCTCCGAGGCACAGGCAAAGAGGAGTCTCCAGTAGCCTATAAAACGAGTTGGACAAGTCCAGCAGAAGGACAAATATTTATTAATAGACAAAATATCTCCAGTGGGTGAGCTGGTTTAAACTTTGCACGGCAGGACTTCCGAGAAATTTCTCGGTAATTTAGTTAACTTAAAATTCCTACCAAAGCATATCAACTGTACATTCTAAATAACAGCTGTTGAATACATATCATACAACCGCAGCAAAACTTTGGCTAAAGGTGCAATTGTTGCGCCAATTCGATCCCTGGAAAACCAATTTTTATATGTTTATAAATTCATTTTTCACACATGTATATTTCTCTTAAAATTTACAGCAAATTCACAAACTGAAACGACGTTGTGTTCTTGTTGCCTGGAGGGAGAGACTGCACTCATCGTGGAAGGTAGGAGGTCGGGTTGGGCATTGGATACGACCCGTTGGCAGGGTAGGGGGGCATCTGCGGTGCCCAGCTGTTTGGGTAAGGTGGCAGATTGCTCTGTACTCCTCCTCCCGTGGGATATGGTGCCACAGGAGCCGCACGACTTGGAGTTGGCACTGTAAAGCTGTTGTGGGAAGACTGTGGCTGTGCTTGTTCTTTCACAATTTCTTCCAGCTTTTCAGCTTTCACTTTCCGCAGATGAGCAGACGTTCGGAGCGCTGAGTAGTCAGTGAGAAATTTTTCTGCGTCTGCTGCGCGGCTGAGGAATGCCTCTGCCACTTTCTGGAAGAGAGGATCACACAAAACGAATATACACATCACGTGCAATGTGCAATTGTGCATGTTCTTACCCTCCATCATCATTATTTTCCTCACCATCATTCCAATTCTCACCATCCTGATTCTCACCATCATTCAACTCTTCCTTTTAATCAACGTCGTTCACCCCTCCACACCTCGTCCTTATTTTCATCATCCTCGTCGTCGTCACCACAACCAAGGCACGTTTTTCTGTTATCTTGCTACAGATTTGGTAATCTATATATATAAAAATGTAACCGCGTTTGGCACGGCTTCAAAGATCTCCGAACTTTCTTCATTGATTGCTTTCGAAACTTCACCAAAACGTTTAGTTCCAACACGGCCAGGTTTGCAGAATGCTTTTTGGGAAAAAGCGCAATGTTTTAAACAAAAAAAGCAACTTTGCAAATTCTACCGTTTTCAACACATAGCCTACGCGCGTCAATAAGCATTGCATACCAATTCGGGCAGGTTTGTTCCGTAAATTTCTTTAGCGCATTTCATTACGGCCTTCGCATTTCATTACGGCCTTCTTGCTAAAGCGTTTTATGGAGGCGAGGGAGCTGGACGAACAGGGAGGAGAGAGATGGGGGATGCAGGGAGGCCGAGGGGGAAGGGAAGGGGGAGGGGAGGGGGAGAAGGGAGAAGGGGAGGGGAAAGCTCTTTTCAGCCACAGCAACGCGTGGCCGGGTTCAGCACTTAGAATACAGTGTGCTGTTATATGGTAATACTGCACAGGATATCAGTTGAATGATAAATAACTTTCTCTCACGTCAGATTCTTCCTCGGCTTTTGCCGCCTCCATCTGCAGAAGTGCCAGAGTCGTGTCAAGAGACGTGTTACTGGTGCACGAATCTAAAATTACAGTCCAAAAACAACACACAAAGCATTGATTGTCAGCCATTGATAGAGAGGTCAAGGTGATTAAATCTGTTGAGCATACTGCTTGCTAAGGTAGAAGGATTGGATATCACTCACTACAGATATTCATACTGTGAAGTGATTCAATATACATTTGTATCGGTCTTTGATCATCAACCGGCATGTCGGCAATACAGTTTATTTAACACCAGTGTACTGGCGAGTTGAAAATCGCTATTACACCTTATAACTTCACCGATATGAGAGAAGGTGTAGGCCTATCTGACTTGCTTGTGCATTCTCTGTTTGTGTTTCTGTTTGATAAAAGTTTTGAAACAAACCAAGTTTGAGCTTGTTGCGTTCAAAGCCTTTCTGAATCTGAACAGCTTGCTCGTAGGTTTCGGCGAGCTGCTGTCTGGATTGGATCAGTCGTGGTTCAAGCGTCAGGTTATATTCGGCAATGCTTTTGTTGCTGGCCAACAGCGTGTCTTTTTCTTGTTCTAACTTCTTTACCTGCACAGCATGAACAAGAAAGTTATATATACCTTCACAAGGCATGGATACCTGCAGTGCACAAGGTATGGTAATTTCGTTACAGTACAAGGCAATGTAAAATGAGTTAGATACCCACATGCTTTTGCACGGTACTCAAAAGGTGATGTGGTAAATTACAGATACATTACATACGGTATATAAATATACACAAAGGTAAAGCAATTTCAACAAGGCAAGTTCTTTTGATCCTAAACAGGAAAATATCTTACCTGCAAAAGGTAAGGTAAAATAAATTCTTTACCGGACCTTGTAAGTTAAGTTCACTACTGGCACACAGTATGGTATGACAAAACAACAGTCCATCAGTTTTCCCAATATTACAGAAATCTCATCAAGCAAGACACAAACATTTAAATAGATTTTAAGTACTGTTTAACACAAAAATGTCACCTACTCATACCACCTTCACGCTGGCGCTGCAAAGACAAATCTTTCAACAACTGAGACCTACAATCTCAATGACTGATCTTAAATTTCATCAATCTAAAGCAAATCTTCAATCTATTCCTTAACCCTTCACTGACCAAAGTTCAGTAAATGGCATGGGAAATCCTATGCTCTCGGGCCGTAAAGAGTTAAAGCAAACCAGCGTCTCACCATTTCTAGATCATCTACCAGTTTGTTGAGTCGATCATTGTCATCCATCAGCGACTGAAGTTCCTGACTGTTGAGCTGTTTCAGGAATGACAAGGCAGCATCGTAACTGCCCTGACTACTGGCGCCACCCGCCGGCTGCACTCGGAACTGATGGGCGTACATCTACATGAGAACAGAAAAGTTTATAATTCTTTAAAGCAGTTCTTTAATGACTAAGCATTAAAGTTCTTTTATCCTAAACAGGGAAATATCTTACCTGTGTAAGGCATGGTAAAATAAATGGTAGATATATCGAAGCAAAGCGGTCAGTAAGTAAGTAATAAATAAATCGAAGCAAAGGGTGATCGCTTTGCATTGTGGGATGCAGGTAGGCCGCTGCACTCTATTTTAGTGCAGTCGTTGGCAGTCATATTGTTTTGAAAATGGGCACGCAGTGTTCGGGATTACCTATTTAAATCCTATTGACCTATAAGAAAACATTAACAATTAAGAGGCATTCTTGAGTATAAACCTAAATGAAAAAACCTGCGCCTAGTCTCTTAAATGCTACTGTCGGTTGTCTATGCCTAAAATGTACTGTTTATTACTGCCCCGCGCAGAAGTTATTTTAATATTCAATCTAGACCTAGGCCTACCGGGAAAATGCCTTCGACTTTTTACACTATTAAAAATACCACCTTCACCGTAAATATCCGGTTGGTTCAGCACTATCGATGGCGCCCTATAAACACTATAAACAACGAATTGACTGTCCATGAGCGGCTTGTCTTAAAATCAGATTGTATTACACTATAAAAACAACTTTATTGTAATTCGATTAATTGGCAATGACGCCGTAAACAAAACCAACGGAGGTGCTTAAAACGACTTATGACACGGGCCACAAACATATAAAATAGCAAAAGACAGTGGTCCAGAGATTCGGAAAAGACAAGGGTTGTTAAATAAAGAGCAAATTCCAGGACTTACCTGTTACAAAGAAATTTTTTAACGTTTAGCAGAAGAAGTTAAAAACGAACCGTTTGTCATTGATCAGTCATTTAGGCCATTCTCTGTTAAGCGTAAACCACTCGGCGTATTTTCAAACAGTCATATAGCGCTAGTATATTTATAAACCTCGTTAGGCCTAATCCACTACAGCCATTCACAATGCCTATCACGATGTTTGCTTTGTATTTATAAACTAAATGTTAGACGACTATAGTAGAAAAATACAAAATTCAAAAGAAATTCACGAAAAATTACTTTTGCCTTGGCCTACAGCAACTTGGCTCTTACATTATTGGGACCTGCCGTCATTCATTCATTCAAGAAGTCCTGGGGCGTTGCATTTATGTCAACAATTCTTCTCCACCGGTTATGGTCTTCTGCCAAGCGGGTGGCCTCAGAGACATCAATGTGCCATAGGCCCATAGGTCCCGTGAGACGTAGGACAGTCAAGTATCTCGAGGTCTCCCACGAGGCCTTTCAGCTGAAGTGGAGCAACCAACGTGAGAGCAGGGCTACAGGACAGTTATATTTCCTAGACATTGCTTGCGAGTCATCGGGGTTAAAGTATATTATAGGTCCTAAGCTTAATAATTTTTAGAAAGTAAAACTTCATGTCTAAAATGTAAGCAAAATAACTTAATCGTCAGACTTTTAAAATAATTTCACAATGTTCCGGTGGTCCCTTGTTTTCACGGACCCCTCTTGCCTCTTGGTCCGCGTTCAGCGTGAAAGGTCATATACAACAAACAATTTACGTATATTTTCTTCTAGATTTCACTGGCTCGCTGCAATGTTTTTCTCTTCCAGCATTTCAGTTTTCACATTGAAATTAGCTTTCTGGGATCCGGTCGAAACGCCAACTTTAAGGACCGAGGTGTATGCCTAACTAAAACGCAGCATGATTAACAAGCATAAACAAGTTGCTCCAGTCTTTTTGTTGAATTAAGTGAATACGAAAATTACCCATGCACCTATAGTACTGGCAGTGTGTTTCTTATTTATGGGCTTCCCTTGGCTATGCAAAACCTCCCAAACTGTTCTCAATTTAATGAACTCTTGAAGACCTTTTTCGTTTAATCTCGACCAGGAGTGCTTCTGAGTAGCCATCTTAAAGGGGCGCCATATAAATTCTGAATGATTGATTTACTGAATACAACACAGATGTCTATTGTTACATAATATTCATTTCAATGGCAATTAAAGCAACCACAATTATAAAAAAAATACGCCATCCACTTCTTACAAGCCTCAACATTCATCTGCTGCTGGCAGCAACAGCAAACGAAGCAAATTTATGAAAACGATTTGTTCAGACTCAAAAAACTGTTACTCGTTTTAAATGATGACAGGTACTTCAAATTTAATAGCTCCTATCAACAACCCAACTAAAACACAGAAGTGGTTTAGCTAAAAAATACACACAAGACGGAAGATTAAGTCTATGCACGCACATAATAATTATATAATAATATATACGTATTATAATATAATTATATATAAAATATGGTATATATAATATATATATAGACACACAGTATATATATACATACATATACAACATGCATAATGTAACTTTATACTGCTCTTGCATATTCTGACAAATAATTATATTCAAAATCATCTAACGGTTATTAAAACCAAAAGTCAATTGCTTAACAAATTAATATCGTTCCTTAAACGACCGTATAAACTAACATTACAATCAGCAAAGAACACAAGAGTCAACCAAATTTGCATATGACTTGTAGACTATCAGGCCCGGCCCTAGTGCTTGCGGGGCCCAAGGCAGCAGCGGGTTCTCAAGCATAAATTTACGCAGTTGATTTCGTGTCAAGATGGCAGTGGGGGGAAGAGAGTTACCTAAGATGCGACACTTAACGGTGTTCCCCGAATTTCGTTAGAGCTAAGAGCACTATTTTAAAACAAACCACATTGATGTGGCATATTATACAGGATAGGGCCTACATATTTGACTTTCAAATGAGGCATGCCTTTGAAAGATTAGCAAGTTTCCAAGAATGCGATATTATTGTCATTGAAACAATTAGGCCTAATAATAATAATAATTAGTAATTTTTCAATGGGACATATTAGCCTATTATATCCCATCTTAAGCAACTACACGGTATCCCAATTGAACTGATGCCCTTTTTGGCGATATACTTGTTAAATCTAAATGAAACTATGTACATGTACAATTTCAGAGAATGTAGGCTACGAGGGATAAATTAGCAATGTTTCCTGAAAGTTTTGTCCAATTCTATGAACAGATTTTCTTTGCCCATTCAAATTTCGGCAACGAAAATTTTAAGTTCCAACATGTAAAAGATATTTAAGCCCTAATTAGTGTTTTCTGGAGAGAATGTTACATCATTACATGCAAGCCAACGCTAAAAAGCAGACTAGCTATGACTCGCATTAAGTTTAGCGAAGTTTCGTTCTTTCAAAATCACCATGTCACATTCGCGTGGCAACTTGACTGGAAGAATAGTTGCTATACGACGTAACCATTGTCAATATCGACAAGAAAAAAAACATAGCCAGCAGCGCGGGGCCCCTGGAAGCGCGGGGCCCAAGGCGGTTGCCTCGCTCGCCTTGCCCTAAGGCCGGGCCTGTAGACTATACTGTACATTATGCATACAGAGCTAAAGAACATGTTAGGTGTGTATACGTATAGTACACAGGACGTACTCTGTGAACAATGATTCACTAGTTGGATGTGATCAACAAGAATGAAAGGTCCATCCGTGTTTTACACACGCAAAAAATGACATTTACGACCCTCTCCCCTATTGTAACTCATACATTTTGTGGAACCCCCCCCCCCATTCGTATGTACAAAAAAGCTTTTATATCTCCCCCAAACAAAAGTTAATTTGCTAAGTCATCTATAAAAACATTTATTTTCCCACAGGCTACTATTCATTTTTGAAGCATCATATTTGCTAGCTGAAAATTGTTAACTGCTAAAGGTTTACTGATTAATGATTATATACAAAAAGAATTTAATCAATGGTAGTCAAATGCTATCAGATGACTATCATAGAATAATACAGAGCTATAAATATGCCAATGCTAAAGTGGACGCCAGAAATGGAAATTTATTTTGCGTACACGTGTACATTATGTCGAGATACGTGCCGTACCCATCGGTATTGCAAATCGCCTAAAACCAAAGACCCGCCGTGATCAACTAGGCATTCAAACAAATTTCTTTTAACTGGCGTGAAAAAATGAACGGAAATGGGAACAAGACTTGCTGGCGGCATATGGATCACAAATGATTGCAGATATCCTCTTACAATGCCTGTAACCTCTTAACTACCGTTGGTCATCATCATGATCCAAAGTACATATTTGTTTAGTGCCATAATTGGAAAGCTCCTCTTACATTTATTAAAAACTAACACAAAAACCAGTGAATAAATGTTACAATTACAGAAGAATGATGTGTATAAATTTCGCAAAACAACCTTTTATACAATAACAGAAAGATATTACACATTTAATGTAACTAAATGGTGCCTTTCAAAAACCTACAGTGACTGGAAGGACACTATACGAGCCAAAACATGTTTAAAGCAGATGATCATCAATTTAATTTTTAGACAACTTTCGACAATCGGGGAAAAAATTATCGCATGAACATAAAATTTGAACATGGTTCTCTGTATATCCAACCAGACACATCTGCTCTGACAACCAGACACAAAAGACAAAAGGAAGGAAAATGAAACAAATATGGCACATGAAGCCCACAAATCCACCTGATCACGACTAGTATCACGCAAGCCGTCAAGCCACTCAAGTCCTCTGTGGACGAGTACCACCACGACAAGTGGCAGAAATTCACTTCACTTTCAGTCTCGACATTCGTCAGTTCCAAGTCCCAATCTAGTCAAGGCTTTGCCACCAGAAAAGAAATCAAACTAACAATGACATGATCTCTCGCACCGTGCGAGTATCAACAAGCGTATTATATTCGATCCGAACATTCCTTTCTTCGCAGTGCCTGATCGAAACTATCGGCTGATCTCCGGCGACGATTCTGCGGCCGGTACGTCGTCGGCCACGGCTGATTCTTCCTTGCAGCCGTTCAAGTTCTCTGTGGTGGCCAGATCAGCTTTGGGGCTTTTGCCGTTAGTTTCAGCGGCCACCACACTCAAAGTCGATGCTTTTTGTGAATCGGATACGTGTTCGATTTCGGGCTGTGACTTCTGGCCGGCCTGAGCCTGGTGACGAATCATCTCCTCACGGAATCTCTCGATGTCTTCCTGACTGAAAACGAGATAATACGCAAACGTTCTGTAGAATAATAGCTTTAGAGGGAGGTGCATTGTTCAATTAAAAGAGTGACAAACAACATCAGCATCATCTCACCGATTAAACATGAGAAGAAAAAAGTAATTTCTTTTGATAGGGAGAGGCAGAGTGACAGATACCACACACATGAACGCACCACCACCACCACCCCTCCCTACCACCCCCCACCACAAAATTTGATTGTCAATCGAGAGTACCACATCCATTGTAACCACAGCAACAGTGACCATAGCAACTGTAACCACAGCAACTGTAACCATAACAGTTGCAGAGAACAAGAACTAACCTAATGTGAACGAAGACAATTCCGTTGATCAGGTTCAGCGTTTCGAGAACATTTGACAGCGATGGAGTCTGGATCTACGGAAAATGCACAACACAACGATACAATACAATGCATTGCAAAGAATAGTTGATATTTCACCTTCGACAGCAGAAAATGGTGAAGGTGACCAGCAACCATTTCATGCACAATTTACTCACTAGGATTTTTTGTTGCTATTCCATATCAAGCTGAAAACATGATCCGAACGATCACGAACAGAACTTTCCAAACAGCCATTGCACTACAATCGCACATGGTCAACAATGTCGCATGCAAGTGTCTGACATCTTGTCAATGTTGATCGTTTAGTGCAGTGGTTCCCAAAGTGGTGGTCCGCGGACCGGCACCGGTCCGCGGAGGTATGATCGCCGGTCCGCGAAGAAGAGTTAAAAATAATAAATAAACTGTAATTATTAGTTTATTTGTTTGAAATTGTGAAATTATTCGAATTGTTGTCCAAAATTTGTTCAAATTCCCGTCTTAATGTTTAAAAAATTGAAATAATTAAACACATCTTATTATAACTTGCCAGATAACGAATTAAAACAATTTAAATTTATTCTAAATTTACTACATCGATGACTGCAGTCAGTTCCGAGCCTTTTATGTTGATCATCGTTATTAAGGCCTAAGTTAGCGGTCCGCGAGCTTCACCAAAAATTATTGCCGGTCCGCGACCTACTGAAGTTTGGGAACCACTGGTTTAGTGGGCTATAAACAGAATTTGTCAAAAAAATTCTCTCTGTTTGGACTTCCAGTGTGACCCTGTTTTGACGATGTTTGGATGTTTCTTAATGAAATGCCAGATCTTTTTAATTGTCTACCTTGACATGGTCACTCTGCAATCCAGACAGTGCTGAGCCCCAGTTGATAGGTCAAAAGGATCAATCCTTGAAGTGGTGTTGACCACTTTGCTACAGAAAGGTTCTATGACTAAACGTTAAACTGCCAAAAAATGTCACCCTAGACAGTCAGTAGCGTTTACCTGTAACGGTGACAATGCATTGATCTTTTCTCCTTTTGACAATTGATTCATTGTCTTCTGGAATTTGACGGCTTGCTGCGTCAAATGCTTCAGGCATTCTGAACTTTCATTCGTACGATCATGCTCCTCACCCAACTGTAATTTAAAAACACTCATTAACTATTCTACTCCAAAATTCTCATTTTAAAACAACTTTTAAGGTTTGAAAACACAGCGATCAAACAGATCAAAAAGACATAACTTAGATAATAATTTATATAATAATAATTTCCGTTTATTCAACAATCTGGTTGACAGACCCCAGCTGGTTACAGTGTACAGCTAAGCAGTAATTAATTTTAGCTAACATCATTCTTAAAGTTCTACAAACAGAACAGACAGCCAGCAATACAATACAAGATCATCACGGCAATACAATGCGACCACGTGCGTATTACAAGTTTAGTTAATAAAAAAAATAATATGCATAGAAGTGCCTTAGAATTTACAAAGCATCTTTGAATACTGAAACTGAGCAGGTCTAAATGGATGCAACTTAGAAAAACTGAGATGCAACAATGATGATGCGAAGATGAGAAAGCAAAGTCTGTGCACACACCAGTTGTCGGTAGATGGAGTAGGCTTCCTTTTCGTTCTGCAGAGCACTGCGGAAGTCACCCTTGCATGAGAACGTCCTCGCAACGAGGTGATAGCAGAGGGCAACCTTCAGGCTACGCACACCGTAGAACCTAAATCAAAGAACATGACCAATGTAAGAGAACATTTCATTTAGAGACAGAGCCCATGTTACACAGATCAATTAATTCAATACAATGGTACCTATGTACAGTTTGTACACGCTGCCTGAAAATTGTTTCTTCTCTTAGAATAATTTTGAAATTAAATGTTACAATTTTTTTTAAGTCTCCGGATAATTTTTTGAAATCCCGAGGGATCTGAGATACCTTGGGTAAAAAAATTTGAAAATGAGTTTTGCAGGGTCACGATGATTACAATTGTATCATATAATGCTATAAATCTAGATGACAAAAGACAAGACATGCATCGAATAACAATAAAACAAAAGAGAAAATGTCTTGGAAGTTCTTCCTACTTGCTGTTTAGTTCCAGCGCCTTGTGTAGGAATCTCAGCGACAGATCAAACTCGTTGACAGCGTGAAGTATGAGGCCAATGTTACACTGAAATTCACACAAAATCAACGTTATATACTAATTTGCAGAGCATCAGACTTTCCTTACACAAAGCAAACAAGGCAGCCAATGAATGTTGACAAAAATAGGTCATTATGACACTGAAACGTAGATAAAAAGCAGACGACAACTATTGCTATGCTTAAACTGCTATGCTTAAACTGCTATGCTTAAACTGCTATGCTTAAACTGCTATGCTTAAACTGCTATGCTTAAACTGCTATGCTTAAACTGCTATGCTTAAACTGCTATGCTTAAACTGTTACGCAATTGCCAAATACAACTACTTCCACAATACAATTTCAGTTCGATCAATTCAAACTTCTAGCTGTATCAAGTGATATGGTTCCTGTGTCAGTCCTTGACATGGTTTGTACACTGTATATAGTTCAATAGTTCAAATGCCTGTGCAGGCACTGCAGAGATACCCAGCAGAGATCCCAGCAGAGAACGATCAAACTAGCAGACGGCGTAAAGTACGACGCTGATGTCATCATGACTGGGAGCGACAAATAAACGAATGACTGAATGATGAAATGATGTGCCAACAAACAGCGCATTATTACTTACATAGAAAAGTGCCACTTCTGGATGGTTCTCTCCAGTGCAGACAAGAGCAAGGTAAAGAGCACGGTACATGAGCTTCAGCGCTGTTGGGACTTGGTTGTTGGCGAATGCATATAGCGCCAGATGAGCCTGAACACACAGAAAAATAACGGTTCACTTCGAAATTACGACAATTTTATATAGTAATGGCAGCAAGTTACTTCGAGGATGCTGTAAAAAACAATAATAATGTATTAAATAAATCAACAAATTACCGGTAAATAAATCACATACACATTCAGTAATTCTCTGAAGAACATTTACCCTTAGCCTACAGCGGCTTGCACCATGTTACAATGATGCAGAAATTCACATATTCATCATCACCATCATCATCTTTACATCTCTAGAGTAAATAATTATCTACAGTTGCTGGACTTACGTATTCCGTAATTGTATTCGGATGATCGATGCCTAGAACTCGTTCACTCATGAAGACGGCTCTCTGCTGGTAAACCAAAGCCTAAACGACCACAGACATGTAACAAAACTATGTAAACAAAACTGAAGAACAATTCATTACAATGTATGTATGTATGTATGTATGTATGTATGTATGTATGTATGTATGTATGTATGTATGTATATGAACATTTATAACATTTGTACATGTGTAGGGACCGTTTCAACATCTTAAGTAGATTTTCTAATAATGTAATCCAGGAGAATCATAACCAATAACTAGCATTACAATGCACTGGCAATGCCTTCAGTCATATCATTTGGATCTTTCGTGCAGCCTTTAAGAAAGCCATTAACCAATGATAAATGACAAGTGTGCACTAAACGCATGGGAAACTAATATCACAAAAAATTTGGGGTATGCAACGTACCTCTCCGTAGTCACCCATGATGTAGCTAAGCCTGGCGAGAAGTCGAGCGCAGGCAGCAATTTCTGGATGCATCGCACCATAGACATTGTTCAGAAGGTTGAGAGCCTCACTGATCAGTTCATAGCCCTCGTGCAGCAAGCCCTGCTGAATCTTCGCCTGACCGCTTGTGAAAACGTGATACGCATCAGTTGCCTAGAAAAACATCAATCATTAATGTTGCCTTAAAAAGTAACACACACACAATTAATGTAAAAAAATTATTAGTGCCCATAAAAAGTGCGAAGTAACAGAATAATATTATGCTTGCAGTCAATGTTGCCTAGAATACAATGTACAACTGACAGACAGACAGACCCCTTAGAACAATACACTATCGCCTTAAAAGCAATATATACAATTAATGTGGTTCCTAGAAAATCAAAGCGTAGTTAACCATAAAGTGACTGATCATTTGTTAATTACCTCGACCGCGCAATGCTGAACTAATTGTGTCTGCTAACCAAATTCTACTGAGAACTGCAGAATTAGAATTTCTCTGTTTAGATGTCACAAACATGAGATACAAAGCACAAGGTAAAGTGTTAGTATAAAAAACTATCCTAGAATATTTACACATAACATTTACAACAGACTGCAGGGATGATACGCAAGAGAACAGCAAATTTATACATTAGTAATGAAGAATTGCATCAGGTCAATATATTTACCTACTGAAAAAATTTGAGGAAGCCAAGACAAAGGCAACACAGGTAATTAACATTCAGAGTAACGAAGGGTAGAAAATTTCACAATACTTTTGACAAATGCATTAAATTGAATTGCAAGACCTTTGGATGGATGTGTTTGACGATAGGGAAGACATTGAGGATGTCATCATCAAAGAACGGCTGCTTTGATTTGCTGTCTAGCGAGTATTCACGCAGAAGGATCTGTATTCCAGCCATTTTGCAGAATCCTCGGAGCAGGGAGACTTTCTGCAGTCCATACTTTTCCAGCGCACTGTCAATGGAGTCACTGTAACACAAAACAGCATGCAATTGGGTACTGATGTAATTATATATTTATTATTATTAAATAAATTTGTAACACATGCAAGTGCAAGATCACACCAAAAATGAGAATCTGAGGCACGGATACTCAGCCACCTCAAAAAGATGCAGTTAGAGATCATTGTGAAAGACAAAAAGATGTAGAGTTTTGAGCCATTATAACCCCACTGAGGATTTGATTCTTCACAGTACAGCTTTCCACACACTTCCAAAGTAATTTATACTTCATGACAGACCAGCACTTCTACCATGACTAGTCCACAAATAGGTACCACAGCAACTGATTGTCTAGTCTATACAAACTGCATGTCAAATGTCAAAAGCAGTCTACGGTGGCTTACCACTCCAGTTTGTAGCCGTAATATTCAGAGACTTCATCAACAATCCTTTTCCACATAGACTTCGGAGACTCGCTTAACCACTCTGTGTTATCTGTTCAACAACCAAACGAAAATATTTTAGCAATCACCCACATCACTGAATGCAGCTGAATGCAAACCATTTCACTTTGTCAGCTGCAACACTCACTAAACAATTGATTTCTGAAGCACAGCAGACACGACTGTTCACTTCAACTCATTGATCACACAATCAACATTTACTTCAGACATTTACTTCATTTAGCAGATGACACAGTCACCGATTCGTAATTAAAATTATTTAATTAACTTAACTGGTGCATGGCAATGATCACATAAGGTACTGCCAAAATTCACTGATGCATGATTAAATTCAATGACACACCACTGAAGATCATTGAAACTCGATTGAATTTACAGCTGTAAAACCAAACTTCATTGACTCATGTTAAAAAAAGACAGAGGAGAAATTAAATGGAATGTCTACATGTAGGTTTATTTATACGAGCACAGAAGCAGAGTCCAACCGTTAGCAATGAAAGGTGCACCCTTGTTCTTGCGCCTGTTCTTCTTTTTTGGCTTCTAGAACAAAAAACAAGAACAGAATAAATGGAAACGTCTGTATACCTGTCCTAAATGTTACATCAGAAAGATCTGCAAAAAGAAATTATAGTGGATAAGAACCAAGATGAAATATACAAGTCTTCATTTTAGGTCTGAATAACATAACAGAATCAGACTTAGACTGCATAGCTGAGCACATTGAAAAGCTTTGAACTATTCACCGAAAGCGCCATCTGGAGCATATAAGACTCGCTTGGCACAATGAGGAAGAAGAGTAAGAGGAGGAGTGTGGCTAACCTCTTCCATGGCAACCTGCGTGTGAGGAGTAGGGAAGGATCCGATGAAACAGTTGAGGAAGTGGCTGATGGCCGGCGACAGATTCATCATGTCAGCACCTTGCATGTACGATTTGTAGAAGTGCTTGGCGGCACGCATCAACAGAGATGCAACGCAGATGCTCTGAAACCGACAACGCAAAATGACGCAATGGCAACCAACACAACACAACGGGAAAAGCAATGAACAGAAGATGTTGTGATGGTCAAGATGTCATCATCTTTAATCCCTTTAGCGGCAACCCCGATTATAATCGTCGATTTTGTATACGATTATTAGCCGGTCGGCCGCTAAAGGGGTTAAAGAAAGTGTCACAAAGGGAAAGGCTCAAACAAAGTGACAGGCTCCTTATCTCCTCAAGTAGGATTCTTAACTCATTTGGTGCACTTCTTTCTACTATCCCGCAACCTTCATTATAACGTATCTCAATCTTTCACGATTATCACCTCATCTCCTCTTGTTTGCACCTAATACAAAATCCATCTTCATTTCTCAAACAGCTCCGTGCTTCCTGCACAGGCTTGTTACCTTATCAGGCCGGTTCAATACTTCTTCAAGCTGGACAAGTACCACTTCAACCAGGCCAAGTACCTATTTAAGTAGCCCAAGTGCTTATTCAGGCAGGTCAAGCACCTTTTTCTGCATGCACCATCATATCCTCCTTTGCATCTAATTCAACAAATCAAGCTTCAAGTAAATAATCAATATTTGGCTTCGTTTCTTATCAATCATAATGTCAATAGTCAGCTTAGTTGCCCGTAAAACCATAGACTACATTAGTATTAATCAGGACAGGAATTATTATTTCAAAACACACTGGCTAGAAACTGAACAGAATCAAGGACAAAAACCATGTAAAACACTTACATAGAGATAGGACAACTGCGGCTGTTTCTTCACGCATTCCGTTACTGTACCAAGATAACGCATGTTGATACCACTGCAAACCCACAAAAAATACTGCAGTTATTTATGCATACAAACAAACTCATCTTTTATATAAAAGAAAAAAGCACTTTCTTTACACGTAGACCTATCATACAAACCCAAATCATCGAATGCTAAGTGCATTGCTGGTGGCAATCATCGAACAATACAAAGACTCAGAAATAAATAAGATCAGTCCTCAAAGTAAGCGATTAAACATCCAATAATTGATTTAACAAACAATAATTGATTTAAGTAAACCAGCATTTTCAGTTTGCATAAGTCAAACTTACTTAAAACAAGTTAGTCGTGTGCAGCAATTTACTTACAAGACATTGCAGACCATACAACGGCTAATTCCCTACCTCATATACACCCAGAATTCAATCAAAATTGACAATTTCCTGTTAAATTTGCTTGTCATAAAAAGATTCCCGGTTGCCAAAGACCCGACCAATCACCGTGGTATTATAATACAGGTTCCAAACAAGTCACTAGATTAGGCTGCATTATTTGCTCTTTATCCAACACATAATTCACAAGGAAGCTCACAAAGCAAGATACATGCAATTAATTAACATTTTTCTTACTGATGATGCAGAGCCTCAGTCAGAGTGTATGCATCGATTGGAGATGACGTATGCTCCAGACATTCGCAGATCTAAAAATAAACACATCACTGAACAACTTTATGACCTGACAATGCCGAGGTATTCAAGCGTAACGTGTTGACAGTTCTTGTTTCCTTAGCCTTGAAATTCACAAGCATTAGGAAAATTCCCTCTAAATGGCAACTGACTGCCCTTAGAACATGAACTTGGTCTTTGATTTACATTCATGTTCAAGAAAGTAAACATGACCATCGAACATATCATTCCAAATCATTAGCCGTAGGACAAAGGCAAAACCAATACTGAAACAGACAATCAAGGCTTTGGCTAGACTAATCTTCTTATAATCAATTGCAGTACCACAGAGTACGGTAAAAGATTATTGTACAAAAGAACAACTTACGAAGTTTGGAATCTGATTCAACAAAAGAAATTCAGCTGCATCTTTAACAAGCTGCTTTTCTTGTTTCAAAGTTGACGACTGAAAACATCAGCAAACACAACACACCCGTAAAGCTAAAGTTAAAAGAAACTCATGACAAACATAATATACTGAAATCAAAGTACGCACTGGTCAAAGAAGCCAATATTATCATAAATAACAAATATTCACAATATTACCAATTCCACGGATATCACAGTACAAAGAACTGAGGTCAGTGTACAAATATTACAGCTGAGCTGGATTACATTTGTGGCATAAATAGAGAAGAAATATCAGATATCTTTCACCAGGTGGTGTTGCGTTCATCGTGTGCACACGCCAGTGCGTCAGCTCCGTACTTTCTCTAGGGGCTGAACGCACTGGGAGCGCTTCTGAAAGGCTCTTGCTGCGAGAAGCACTTTATAAATGGTCAGACACAATACAATACCTCTAACTTGAGTCTACGACTTCTGAGTTGATACTTCAATTCTCTAACCTTTCCACTACCATGAACCCGCAGAATCACCCACCTATTCTAATTCCGGTGCAAATGATTATGATTATTATTATGATTATTATAATTATGTCGTCACCTCTGGATCCGCATGCTGGACGTGATCCTGATAGACGTCAGGATTGAAGCTGATGTTGAATTCCGTGTCGCTAAGCGACCCAACGAGAAGAGCTGCCGCCTTGACGATGTCCTTGGCGCTCTCCTCATCCTTTGCCGTGGCAACCGCATCCGTCAGTGTCTCCACGATCTTCTTCGCTTCCTCCGTCTCGATTTCATCCTGACTTTTCGTTGCTGCTGCCTGAACTTCAGCCTGCCCTGCTGCTGCCGCCGTCTCAGACTTCTCTTTGGCTTTCGACTACAAGGGTAGAAACACAATCACCATTTAAGCGTTTAAGTTTTTAATTGCCTGATCTTTATTTGCATAAAATAAAATAAACTGTCAAATCAAAATGCATGCTTTAGCACTTGATCATGATATTTTCTTCTTATTGAGCTCTTGCAATGAAAGAAAAATTACCAAGAAAATTATAAGAGAGCGATCGAATTGACGAGTGCAAGTTCCTTACTTGCTACATAAAAAGGTTCTCTACCTGTTCCGCCTCTTGCATTTTCCTAAGTCGCAGTTGTTGGAATTGAAACGCAGCATTCTTCACAAATAAGATGTATCGATGCCTGAAAAACAGAAGCGGTGTGAGATTTAACTAAGGATGAATGATGCATGCACAGACGAATAGATCAGCGTTTCACAAACTGTGAGTTGCAACCCAAAGTGGGTCGTGAAGCTCTGTCAAGACGGTCGCCACAGTCTTTTCGCGAAATATTAATGTTTCTGTCATTTATTCATAAATTCTAAACATTCATGTTATAAACAGCGGAGCAACAACATTTGAATATGATTGGGCTACGACTGAGATTAGTTACAATATTACAATACATAGGGCTGCAATAAGTAAACAAACAGCTTATACTTAAGTTTCATCTGAATGATTCAAATATGTCAATTTTTACATGGTGTCTGTAAAATCAGCATATTTTCATGTTGATTTGCCAAGTAAATTTGAGGACACAATGTTTAATTTTATTCAGTGGTTCATGAGACGGCCACGATATTTACAAGTGGGTCCCAACCCAGAAAAGTTTTGGAACCGCTGGAGTAGTCTATGATACTATCATGAATGGGTTGGTATAAGAGATAAATGGATGTATGAATGAATGGTAGGACACACATTAATGGAACAACGTACTCAACAAATGCATCGACAAGCTCTTGCCGCAGACACGCCAGACGATGGCGATGCTTACGAGGAAATCCAAGCGCCTGAACAGCTTCGCTCAACTCGTCTTTCTCGACTGAAAGCAAACACCGAGAAATCATCATCAACAAGAAACAATCAACGAATATTCATTTATTCAAAACATCTAACTGGCATCGATGTAACTAGCAAACATCTCAATGTACAAATTTACAGGCAATTGTAAGAATCTAAATTATGTCCTTTGCTGAAAGACTCAAGAAAAGGCACTTCCACGGTAAACCAAAGATAAGACGTTCTCTGATTCGACTGCTAAGCATACCCTTTACACACAATTATAACAATTATGACAATTTATATGGAGCCGTAACCTGGCCATGCTGTTACTAGGGTGTCTAAAATACAGCTGCAACTCTGTTAGAACAAACAACGTTCTTGCATAGAGCCACAGTATTGCACTGCATTGTAATCAGTCGTCACAGCGATGAAACCAACAGGCATACCCACATTTCGGACAAAGGCCAGCACTGAAACCTAAGTGATTAAGAAAATGAATGATAGAAGAACCCTAAGATTAGATTACTAATGATCTTCATAGTGATCGAGATTAGAGGAAATTAGTCAGAAGCTAATCGTACCCGGCAGGAAGTTGACATCTGGTGGAAACGTTCGCAGAAGGTCCAGGATGTAATGTCGGCTATCATTACCCACTATGCCCTGAGAAATAAAAGAAAGCATATTTATATAGCACTAGCATTCAATCAACATTGGCTTGCTTAACCAAACAACAACCAAAGCATTGTAAATAACTGGACAAGCAGTTAAATGCAGCTCTTCATCAAAGTGCACATGAAGTCTGATTCCTAATCGGTCAGGGGTCATTGCATAATTACGTAACGCCGAAAATGACCGTTTTTGACCCACCCACCCACCCTGTAACGCTTCGTAACGTTTGCCTTGACCCACCCACCCACCCTCCCCAGCGTTACGTAACGATTGCTACGAAAAATCAGTTGAAATTTAGGTTTATTATTGGCTTATGTGAGCGCGTAATTAGCCTATAATTCGTATTTTCATAGCGAATTTAATATAGTATAGTATAGGCCTGCTGTCGACTGTCGACTTATAAATAAAGCATTTGTATATAATTTTAAGCCTAGTCTATATACATGTACTGTCAAATTCTAATTAACTTGTACGCTTAGGTACCCTCATGTCTAAAGAGTCATTCGATCGCAATTTAATATTCGTTATTTTTTTCAAGGCGTTACGTAACGTTCAGCTACCCCCACCCACCCACCCTCGTAACGTTTCGTAACGTTTTCAATGACCCCACCCACCCACCCTCGAGCGTTACGTAATTATGCAATGACCCCTCAGCAGGAATCTTGTCACAATTCTATGCAACACAAGAAGTAGACATAGACGAAATTGTCACTTCTTATAAGCCTCCCGAAACAGTGTTTTCTCCATTCAATCAGTCTCAAATGCATCAGCAAGGCTCACAGCCCGACTCCCTTGCTTTGCACACATCTCTCAAATGTTTAAAATCTTGTACTGGCTTCCTACCTCTGTATGCATACATTACAAGATCCACTTTCTGGTATTCAGAGCCAACTCGGAAATGCCCCAAAATACCTTTCAGAAAGTCGGTATCCACACACGCAACACTATCGTTATGCTTTGCTGATTGTCTTGATCTTCTTATTCACAGGACTAGGACTGCTGTGGTTCCACATAAGGCGTACCATGTCGAGGTGACTCTGAATAATAGTCATTCTGAGAGAGGTGCTACATAAATTCATAGATGCGACACCGGACCTACCTTGCATTCAACGGACGAGTACAGTTCTACTTCTTCACTTTTGCTATTGACAACACTGCAAACAAACAAAACAAAGTAAAGAAAATGAATTATGGGATTATATTGCCAGAATATTTTATCAAACATAATTTCATCCAAGGATGTGTAACATCAGCATGATCGTTTAAGAAAGTTCAAGTGTAACAATAATTATTAGGGTAGTCCCTAAATCACGAATTCACGGAGATCATGGAAACCGTGAATTTCGCCGTTTGCCGTGATTTTTCACATTTTCAGCACTTTGTAAAAATAAAAACACGTCAAAAATGGCGCCGACGACCAAAAAAGGCGCGGAACCATTAAATTAATTTAACAATTTTTGTTCTGGGGAGTGAATGACGTCGCTGATAAGTGAAGACTCATTCATAAATACTCGGTTATGCTATATATTTCAAAATAAAATTCAACGTAATACAGAAATTGTGATTGCAAAAAATTTCACGAATCGTGAAGCGAACCGTGAATCAGGGTGCCGTGATTTTTTTGATTTTTGCAAAAGTATGCCGTGATTTTTTCACTTTTTGACCGTGATTTTGGGACTACCCTAATAATTATGTATGACAATTCCCTGATGGGAAAAAAATCAAATGGACAACCAATTTGGAACTTATTTATACCTGGAAATCAAAGCATACAATAGGTTAAAAAAATAGGTTTGGAGCTGGCAGAACAACACAACATGAATATGATTGGCAAGTTTCTTGAAAATCTCCAATTTCTTCAAATACAAAGCATAATTTGAGACCCAACAAATGTTACAGCATGACGATTAGGGGAAATAAAAAAATAACAAAATATAGATCATGAAATAATTTATAATTTAGAAAACCTATTTGAAATAGAAAACACAAATTACCGATGCGGATGAATCTTCAGAGACTGAGCAGGTTTCTTGAGCTGAGATAAAAACAAAGGAGGCATAGTCGTCAAACAACCGTCCCACTCGCCAGTCATTCACATAAAATCTAACCAACCTGGTCACTTCTACGGTTTTATTTCTAGTAATAACATGACATAGTAATCGTTTCCAAATAAAACTTTAATTTCTACTATCATAATTCTCTGGGCAGAACCAAACAATATCAAGGTTAGACTGGAAGGTCAGAGAGCATACTAAAGAAAGTAGGCCTACCAATGGCTACCATTATTAACAATTTTCTCCTAGCGTTTAATAGATTTCTACTGAATCTTATCTAGTACTACACAAACAAACATCCTATTAATATACTTTCGTTTTATTTTAAATCCAAACAAATGGCTGATCACTACATCCAAACAAGTTAATTTTAAAAAAATCACTGCACTAATGAATGAATTAATTATGTGTAGCAGATGACGATTAAAACCACTTTAATACGAAAATGCAGTTAAATCACACATAATACTTCACACTTAGAGCCCTATAGGATAATAAACAAGTTACATAAAAACAGTTCTATAACTGCTAATTCAACAGACTGCGCTACAGATTAAGTACAAAATATAGCATTAAAAAAACTTCTTACGAGTTCTTTGTACTTGTCATTGGCAACAATTGTCTTTCCAAAATCAATTGATCCATAGACAACCGATTGTTCTTGCTCCTTCTCCAAAATTCCTACGATAAACATGGTAAAAATGTTCTATTCAAAAGAACAATTGCACAGTAAATGAATAATAATGCCTACAGATACGATGTGTCCGAACTGTAATGGCTAATCTACTTATTTCGCGCTAATGCACTGGATGTCCATGAAAGAACGTTGAAACACAAACATATTCATTGATATCGGTTTTACTTGAGGCAAGGATGATTCACCCACACAATAAGATCTCCACAGTATAAAGAAGAACAATGAAATATTTTTCCTATGCCAAAAGGCAAAACAAATTACATTCATGAGAGACTTTGGATTTGTTAGTCTTACATTAATCAATGTCTAAAATTACATAAATTATATATTCATATGGAACAAGAAACAAGCAGTAATCCAAACCAGGGATAATGGACTGAGCTGTCACTCTGTAGCCCCTGTAGTCCACGACGACTGTACCCAGAGTGTACAGTCCCTCAGGGTCGACTCCAGAATAGGCCTTCACTCCTTGCAGATCACAGCCCTGAAAAACAAAGCAATTACACAAGTATTGAAAGCGTACAGTTGACAGCAACAGTCACCATCCCTGGTTAAGTCATTACTTAACCATTTAATGACTGAGATTCCCATTCCATGTGAATGTGTGTATGTGATTCCCATTCCATTTACTATACTTTGGAAGGTAAAGGAAACCATTTTGTACAACAGAGTCAAAAGATCCGAAGTTCAGTTGAATGTTCCTTAGGCATGTAGACATGGCCATGCAACTGTGTAAGTGACATAGCTCATCAGGTGGTAAGGTAAGGTAAGGCAATTGCTCAATTACGATGTGCCTCCTCTATCAATATTAGTTCTCATGTCCTGTTGCTGAGAGCCAATCCACAGTCACTTGAAACAGAAACCAACGTCCGAAATCATCATCCAACATAGATATCATTGTTCTCATTAACTGGGCAATTTTAAATCTTAAGTTCTCATATTTTGGTCTCTTATATTTATAAACAATCGGTTTCTAATGGTAGTCGTCACTTCAAGGTATAAACCGAACAGAAATTGTACATCAACAGCTATGTCCAACACTCTGTACAGAGGTTGAGCACTACAACAGTATGACGGCTTGCAGTTAGCACTTGGCAAAAGTCCTTAAATAAAACAACGATAACAAGGTTCTTATAGTCAGTTGCCTAGCAATATCAAGTAATTTATATATTGCCAGTAGATACGGGTGCTATATAAATACAAGAACATGTAAGGTACTTACTGGAGCTACATAAGCAGCAGCATCACCTCCGAAGTCCTTGAAGTGATCTTTAACATCAAAACCAAGACTCAGAAAGATGTTGTTCCACAGGAACATCTGCATCCTACAGAAATGTTCAGCATCATCAACATACACGAATACTTGGGAAACTTATTTCAAAGTCTTTAGAAAAATTAGGTATCATGCAACATTCAATAACTTCTGAAATGCATTAGTAATAATAACGCAACATTTTAGTTATAACAATAGAAAATTGTACAAACAGTAATGCTTACTAAACATCTACACTTGCTAACTAAACTAAAAATAACATTCAAGAGATAATAATTTTAATTTGTTTAATTATAAATTACTTTAAGTTCATAAAAAGCAATGTAAATGCTAGTGATACAATGTCATGCAACTGAATTTCTTTACAGAACCTTCTAAGTAGGCCCTACTACTCAAATCTAACAAATAATAGAGTTCACCCTAAAAAACTATATCTAAAAGAAATACAAGTATTGCTTAACATTTGAACAACAAGAATTGCCGAAAGTGACAGGTGGGGGACACCAGCGCAGTACATAGCTAACGTGTTAAAGACCATAAAAGTCACAAATGGGAAAAACAAATGCTGTACACTACAATGGAGAAATTATCCAGTCTCTTACTTGGTATCCTCGCCTGGATTGATGGCCATAATGTTTCCGTCAATAACAGACATTGCTCCTCTCGTGGCAGCCACAACAAAATCGCTGTGAACCTGCAAGCAAATACAACGGAGGCAGATGAATACTCAGTAAATATGAAATTAATTATACAACTGTACCTTATGCAAAAATGTCACAATAACAATAATATACCTAACAAATAGATACTCTGTAAAACATGATCACACTACAGACACAGATTCACACTAAATAAAAATGTAGTGACTTGACCATGCACACAAATTGAAAGAAGAACACTACAGATTCAAATGAATACCTAATAGAATTGTAATTACAATTTAATTATTTGAGATTCAAAATAACAACATTGCAAAATTTAACCAACGACGCTGCACAAAATAATTTGTAATCATGAATTGTAACAAAAACTTATATTATAAATAAATACTTTTAAGAAATGGAGAAATCTACTGAAAACTCAATCGTAGACACAAATGAACTCTTTATAAAATGTAATTTCTTACAATGTTGTAACAAATTGCAAAGTTACACAACAATAGAAGAACGTTACCTTAAAGATGGTTCGCTCCCTGATGAGTCGCTCCGGCAGATGTTTCCTCGGCAGTTCCCGAGTCGTCTGAAGTTCCTCGTTCCAGTCGCGCGTCTGACCAGGGATGTGTTCCTCGTAGCCAAGACGTGATGAGAAGGCTGGTCGAATGGAAAACAGAAAGATACACAATACAGTGATCGGCTGAAATGGAAAATATTTATCCACAAATTCTCAAAATAAAGATTAATAACAAAAGTTAATCAACAGATTGATAACAATGGGTAAGATAAAGATTGACAACAAGTGAGACAAGGATTGGAAAGATATAGCATCAGTAACAACATGCAAGTACTTAGTTACTTACTCACTTATAACTTTGCCCTTCCCATGCAGTTAGCATATCGGGCGACACAACTCCTCCGCTCAGCTCTATCCATCGCCAGCTTCTCAGCTTCAGGTAAAGTAAAGTAAACTAAAGAAGTTAATATTGTTTTAGTTTTCTCCGATAATCACCAAGAGCTCACCATCTTCCGCTCGTATATAGTCGACGCTGTGGTCCATCAGAGGCGACATCCAGCTGTGAACTTGGTACGGTGTAGCGACACGCTCAAACGGATGTTTCTGTTGTCTACCAGACAAAGAAAATGAACTGTTAACACATCATCACATAAAGCAACAGCAAATGACATCAGCTCTCCCTTAAAACCCTTTGATGCCGAGAGTGTAGTAAAATGTATGGGAAATCCTATACCCTCCGGCATTAAAGGGTTAAGATGTTTACACAGCATCTCTTTCAGATCTACCAACCCATGCAGAGGATATCTTATCAGCAGCTGAAACAACTGCTTTTGGTGTCGCACTTTACGGTATGACACCAAGTTTGCAAATGTGCGTCTCTTCTCCTGGAATGACCATCCCTTCTCAATCTTGTGTAAAGAAAGGTCTCTCCCATATTTGTCCGCTACCTCAAGACGCTTTAAATTCCCAAGAACTCCCATGATGAGACCCCCTCTGAATAGTGTATACTGCAAGAGGTGCTTTACCAATGTCTATATACTGTTCAATACTTTTATTTTAGTAAAACTAAGTGTTCAATGCAATTAGACATTTGTACAGATTGTTAAGAGTATCAAAAAGCATTCATAGCTTTTCAAAATCACAAAGCACTGACCTCTTTTTCAATAGATTCTGAAAATTTCTCTTAAAGGCAGGACTTATCTAAAAGAAAACAGTACGAATTTTTTTTAAGCAACGCTTTAATAGTAATTTTAAAAACCAGATTTTCAACCATCACCATAACACACATAAATAAACGAAAACCTTCACCAAGGATGCTATGAAAAAATAATATCGCCAGAATACACACAGAACACATTAACTTTTCCCTGCAACGTTAAGTATTTCAATCATCCTCAAACATCTAACAGTCTTTTGCACTATGTACAATTATTGTACAAAACAACATTTCCCAAAGCACATTTATAAATTGATAGTCAGCTACACTAAAATTCTCACCTGGCCAAGCAGATCAATGAGGGAATGGAAAACATGTTTCTGACCAGCAGGTTTCGGGTTGAACTCTTCTTGAGTGCATCTATTAAGCAAATACAAACCCTTAAAATATAAAAAATTTCAAAAACAATACTTCCACATATGTCTAAATTATTTCTTTAAACTGCCTCTTAATACAATTCATCAGGCAGGCTGAGTGATATATTGAAATAGCATCAATCAAAAGTACTCACACAAATGTAATAAAAATCTGAATACAAATATATTATTTGAAAATCTGATGCCAAGCACTTACTGGTTGACGTAGAAGCCGTGCGTTGAGGCCGTAATGTGATATCTTTTGTCCTCTAACGTTACGATATAAATGTAGAGGAGATCACCGTGCATCCGGCGGTTTCCAGGTGGTGGGTTCCACCCGCTGTACGTCAGCACTTTCAGGCACTGTGGACCCTGGCGTGTGTCAAGCAAAATACACGAATTATGGAATCACAAATTATGTACGTCAGCACTTTCAGGCACTGTGGACCCTGGTGTGTGTCAAGCAAATTACACGAATTATGGAATCACAAATTATGTACGTCAGCACTTTCAGGCACTGTGGACCCTGGCGTGTCAAGCAAATTACACGAAATATGGAATCAACAATTATGTAAATAATAAATTATTCTTATCCACGAATGATACTCTCTCAAACAGCTAATGAAAATTTAGCACATAAAATAACAGCAGAACAGTAAAAAAAATAAAACAAAAGTTCAATAGCTTTACAAAAACTGCTCTCCTTACAATCATCTTCTCATCTACGGTCTTTTAATAAGACATCTGATTTTTCAAGCAATCGTATATTTTCCACTCAGCAAAAAGTTTTATTCAAGTGTCAGACTGTCAGTACACTTTCCTTATTGGACAGTGTCTTAGAACATTCCCACAAGACATAGCAGCAAAGACATGTGGGAGCGTTACCTTGAGGTCCTTCTGGATCGGATGAAGCGGCAACAGAGGACGCTCTCTGCTTCCTGGCATGATGAACTCTGGTGGCATAAAGTCAGCCGCCTCCGAACGCGTCGCTGACTTCTTCTCTGGAAAATACAAAGCACATACTCAATCATTACTCATATACACATGTATAGTTACTTTACAATAGTGAATCATGTCACACAAATGCTTCAGGAGAAACAGCTTTATAAGTTACAGTCACATAAGTCACAGGAGTAGATGGAATGCATCCAGAGGAATCAGGTAGAAATGAAACACAACTGATTTTACTCAAATGAAGTGGTCTGGAGAGATCACAAGTTTCCCTACATGAATACGTCAATCAAGTCTGATGTGAAATCGTTCAGAAAATTCATCATAGCACTTCAGTTAAAAGACAGCAATAATGGTGCTGGTCCAATGTGCAATTTTGCATAAAAGAGGCGATCCCTTCCACAGTGTTATTCAAGAGGTAGTAACTTAAAACCCAAAGGACAGCTTTATGGGATTTCCTTGGCAACCAATAACATAAACAAATCATCGATAAATTCACTTCAAAACTCACCCATAATATTGCCATTCGTCACGATGTTTAAGAGCGACAGTGAGTTACAGTCCAATCCATTGTAAGAATCCTGTAAGTCAATCGATTTGAGCAAATCACGAACGTGTCGCACATGAATTCGCGCTTCTCGAACGGTGTAAGGCTCTACAGAAAAGAACAATGACTTTGACAATGGAGCGCCTGAATAATCAATCTAGTTTACGATATCAGTCATTTCAGCATACAACCAGCAAATCTAAAATAAAACACCAAATGATGCAATACAGAGTTTCAGTAAGCTCTGGACAGAGAGGCTTTAAAACAGTCAAGTGGAAATTCTTAGCAGCAACCAATACAGTCAGTAAGTATGTTAGGCGTAGAAAAAAAATTGTTGTGTTTCCGGTAACCCGACCGACCCATTTTTACGGCCGCGACCCAAATATGTTTTTAAAAAATTTTTATTCAAATTTTTTTTCTTTTTCAAAAAATATTTTTTTAACAATTGTATTGACATAACATAAGAGACGTCAACAAAATGAAATTAAAAGGACTGTTTCTAGAGCAGTTTTAGGTGCAGACAGTCGGGAAATAGGCAGTTTATGCTTGCTTAGAACACGTACTTTGTTTCAGCGTGCAAAAAAGACTAGTGGGGTATACTTTTTCGGATAGTCACTGCATAAAAATATTTTACAAAATAAAAATATTTTCCAACCTACCTACCCAATTTTTTTTAGCTCTGTTACCGGAAACACAACATTTTTTTTAAGGCCATTTTGTACACATTTTCTAATTCGAGCGCCTCTGAGTAGTTTCCTTGAAGAGGCGCTATATAAATACTTGAATGAATGAATGAATAAAGACCTTACAATAACCTCACAAAGGCACTCAACGTAGCCACCCAACAGTGCAATGTTAAACACAAAACTAAAAACAATGCAACTGGACGGAAATATACATACCTTCAACAACTTTCAGGACGGACCCTTCCTTGAGGCCTTCGATGCTCTTGAGCTCCGAGAAATTGTCGAGTGTCGTGCCATCGAGTTGTAGCGTGAAGCACGTCCGGTGACACGTCTCTTCCTTATCGACGAGAACCTGATAGATCTCTTGCACAAGTTCCATAGAACTTACCTAGAAAATTCACAGCATAATGCTGCTATATCATATATCTTTCCGCACAATAATTAATCTAATCTAATCTAATATCTCAGTCCTTCATCCTTTGTAGGTCAGTAAACGAGCAACATCGTCCTGTAACCGAAGTACTGTGGCCGTGTTTTCATCTCAAACAAATAATCTCAACACCATCAATTGATTCTCACGCTAAAAAATTTCAAAAAATAATAATTACATTGCAATTTATGTGAAAATTTGACTGAAATGAGCAGTCTAACAATGATAATAGATAAAATCAGTTACAACTTGAAGAAAATAAATGAAATTGAGACGAGGTGCCATTGAATTGACATTGACTTTTAATCTTTTATCCGTTTGCCCCGAGAATATCCGCTGAAAACGGGCTTAAAATTTAAAAATTAACGGGTAAAGGGTGACTTACTCTCAAAACAGTTGGATCCACTGACACATTGACTATTTTAAATGACCAATTTACCAAATGATCCACGTGACTACAAAAAAGTAGATGAACAAAGCAATTGATACACGACTAAACGATCAAAGTCAACACTAACCGGCAAATCGAAAGCATCAACTCCAGGCACGGCAATTTTAATATTAAATCCAGCATCCTGGATCATCACCACCTCTTCACCATTCTCTTCAGCATTCTTTTCCGCTTCAGATGCCTCTTCAGCGCTCTTTTCCACCTTGGCTGCGTCTTCAGCACTCTTTTCCACCTTGGCTGCGTCTTCAGCATTCTTTTCCACCTTGGCTGCGTCTTCAGCATTCTTTTCCATCTTGGCTGCGTCTTCCACGTTCTTTTCCACCTCGGATGCCTCTTCCTTGCTTCCATTGAGGCTCTCCTCTCCACCAACACAATTCGGATCGTGACCATTTGGTATCAGAATACCATCTGCCACAAAAACACATTCCGTCATAACTCTCGACATTCAATTCTCTGCTCTAACAACCTATGTACGTCGTCATATGCTCCGCTACATTGGACGGTTCAGTCAAATTTTTTTTTAAACCTTTCAGAGTGCATTTATTCACATCAGGCAGTATAGGTACTCATACATGTAGGTCCTATTTTAAGCATCTTGATCTACAAACTCACGTGTATGTACACATTCTGTATGACCAATTTGTATCAGTGACCTAGGGTAAATAAATAAATAAAAATATATGCAGAATTAAATCAACCTTTTGCACACATCTTTCCAACAGCCGTGCAACTCCGATTTTAAATACCTAATATTACCTTAGGAGATTAATACCAGATTAAAGGGATAAGTCCAGTGGATTAGAGGCAGAGCAGCAGGGATCCAATAATCTGGACACGTAATCTGAAAGACGTCAAAAGCGGATTACTGAGAACACAGTCCATGTCATCGTGCAGATCACTCCAGAAAATAAATGTGCAAAAATTAAAAGCAATTCCTGACAACATCAGATCTCATCATTGCAGCATTCACATATGTGCGTTTATCTATATAAATAAAAATGAAACTTTCCAATAGTTCGGAACATGATCACGCCGAAAGTGACACACCGATTGTTATGAAACTTTTACAACACCTTCCATTCCAATAGAACAGTGATAAATTATGCTTTTTTCCCGAAAAAACCCAACCTTTTCCACAAAAAGTGAACTTTGCAATCCGTTCGACCGCCATTTGCAAAATCAACAAAACACCACGGCTGCCAGATTTCATAAACGCCTTCCCAAACACAGCAGACGAAACATGAATGACCTCCCGTGCTGTGACGTCATAAGCGAAGCGGCCTTTAATCATTATTCGACTCTATCCGATGTCAGCAATGGAAGGAGCGGAGGGAGCGGGACGAGTGCTGTGACGTCATAAGCGAAGCGGCCTTTAATCATTATTCGACTCTATCCGATGTCAGCAATGGAATTATTCGACTCTATCCGATGTCAGCAATGGGAGGGGGAGGGGGAGGGAGGGGGGAAGCTTTTCTGCCACAGCAACGCGTGGCTGGGTACAGCTAGTATATAATATATACGAACATGCATACAATTACTTTACAAACCTCTGATATCACTGCAAACAAAGACATAGAGAGGAAGTAGCAGAAGGTGATGTAAAAATGTACAAGTCTTGAGAATACGAGAAACAAAACCAACCAGAGGAAACATACCAACGCTCAAAAACATTGCATGCATAAACAACGATGCAACTAGGCTGCCATTTCATATTCATCTTATAATGACCACATATATAAAATGGCAAAAACAGATTATAAACTGAACCACAATCTGCCCATAACAGAAATAAATAAGGTCCATGCTATAAAACTACTGCTCGCAAAGATTTACATCCATTCAGACCATCTCCATTTTAAAAAAAAACAATATGGCCGCTCCAGACTCAGATAACATGTAGAGCACAACCTTCCACAGCCCGTCAACTATATAAGCAATGAGCAAAATCAGAGTAACAAACATAATAAACAACAAACACAAAGTTGGAAGATGAAAACAAAGTTGGTTTTTTTTAAATCATCGAAAAACAGGCTTCAGCATTCAAAACATAAACGACAAAACTAAAAAAAATTACCCAGAAATGCATTTCACCACTTGAACTTCTGACAGTAAAATTTCTGATTAGCAAATATCTGGACTGATGCTAAATTTGTCCTAAATTTATCTGCCGTTTGTTATGCATCCACATATTCTCAATATTTTGTGGTGGATGTATTGAAGTATGTTTGCTTAGGCGTAAAAAAAAGTGTTGTGTTTCCGGTAACGCGACCGACCCATTTTTAGGGCCGCGACCCAAATATTTTTGTAAAAAAATTTTATTAAAAAAAAAAATTCCCCCCAAAAAATTTTTTTTCCAAAAATTTTTTTTTTTTTTCAAATTTTTTTTTTAACATTTGTATTGACATAACATAAGAGACGTCAACAAAATGAAATTAATAGGACTGTTTCTAGAGCAGTTTTAGGTGCACACAGTCGAGAAATAGGCAGTTTATACTTGCTTAGAACACGTACTTTGTTTCAGCGTGCAAAAAAGACTAGTGGGGTATACTTTTTCGGATAGTCACTGCATAAAAATATTTTACAAAATAAAAATATTTTCCGACCTACCTACCCAATTTTTTTTAGCTCTGTTACCGGAAACACAACATATTTTTTTTTTGGCCTTACCCACTTGCTGGGACGTGGATGGTCATAGCCCCATACTACAACCAAGCTTCTGGTGGACATATTCTCCATTAAGAAGATTGTTAGCATACTTACCTCGCCGCCACATGTATAAATAGTCCCTCATAAAAAAGTGATGCTCAAACTGTGATTCAGTCTGGTACAACCCAAGAGCAATCATTGGTAAAACCTGTCTCAAAATGACAGGCAAAGCTAAAGTCGGTTTACGACTTCCGTGGCCCAAAGTCAAGAGCTGGGTTCAGACATCCGTGGGCGCTAACTCCAAATCAAAGTAAATTAACAAAGGCTGACATCTGAATGCAAAGTTCTAAGCTTACGTGATAAGCTCTCTTCTTTCTAATTAAACATCTATAGGTCAAATAATATTTACAAGCATTGCACAAGTACTGTTAACTAATAATTTTATAAGTATTTTGTAATATTATTTTAAAAGCATTAAATTATTAATTTAGATTGCACTTTACAGTGACTTGGGTCAGCCTTCAGAAAATAAGTACCGTAGTAGCCAAACTTACTAACTAGTGCTGAATATAAAGTTCTGTTAAATATTCGATCTGGATTCTGAAATGATCTCCGTTCAAAACTGCATATTAAATCTGACCAATGAAACTTTGTTTAGTAAATCTCTCAAGTTCTTTTTCTTTTGCCATGGCTGGGCTGGGAGCACTGCTGAGTAGGTTTCTTGAAGGGGCAATATATATAAATCCATTGAATGAATATATATGAATGAATGAATATATGCAGGTTGAAAAGCATGGATCTGCATTAAGACTGACCAGTAAAACATATTTGCCAGTCTACAGAATCAGAAAGTTAGGGAAGCGCGGTCATAAGCACTAACACTACAACAGCCTAGGCACCGATTAACCAGCATGCATAGAATCTGCTTGTCTTGGACAGCATGTTTTTTTTTCCACAATAATCCTCATTTAATTTCAAACTGACAAACAACTGTTTGATTTTTGGTCTGAACAGATGCTCATAAGTTATTGCAGGATTTGAATTTAACAGTTTGGCAGCCATGCAAGGCACTCGTCACGACCTCCTGCTCAATTTTACCAGCACAATCTGTGGAATGGAAGGCTGAGACGACCTTTGGTAGGGTAGAGAGAAGTGATACCACGTCCCCGCACTCTTCATGCCCGAGTGTTACCAAATGCTACCATAAACACCACCTGACATGTTGACACGAATTATATACTTAGATGTGTGCGTGTGTGAATTGTATGCAGTAATTTAATGCAACCAATAATCAATAATGCCAAGTCAATGCATGGCCATGTAGGGAGCTGAGGGTAGGTTCAATGATTACAGAAACAGACACTCTTTTGTAGCATACCGACATATCTTGTCGGTCGACTTTATTTGCCACTATGTCAATGTCAACAATGTCACCCCACGTCATTGTCATATTGACACCATGTGATCTTCGACACTATGCAATAAGAGCTGATGCAAGCCGTCGAAAGTCATGTGTCCAGATTAATAAAGACATCGGTACTCACGGGCTACAACAGTTTACGTCTAAATGGCTACCATTGAACATCCATCACTCCACTGATTTTGCGATCATCGGTATTACCCCCCCCCCCCTTCGGCCTCAGCGCACACACATACACACTCACACAACAATGCAACTTAAACAATTTTATTCGCAAACTTTACGACCGCACACACATCTAGGCACACAATCTCCAGCATTAGAGATGCAGGCGATTTAGAAAATTGTTCGTCCCAAGCAATAAAACGGCACAACTCCCTGCATCCAGCCCGAACAAACATACTACAACAGTGGTAAGTACACCCCTATGCCATACCGGTTTTGGGGTCCGTTTTCTCCGCAGCCCCGACGACGGCATTTTTTATTTCGTGCGACGTGGTGGTAGCCGCGTGCTGATCGTTCTGTTCTATCGTGGCCATACTACCGACACGCTAAAACAAAAGAAAATTCGGATCGACAACTATATTGCTCTATCTGTGCTCACCACACGTGTGCTACTCTTTGCATTGAGTCCAAGGACATAACTTTCACCTCGTCTCAAGCTCCACTTGCTGCCGGAAGCCAAAGATGTTGCATTTAAGTAGAGTCTACACGTCGTCGGAAAGACACTATACGCCACCACGATATGGACGGAATGCAAATAAATTAAATCAATAATAATTTTATTATTCGTTTAATTCAAGGAAAGGTTAATTGCTGTAAGAAAAAGCTACAATTATTATATATTATAGGAATTTTGTGATCTTTTAAATGGGATAACACGCTGGCGTATACAGCGAGAGGTAGCGAGTTCGCGCCCCGTAGGGCGGACATGCGTTGTAGCCTTGTAAGCTGCTATTGGCGCCGTGTATTGAAGGCTGTCTCAAACTGTCTGTTCTATTAGTAGTTAAGACTAATGTCTTCTGTAATTTGCTTTCTTGTGAATTGGTTAAATTGCATAAATGTACACTGTAAATCTGTAACCGATTGCGGTCTGTCAACCTGATTGTTTCAATAAAAATAATCAATGTTCTGAACAGTGACGCCCTCTAGTGATTATAACTGATTCGCACATAGAGCAGTGTGGCTATCGCTTGATGGCAGCACTGCCTCTTCACCAGTCAACTTTTCCATTTATCCCTGTTGTCGTCTTCAGACACATCCGAAAAACCTTTTTAAAAATCATTATCTAAGAGATTAGCCTACTATACAGTAGGCATACTGTTGAAGTTTGTCTATGAAGCACAGCGGCTCCTATCATCAGACCTTAGCTGCTAACAGGGCCGGATTAAGCAATGTCGGGGCCCTGTTCGGAAAGTTTTTGTGGGGGCCCTTTTGCGGAAAATTTTTGAAATTTTTCCGGAAAATCCTACCATTTCATGCGCCAAAAAAGTTGATGACCTTTTTTTTTTTTTTTTTTAGTCATCCGCCGAAATTTTTTGGAAAATCCTACCATTTCATTCGCCAAAAAAGTTGATGACTTTTTTTTTTTTTTTTTTTTTAGTCATCCGCCGAAATTTTTGGAAAAATAGTCGTGTGGCAAAAATTTGCAAAAATTTTTTTTTTCTTACATTTGTGGGGGCCCCCTAAAGTGTGGGGGCCCCTGTTCGGCCGAACATGTTGAACATGCCTTAATCCGGCCCTGGCTGCTAATAGATGTGTTCAACAGATTGAACAGAAAGATTTCCATAGAGCAGCGTCTGTAGCCTATAGGCCTAGACAATGTACGCAATCATAACAAAGACAAGACAGAATGGGCCATAGGCGAAGGGGAAATTTCAGTGGGGTGGGTAAAGATTTATGTCAGCTAATTTAATCAGTGCACGCCGATTGTCGTACAGCGACGTAAGTAGGCCAGGTGCAAATTGCCGCGCGGCGTCTGCACAGGTGATTGTCTGGACAGCACGTGACGTCTAGACGAGCGTACGTTAATTGTACAAGAAGGGAGTGGAAGTGAAGAAGGGGAGTTGCGTGTTGAGAGCCGTTGAGATAGGCTGTAAGAGTTGTTGTTGAGTTGCGATAGAGTAGACTGATGAAGATAGTAGTCGTGTAGTTGTTATGATAACGCAAGTGTAGTCATTGTTGTGTTGTTGCGGATCGTTTTACTTTACATCGGATTTTGGAGTATAATAAGAAGAGTTAAACACGTCGTCGTTGTTGGTTAACAAAACAGTGAAAGACTGTAGATTCTTTAACCTAGCCATTTAGCTAATGAAACAGTTATCTAGGGATAGGCCTACGCTACCACGAACTTATACGAAGAAGCTTCCGAAGAGACTGAAGGTCACACGTAGAGAAGAAGAGGGAAAAGACTTGTGACATTTGGTGTCGTTGCGGTGAGATAACGATCCAAGTTGCAGGATAACGATCCAAGTTGCAGGATAACGATCCAAGTTGCAGGAGAACGATCGTAGTTACGAACGGAGGGATTCTATTCAATCAACAGACGTTGTGGAGGAACGGACGCTGTGAATTTATCGAGGAGCCGAGCACACGGGAGAAGCAACGATACATCGAGCATCCGTACGTCAGTGAGAAACGACAACACAACGACTACGAGGTAGAAAAAACTTGCTTGTCTATTGAAGTTTGCTTAAAGAATTGAAGTCAGTCAATTGCAAACATTTGAAGAGTAGCCTACTATTTATCGACTAGCATCAGTAAAGTAAAGAAGTAAGATGGAGAAACTTACGGAGAAAAAGCAAGCAAATATTAAGAAGATGTCTACTGATAGACTGATAAAACTGCTAATTGAAGCAGATCTAGACGCAGAAGAAGTTGAACAAATGTCGAGGGAAGAATTGATGAGAAATTTAGCCGAGGTTTGGGCTAAGAAAGAAGAAGAAGGTGCTGTCGGAGGCGCTGCGGAGAAGCCAGTGGAGAAGCCTGAGGCACCGATGTCTATGGAGGCGTTGCTGCAATTCATGATAATGAAAGAGGAGCAGCGTAAACAAGAGGAGAAAGAGCGTAAACAAGAGGAGAAAGAGCGTAAACAAGAAGAAAAAGAGAAAGAAGAGCAGCGCAGACAAGAGGAGAAAGAGCGTAAACAAGAGGAGAAAGAGCGTAAACAAGAGGAGAAAGAGAAAGAGGAGCAACGAGCGGAAAGAGCAGAAAAATTAGAAAGGATAAGACAACAAGAGATAGACATGCAGAAGCAACAGTTCCAGCTTCAGTTAGAACAAATGAAAATAGATCGTGACGAATCAGAACGAAGAAGGATGGAGTTAATGATAGAGTACGAAAAAGCAAGAAAAAGCGATGAAGAAATACGAAAGCAGCAGATTGAGGACAAAAAGGCTCGCGAGGAAGAAAAAGAAAAGATGCGTTTACAAGAACTGGAGAGAGCAGAAGAAATTCGTCAGGAAGAATTTCAAGCCGGAAAAGACAATTTGGAAAAAGCAGAAAGAGAAAGAGAAGAGCAGATGCAGTTAGAACAAAAGAAACTTGCTATCAAGGAGGCTCAACTTAAAGAAATGGCCATTGAAAAAGAAGAACGCAGAAAGCAGTTAGAACTATTACAACAGAAGATAGAACAGGAAGAACTGCGGAGAATCGAAGATCAAGATCGACTGAAGAAGAGAGACGAAGATGATCGTAAGAGCCGAGAAGTGTCAGAACAGATTAGACTCAAAGAAAGTGAGACAATGGTGTCCAAGATTAAGAAGATAGGTGACGCAATGAAGCATGTGTTACCGAAGATGCCGTATGATATGATGGAAGTGCCATTATATTTTGAAACAGTTGAAAATGCATTCAATAGCTTCGCTGTGGAAAAGCAATATTGGGTGAAATTGTTGTTGCCATTGATGACCCCGAGAGCGCGAACGGTATTGAATCGATTGTCATTTGAGAATTTAGATAAATACGATGCAGTGAAAGAGCATTTGTTGAAGGAATTCAAGTTAACAGCTCGTGAGTACAGGTCAAGGTTTGCAGATGCCAAGAAGACAGCCGAAGAAACGTATACGATGTTCACGGCTAGGCTGAAGAACCTGTTGAATTATTATGTCCGAAGTAGACGAGTGGACAAAGACTACGAGAAGCTGTTTGATTTGTTAGTGGCGGATAAGCTGAAAGAATGTTTACCACCAGGTCCACTACAGTTTGTCTTAGCAAAAGAGGGCACAGAATGCTTGGAAGCTAGTAATGTTGCAGATCTCGCAGATATACATGTAAACAATCGGATTGGTGTGATGTTCCAAGACAAACCGAAATTTGAAGCATGGGACAATAGTCCAAAGCAACCCAAGTGGAACAAGGATAGCAAAGACACCGGAAGCCAAGCCAAGAGTAATGATGCAAAGAAAGATGATTATTCTGGAAAGCAGTGGTCGCAAGATAAACAACAGTCAACGTGGGACAGACAAGCCTACAATCGAACTCCGCCGCTGGGACGCCCAACAGAAAGTAATGCATCTTACACGCCGTACAACAAGTGGGAGAACAAGGAGCAAAGAAGTTTTATCAAGAAGCGTTGCCACAATTGCAATTCTGATAAACACCTAATAAAACATTGCCAAGCACCAGGAGCGGCAAATCTGAGGAAGAACTTTAGCAGAAGTGCAGAAAATCTTCGAGTAAACCAGATACAAGTGATAAATGCACCTCCTGGTTGGGAAGAACAATGCAACCAAGAAACAGAAGTAAAGTCAGTGATGAAGTGTACGCCGCAGTTCACCATACTGAAAGAAGCGATAAAGACTACTTCCATTGCAGAAAATTGTCGAGAAACAAAAAGTAAAGAGGAGTGTCAACGCATAAAGAAGATATCGTTGCAGCATGTAAATGTGGAGATACGTGGGACTGATGGGCAGCCTGTGCAAGTCGAGGCGTTGATTGACTCGGGGACCGAGATACCAGTAATCAACGAGGAACTACTGAAAGGAACGACAGTAGAAGAAATCGGCAGAGTTCATTTGCAATGTGTAGCTGGAGAGCCGATTCCAGCTAAGTTGGTGAAAATCGAAGTGCGGATGAGCGGTCGTAACGAAGGAGCAGCTACAGAGGACAGGACAATAAATATCGCGCCATATTTAACTTTAGTGTGTGCCAGCATTTCAGCAGAACTGTGTAAAGAAAATCCAGAAAAGTTCCTGCTACATCCAGAGATAATTGCAGAACTGAAAGAGGTTCCACCAATCAGTATATTGCAAGGAGAGCTACAAGCGAATGTGACTACAAGAGCACAAAGTCGGAGAGCAGAAGTCGAAGACGGAGAAGATGAAACGATAAACGAAAGTTCGCAAGAAGATGACACGGAAAGCGAAGATGAACTCAGCATCCAAGATGACGAAAGAACAACATCTGAGAACAATGAAACTGAAGAAGAGATGGCTGCATGTGAACGAAATGATAGTGAAGATTCCGGAAGCGACGCTGAACTGGAGACAAGTATGAGGGACTTGTTCACAGAGAATTCGAACGATGAAAGACAGCTGGAAGATGCGAAGAAATTCGAGGAGCAGCAGAGAAATGACGAGTCACTGAAATCGTGGTGGAGGATCGCTGAAGACCAAGGATCAGAGTTTATCGTGGTGAATGGATTGCTGTATAAGAAGCATCAAATGCTGGATCAGCTTGTGTATCAGTTGGTGTTACCGAAAGAGAGAAGAATTCAAGTAATGGAATTAGCTCACGAGTCAGTATTTGGCGGACACTTGGGAGAAGAGAAGACACGAGAGAGAATCAAGTTGTCCTTTGTCTGGCCAAAGATGCGTCGAGACGTGGTGAAATTTTGTAAGTCCTGTGAGAAGTGTCAGCTGAAGGCACGAAGTTTGGTGATGGATCGAGTGCCGATTACACCAATTCCAAGGGAAGATGTTCCATTCCGACGGATGACTATGGACGTGGTAGGCCCAATAGAACCGAAGTCAGCAGCTGGGCATAAGTATTGCTTGTGCATAGTGGATTCATGTACAAGATGGCCGACAATCTTCTTGCTGAAGTCATTGACTGCTAAGGCTGTGTGCGAAGCTTTGATGAAGCTTTTCATTGACGTGGGGGTGCCGTCTGTGATCACCAGCGACAGAGGCACGAATTTTACAGCCAGTCTTACAAGAGAATTTTTGAAATTGATGGGATGCTGTCCACGATTCGATTCACCGGGGCATCCAGAGGCAGCTGGATTAGTTGAGAGATGGAATCAGACGTTCAAGAAGATGGTACATCATGTCATTGTGGAAAATCCAAGACAGTGGCATAAAATCATTCCGTTTACCGTATGGGCATTGAGAGAAGTTCCCAACGCAACGACAGGAGTGGCACCATATCTGCTGGTGTATGGAAAAATGCCAAGAGGACCATTAACTATCTTAAAGGAAAGCTGGACCAAAGAAATAAATCTACCGCCAAACATTGGAGTACAACCAGCAAAGTACCTGAAGAACTTAAGAGCAGACATGGAGAAAGCTTTGATATTTGCTGAGAATTGTGCAGAGGAAAAGCAAAAACAATACGCCAGTCAATACAACAAGAGGGCCAAGGATAAAGAATTCGAACCCGGAGAAAACGTCATCGTCCTGTATCCAACGTCAACCAATAAATTGATCTCACGATGGCATGGTCCATGTACAGTGCTACAAAGAAGATCCAAGTATTCGTATCTGGTGGACATGAATGAAAACGGCCGACGAATCGTCCATGCCAACAAAATGAGGAAGTTCATCGCAAGAACATTATCGTGTGGTCTCATCGTGGAAGAGGACGACGAATTTGGATCAGTGGTAGAGCTACCATTGAAAGAAGACCATGCAGAGACGACACAGAAATCGCTGCAATTGGACTATGAACAGATCGGACATCTTACGAGCGAGCAACAGAAACAGCTACTGGATGTACTGAACCGATATGCAGACAGATTTTCGGACAAACCTGGATTATGTACATTGGTAGAACACGAAGTGGTGCTGAGACCAGACTTTCGAGAGAAGGAGTTCACGGCTTATCGAATACCGTTGATATACCGCGCAGAAGTGGACAAACAAATACAAGAGATGCTGAAAGCAAACATCATTCAGCCGTCGTCGAGCAGAATGGCAAGTCCGCTGGTCATCGTCAAGAAGAAGGACGGATCCTTGAGACTCGCGTGCGACTACAGGTACGTGAATTCATATACTGAAAATTGTCGATACCCCATGCCGATCGTCAACGATGTGCTGAGCAAAGTCGGGAAATCCAAGTTTATTTCCGTCTTGGACTGTCGCAGTGCTTACTGGACTTGTCCGGTGAAGAAATCCGACCAATGGAAAACCGCATTCGTTACCCATAATGGACTGTACGAATTTACACGTGTCCCTTTTGGAATGATTAACTCTGGACGGACTTTTGTAAAAGCCATAAACATGATTTTGCAACCGATTGATGCATTTACTGAACCCTATGTTGATGACATTGCAGTCCATTCTGATGATTGGAACATTCATTTGAAACATTTAGAATTGTTTTTGAAACAAATAAGACTGCATAATGTAACTTTGAACTTGAAGAAATGTGTGTTTGGTAAGAGTGAGGTGAAATTCATCGGTCACCTCATTGGTTCAGGGAAGAAGATGATGAATCCAGATAGGATTGACAGTTTGATTAATTTAAAAAACCCTGAAACGAAGAAGCAAGTGAAGCAAATGTTAGGATTCTTTGGTTTCTACAGACAATTTATTTGTAATTTTGCTGAGATTGCTAAACCATTGACAGATTTAACTAGCAAGCAGACACCTGAGAACATTGTTTGGACTGAGGACCACCAGAAATCTTTTGATTCTCTTAAAGAAATTGTTTTATCGAATGTTATTCTGTACATGTTCGAGGTTGGCAAACCATTTAATTTGTACTGTGATAGCAGTGATTTTGCTGTGGGGGCTGTGCTGTCACAAGTGGACGATGAGGGGATAGAACGTCCCGTTTCATTTATCAGCCAGAAGCTGACAAATACCCAGAGGAGATGGGCGACGATTGAGAAGGAAGCCTATGCAATCATATGGGCTTTAAACAAATTGAAAGAAATCATTATTGGTTCCAAGATTAATGTGTTCACTGATCATAATCCTTTAGTTTATTTGACTGAGTCAATGTCGAAGTCTGCTAAGTTAGTCAGATGGTCTTTATCATTGCAAAATTTTGACATTCTGTTGAACTATAAGAAAGGAAAGTTGAATGTAGTAGCAGACTGCTTATCGAGATTGTAGTATAAGGTATTTTGTGATTGCATTTAGTATAAGAATTGTTTGTATTTAGTTTAAGCATTATACGTTCGCTAATTTTTGAGATTAATTAGCTCTCTGCAAAAGAAAGGAAGGAGGTAATGTCAGCTAATTTAATCAGTGCACGCCGATTGTCGTACAGCGACGTAAGTAGGCCAGGTGCAAATTGCCGCGCGGCGTCTGCACAGGTGATTGTCTGGACAGCACGTGACGTCTAGACGAGCGTACGTTAATTGTACAAGAAGGGAGTGGAAGTGAAGAAGGGGAGTTGCGTGTTGAGAGCCGTTGAGATAGGCTGTAAGAGTTGTTGTTGAGTTGCGATAGAGTAGACTGATGAAGATAGTAGTCGTGTAGTTGTTATGATAACGCAAGTGTAGTCATTGTTGTGTTGTTGCGGATCGTTTTACTTTACATCGGATTTTGGAGTATAATAAGAAGAGTTAAACACGTCGTCGTTGTTGGTTAACAAAACAGTGAAAGACTGTAGATTCTTTAACCTAGCCATTTAGCTAATGAAACAGTTATCTAGGGATAGGCCTACGCTACCACGAACTTATACGAAGAAGCTTCCGAAGAGACTGAAGGTCACACGTAGAGAAGAAGAGGGAAAAGACTTGTGACAATTTACTTCTGCCCGAAAAATTAATCCGGGATTTGCACACTGTAGCCTAATGGTAGCCTACAAATTTGAGCTGTCATCTTAAAAGAATTTTGCTCTTTACGGATGAACAGTGGATGGCATTGCATAAATTTATTCTGACATTCATTACATATTTCTGAAATTTTTTGGGGGGTGGATATAAGCAGCCTCGTCTTCCCACCAAAAATTTAAGGGACCCTAAGTCTGCGCCCATGATTATGGGCCGATATTTACCGATAACCCTGGTTTAAGGTATATTTCATTCTGATAAATAGATTATGTTGATAGTAAAAATATGTTCTGTCAACAACATATAGGCCTACTATCCCTGACGTTGCTGGATTTGTGTTTATGACCCACTTTGGTGGCTGGAAACCGGACCAAAACCTATACCACCTAGTCCTAGCCTATAAGGGCAAATGTTATGACAGCTTACACGCGCCCTGTACATAGGAATAGGCCTATGACAATAAGAATTCTTAAATCCATGGTAGAGTAGAACTAGAACATTCTCGAAAGGATTGACCGGCTGTAAGATGTAGGACCGTGCGAAATGCCTGTCTGTGTCACTGTGTGAGGGGATATAATATGTAAATTCTGTTTAATGGGAAACATTGTTTCAAACAGCGGGGCAGTTATAACTCCCTCAGAGCCATATAAAAATCGTACTCATCAGTCACCTCTCAACCTCTTCCAGACTCTTTCTTCCATTCTCTTGCTCCTCCTCCTCCTCCACCTCCTCCTCCTCCTGCTCCTTCTCCTCCTCCTCCTCCTAATCATAAAATTCTTCATCCGGTCATTTCTTCTCTTCATTTCCCTCGTTCTGTTGGCCTACGCTCCTCAACTTATCCTCCATTCTCTGCTGCCAATCTGCCATTCGTTTATTCATTGTCATTTTCTATAGTTTACTAGTTTCCTCTCTTCTTCATTTCTCTCGTACTCTTCCTCTTTCATCTTCTTACACGATCACCTTATCCTCTTAATTATTTTATTTCATTTCCCGTCTTCTTCCTTCTTCTTCTTTTTCTTCCTCATACACCACCTCTTTCATAATTATTTGTCTCTTCCAAATCTTCCTCCAGCGTCTTTCTCCTCTTCCTGTAACTTCTTTCTCATCATCTTCGACTCCCCTCTTACTTCTCCTGTTCTACTTCGTTTCCTTCTCCTCTTCTTTCTCTTCTTCTTCCTTTTCTTCTTCCTCCTTCTCTCCCTTCTCCTTCTCTTCTTTCTTCTCTCATTTCTTCTCTTCTTTCTTCTCCTCTTATTCTATTCTCCCTCCGCTGCTATCTTTCATTCACCAAAATCACCCGTCGGCTTACGTACACTTCCCACCCGCCCCATGGCATCTTATCCCATCCCCGTTCCCGCCTCTTTATCGCCAGGATGATAGGAGGGATGGGTGCAGGAGCGACCGAGGGAAGCAAAGCCAGGAAATCCGCCAGTCGTATACACCCTGCAGTTTGTGGTTATACAGGGATCAACAGAGCAGTCCCATCCCAGATATAAAATAAATACATTTGTGGTTATACAGGGATCAACAGAGCAGTCCCATCCCAGATATAAAATAAATACATGCACACATGGGTGCATGTGGTTATTCTCTATGCCATTCGTGTATGTATAGGCTATATGTATGTAGGCCTATGTGTATATATATAAACATAAATACAAATGTAGGCCTATGTGTGTAATGGGTATGTGTGTTTTTTGCTTGAATATATAGATTATAGGCATTAAACTGCCAAAAAACTAATGAGGTTTCCTTTCCGTCATAAACCACGTATACTATATTTATATATATTATATATATATACATGTATATAATACTTTTTCGTTAGCCTACATACTTTGTAAATTGCTTACACGGTGTAAGGCCTCAAAGCCGGGCGTCCTTGTCACTCCCTCTGCTGTGGTATCATAATAATGTCAAGCAGCACAAACAGCAGCTGAACTTCTTGTTGTCCAGCTAAATCGCATACATCACATATCATGGACTAAAGCCGCCTTCTCACTAAGATGGGTGCTGCATGTTATTCTCATTGCTGGTTGAAATCATAATATATATATATTTATATAATATTATATATATATAGCTTACTATAGTATCTGATATATATATATATATATGTGTGTGTGTGTGTGTGTATGTGTGTGTGTGTTTGTGTGTGTACCTTTCTGTGTATGCATTTAAACGTAACGTAGGCCTAGGAGAGACCGGGGTTATATGTTACAATTTTCACTTTTTTGTAAATTGGCTGTTCCTCAGCAGCACAGTTTTCATAAGACCAAGGGGGTTTAATACTTCAATATGTCACACAGAAATTGGTCACAGTAGATTTTGTTAATAGTTAATGATTTGTGTGCAATATTGGTTTTAGGCAAGCCACTTGACTGTAACAAATAACCCCGATAGCGGGGTTACATGTTACATTCCCCGGGGTTACAATGTTACACAGGTAGAATTGACATTTTTACAGTAAATTAAAGTGAATATTAAACAGGAACATCACTAATAATATAAAAGATTATTCAGAACTGATTAGGCCTATGTAAAGTCTGAAGTTCTTCAGCAGTTGATGAAAAAAAGACGAAACATACACTAAACTACTAGTTAAATCAGAAATCAGCCAAATGGGTTTACTTAATCTTAGGCCTAGTCAGAGTTATAACAGTTTTGTCATACATAATGATCGTTTCCATCAGTGCAATTGCATATATGTATGTATGTATGTATGTATGTATGTATGTATGTATGTATGTATGTATGTATGTATGTATGTATGTATGTATGTATGTATGTATGTATGTATGTATGTATGCATGCATATATGCATGTATATATGTATGCATGTATGAATGTATGTATGCTTGCATGCATATTTGTATATATGCACGTATGTATGTAGGTAGGTATGTAATTATATATCTGTATAATCGTGTATCTGTGTAATTATGTATATGTGTAGGCCTACTGTGTCCATGTATGTACGCAAACGTGTATCTGTAATTATGTTTAATGTAGCAATGCATGCATGTGTGATATCTATTTATAATAATGCACATAGATAGCACACATAACATATAGCCTATGAGCTATAGGCTGTTGCACATGTAACATATAGCCCCTAGGCACATGTAACATATAGCCCCTAGGCACATCTTCGGAAACAAAAATATTTTACATATACAACAGTCAAGCTACATCGCTAGTAATGTTCTGTTTATAAACACATATCAATATGCCACCAACACGCCGAATATGACAACCGAAGTAGTAAAACTGGCCGCAGAAATTACAAAAGTGCGCACTTACTCTCGAAAAAAATATCAGCTCAAAAAACGTTTTTTTACCCTAAATTGGTCGCGCTGCCAAATAAATCAACAGCTCCACCACTATACCTGCAGATTAACTGTGCGCATGCACTAGAACATAGATATACGCTACAAATAAGTAAACACCATATATATAATCGTTGTAACATATAACCCCTGTAACATACAGCCCCGGTCTCCCCTACTATCTTATAGCGCCGCTCTTTCTAATTGGATATTATTCATTCAATTTTTGTTTACAGAGACGGCGCTATATAACCATAGGTCACGACAGGTCATTTGAACTAATTTTTTCTTGACATGCCTCATGAGTGATGACTGCCAAAAATTCTTTGGAATCTTTAATATGTTTCCTCCATTTAATTTCTCAGACAATCGGCTGGATACGGTAACTCTCACGACGCTACCGCGACCTAGAGGCCTACCAAATATCGACGTCGTATATTCTGATTCAGCCATGATTGTCATTTCGCAAGATATTTGATGAGCTGTGAGTGTGAGACCATGACTACACACTGAAATCGGATTCGTGAAAAGGTTTTGTCTACGCTATGATTATAATTATGTATAGGCCTACGGTTAAGCTAAATGACTTTTGCGGGGCTGCTCTGGTCAGTTTGATGTCGTCTCTAACTCTCTATATATCTAATCACAAAAATTTGTATTCTTGGCGGCATTGCAAGCGGGGTAAATAATTGTATAGCGCTATCTGCTAGTTTCACAAGACGCGTTTGTTTATCGGACCGTTTCTGCAGACGTCACGCTTTTGTGAGCAGAGTCACTCATGCGTGGCGAAGTTTTGTTCTCCGTGTGTCGCACAACCTATTATCTTTCCACTATTATGCACCCTGTGTGTATGGAGCGAGTCGGTTTCCGCCGCAGCAACAGCGCTGGCTCGCGAGCGTTCCAAACAATCGACCAAATGTAATTTGATGTAATGTAATTGCAGTGCTTTAAAGTATAGGTCTATAGGACGTGTTGTTCTAAAAAAAATGGCCTACTCGAGGTCTTGAATAGACATTAATTTTCTATACCTTCACGCACACGAGTTCTGGAGGCCTACCAAAAAAGCAAAATAAATATAAATTCGATCGTTTGGCGAATTCCCAAATTCGCCTCTGTCTCTGCATTCACGTGCGATGTGTTGCGCTTGCTTCCTGTGGTCCAGTTGATTTCATATTAATAATGTTAATATTAAACTTAAAGGATCGCTGACTTTGTTACATGCTGCATCCTTGGCTGCGCTTCATCTTGCACGCGCGATCTCTGCCGTTTAGTGTCCGACATTGCAGCGCGTCGGGTTCTTAGCTTCGCCACAAGAGAGAGGGAACTTCTAGTTACACGGGGCTCGCTCGGATACTAGGCAACGCCGAGCTTTCTCGGTTGTAGCTGGAATGATCTTAATTTGGAGCTGCGTATAATTTATTACCTCTGACCAAACATTGGCAATCAAACCCTTCTTCGTAAATTACTTAACGCTTATTTCTTCAGCTATGGCTGGTCTGGGAGCGCCCCCGAGAAGATTTAAGGGCCACTGAGTAGGTTGTTTGAAGGGGCGCTATATTAGTCGACAGAACGAATGAATTTGGACTAATGAAAGTATACCTCTGGTAATGGTCTCACGAATACGTCATTCACGGCACCGCACACCTATTAGGGAGCTACATAATGACCAAATGGAACGCCTATACATGGACAGAATAGAACATCAGACGGCAGAGGTCGTTGCTTCGTTAGTTAATTATGTAGCGCAACTCTCAGCAATAAATCGCACATCAGTCGTAATATTGCGTATACACGTCAAACGCATTAGCCTTTCCACCAGAGGAGCAAAAAGGTTTCCTGAAGAGTGGGAAAGGAAGACCTACACGTATTGACGCAACCGGTTAATGGATTTGACGACACTCAGTACTGTAAGTTATATTTCCCTGAAGGTCAACGCGAGGCGGGGTTTCCACTTCAAAGCGGTCGACTTAATGCGATCGCAACAGTTTCTGTATTGGCAAGGGAAAGACGCATTGGGTGGAGACAACTTTTGTAGCGCTATGATATTTAATGTGACTGAAAGCAAATGTAATGAAACGTAGCGTTATGACTGGATAGAGATAGGCTACAGAGTGGGATGTAATGCGACATCTAAAGTAAAGTAATGCAAGTTTGGTGTAATTTTTTACTGTGGTAGTGAAATATATTACAATATACCAGGTACGGCTGACGGGCTGAGTGAGCGTAGGCTATAGGCCTATTATGTGTATTCCAAAAGTGAGCTCTTGGTCCAGAGAAGGGATTACAATTCTTACATACGTGCATGCATACCCACATACATACATACATACATACATACATACATACATACATACATACATACATACATACATACATACATACATACATACATACATACATACATACATACATACATACATACATACATACATACATACATACATACATACATACATACATACATACATACATACATACATACATACATACATACATACATACATACATACATACATACATACATACATACATACATACATACATACATACATACATACATACATACATACATACATACATACATACATACATACATACATACATACATACATACATACATACATACATACATACATACATACATACATACATACATACATACATACATACATACATACATACATACATACATACATACATACATACATACATACATACATACATACATACATACATACATACATACATACATACATACATACATACATACATACATATATACAAACATTCAGACCTAGAAATATACTATATATGATAGAGCACAGTAACATTTCTCCACTCAGTGCAATTTGGTCATATATGCAAACGCAGAGGTTGCAAATTATTGGCCGACCTATGGTTGTATGTAGGTGGAGAGCAGATGAGACATGCTCCGAATAAATGCAATTGTTTACGTCTTTTGCAAAAATGCATGAAATCCTGCGCCATTCCTTATGTGCTTCTATAGCCATAGTGAGAAGTGTAAGATTGAGTCACCGTTAAAGTCGTATAGACCAATGGTTAGTGAAGATTGAGAGTTGGATTGGAGATTTGCGATGCGAGATGAGTAGACTTCGTATTGTTTGCCATTTAATTTGCATGTTTTAAGTTTGGAAATAAAAGTCATTGAAACAATATTGTAGCCTATTTACGAGCGTTGGATCAATGAATTTCATACTCAGTTGACGGATGCATATAGATACATGTACGTAGGCTAACCTTTATTTCCGTGGGTTTGTGTAATGTGTATGGGCATAAGCAATAAGTATGCATTTATAATTTTTACATGCAGATGAAAAGCGATGGATTAGTTATTTGTTACGCTACATCGTGGTTCTAATATTATGGATTCCACGTGCCATTCATACAGCTGTTGAGATGCTATCTAATAAACAGATGCGCACGCACGCACAAACACACACACACATACAAACACACACACACACACACACACACAAACACACACACACAAACACACACACAAACACACACACAACCACACATACAAACACACACAACCACACACACACACACACACACACAACCACACACACACACACACACACATGATGCAATAAAAACTGTTGAACTTTCTGTGGCTTTTGTCGGTGAGTCACCGTGAGTGATGGAAGGAGAGAGGAAAGACAGAAACAGAGGAAGAAAGGGAGGGATGGAGGTCGCAGCAGCAGCAGCAGCAGCAGCAGCAGCAGCAGCTGTTGGATGCATAGAAGACTGACGATGACATCCCATCTTGTCGTGTCTCTCCGACGACGAATAAGAGAGACAGAGCGAAGTGAATGACACACCACACGTCGTCGTTCGTTCGACTGCAGCATGGTAAGATGGTAAGATGGTGGATGCAGTGGCGTAGCTACCATGTGTGCAATGTGTGCAAAGCACACGGGCCCACGACCTCCAGGGGCCCACAGAGATTACTAAATAATTTTTTTTATTATTAATCGAACCCAATTAGTAATTCGCATCATTTTGTGAGAAATGTAGTTTTTGTGAACACAATTACATTACTTTGTTAAGCTTATACTTTACTGGCGCAGTGACATAGGAAAAATTGTAGGCCCTATATACTGAACTCCTTTTAACTTGTGCTTTTGTATCGAGTCATGAAAAAAGGTCTAACGTATAGTTTTAATTTGAGAACAAGAAACGAATCATACCATGCCATGCCGCGTAAGATTCTTATTTCGCTGATTCGCCTTCCTATGCAAGTGGCATGGGTGCCTATGCTATCTAGGATAGGTGTGATAGTTATGTTCGTTTATCTGTCACATTTATATGTTGTAATTAAACGGTGCGCCGCAGAAATATACTTGTCACAGTCATGCTCAAATCGTATATTCCGGTCATTTACTGGATACGGTAATGGTAGTGAACTGACATCTCCCTCAACCAGAGGAAAAATTGTCGGGGTTTGAGGTGGTAAGCTTAGTTAAGTCTTCTTGTCACTGTTTCACAACCAAACTCCAATCCTCACACTGCTCTCAACTTCTCTCAGCTCTCACCCCACAATTGGGAAGACGCAAAATTCAGCACGTGTAGATCAGGGCTGTAGGGAATCACGTATATTTAGGCCTACCTTTATTTTTCGCTTGCATGGAATATTGCTAAACTTATTTTTAGGCAGGCCAGGCTAGGTCTACAATAAAAATATTGATGATCGTGTCTTTTTGTTGTGCACATTGCAAATCACGGACGGTGGACCTGAATTGATAGATGATTGACAATTTCTGCAGAACAAAATGCTAGAAATAAACTCTATGATGCCATGACATTGTATTAGAAGGCCTACTAATAATAAGGGGTTGAGCATAATAATTATGCTGAGTGATAGATTTCAAATTCGACGAAGCTATAGCACTTTAGTTTATCTGTCTCATTCATGTTGCATTCATGTTTATTCTGTGAGTTGTATTGCATGTGTTAGGTCTAATAGCAAAATGTCATTGGTTAGCTTTAGTGATCTTGATTGCAGACAGAGTAAGAATTGCGAAGGGTTGTGGGTTTAACACCCAGTCTTTCTTTGGACGCCATAGTAAAGTCCTCATCGTACGCCCAACTCCACATAAGTCAACGTCTGACCCCAGTGTTAGTTTTCTACATTTCTCATGCTGATTGCATGAACACAAAATACCGGCCTAAAAAGGTCAATCAGGGGCCCAAGCAGAACTTCTGCACACGGGCCCATGAAAAGCTAGCTACGCCACTGGGTGGATGAGGAAGAAATTGAGGATGGCGCCTGCATGGAGGAGGAGGAGGATTATGGAGGATAAAAATGGAGACAAGGAGGAAGATGGAAGAAAATTAGGAAGACGGGGAAGATGGAGCGATGACGACGACGATGCGAAAAAAGAGAGGGAGAGAATGAGAGGAAGAGAGGGAGAGGAAGAAAGGGGGAGGGATGTGGAGAGAATTTGAATTTTTAATAAGGTTGGAATTGAGAAAGGACGTCCAAAACTGACAGTGATATGTCTTACGAAGATGTATAAGGATGATGTACTGAGGAGAAAGAAAAAGAGAAATGGATGATTGAGAGAATGAAGGGCAAGAATGGTATGGCCGCGGGGATGAAGGAAGATGGAAGGCAAGGAAAGCAGAGGCTTGAAAGGTTAATAGAAGCAAGAAGACTGCACGAGAGAAGAGTAGAAGATGCAATTCATGAAAGGAAGACTGGACAACGAGCAGACGGAGAAAGAGGATGACGAGGGAGAGGAATAGGAGGAGGAAGAGGTATAAAAGGAAGAAGAGGAGGAAAATAAGGAGTAGTAGGCGTAAGATAAGGAGGAGGAGGAGGAGGAGGAGCAGAAGAAGAAGAATGAGGAGGAGAAGAAGAAGGACGAGGAGGAGGAGAAGGAGGAGAAGGAGGACGAGGAGGAGGAGGAGAAGAAGGAAGAAGAAGAAGAAGAGAAGGAGGATAAGGAGGAGGAGTTGGAGGAGGATGGAGGGTGTTTAGACGAAATGAAGAAGAAGCCATGCGAGTGTCGACGACGACTCGAAGAAGCTTAACACAGATGGCATCCATGCATCAGCATCTAAATGACCTATATATATATAATTATATATGTATATATATATATATAATTATATATATATATATATAATTATATATATATAATTATATATATGCATATTACATATTATATATAAAGTATGTATATATAAATCATATATATATATACAATCGCACAAAAATAAATAAATTATAATATACATACACAATGTATTACGCATGCATGCGCATCTGTGCGTATTGCATTGAATTGCATATTAGCATTTATAAAGCGCCTCTTGTACAGACTATGGCCATTCAAAGGCGCTCTCAGCATGACAGATACGCCTGTAGGTGCATTTACATACATGCCATAGTGCATATACATAACATGTTATATAATGTATATATAGTGTTTCCTTGTATGTATGTATGTATATCGGGGCTTACGCTTTATTTGACGGAGTGTGCGGGACGAATTGGGAGTGCCTTGGAGACGTTCGCCACCGTTGACTTCTAATCCTGTAGTGTGAACGATGAAACGCCAATAACACGCGAATAGAAGCACTATATTTTTGTGTATACATATATATATATATATATATATATATATTTCTGTATAATATGTATTCACAGGCAGACCGGAATTCAGAATAAAGCATATATACGAATTAGCCTAGCAGACATGTCACATGTAAGGCAGGCAGACATGTAGGCAGGCAGGCAGGTAGACAGGCAGGCAGACAGACAGGCAGACAGACAGACAGGCAGACAGACAGACAGGCAGACAGACAGACAGGCAGACAGACAGACAGACAGACAGGTAGGCAGGCAGACAGACAGAAGACGGTTTGAGCTTTGACAACGGTAACTGTTGTTGGTGAGCAATAACAAAGATTGATTTGCATCTCAGTGGGGCAACGATAAGAGGAGTCGATTGGGGAAAACATCGTCGTAGTTCTTCCGTTGCTCTACATCTACATGTACATGTATGTCTACATGTATGTACATGTATGTCTACATGTGTGTACATGTATGTCTACATGTAGCCTATGTACATGTATGTCTACATGTATCTACGACTGCATGTGAATCGATTTCCATAAACCCTTTCCCATCGAACAACTCTGACCTTGCACATGAACTTTGAACTATGGAACGGCCGCGGATTCGAAAATTAATGCATTTCTGTTGTAGAGAGCTGACCTTAGCGTAGTTGGGTCGCTCACACAGACCGAGGACTGCTACAGTACTATAGGCCTATACATGCATACATGTAAAGAAGCAATAGAATTAAGGTGACATTGTATGCTGCATTCATTCATTCGTTAACTAATTCATTCATTTCAAGAATTCACATAGCACCCATCAAGAAGCTAGTCCACTTCCGAGCTTTTGCTGTTTATCGGTCAAGTTGTCTATATATAGGTGTCACAGACAGAAGCAGCACATCACGTAAAACGTACAGTTGAAAATTTCCGTATAATTTTTACATTCTACACAAGTTTACACAACGCCGAGAGAAATCAAATATTTTCTCTGCTTTGCTCATTCTACAGACTTCCAAAAATGAATACACGGGAACGCTTATCATAGTCAAAGCTTATCATATCAATACAGTATAGATATCCATTGTACTAACCCCCTCCAGTCAGTGAGCAAGAATCTGAGACAGAGGGGAGAGATGCATGGATGAATTGATTGATAGATAAACGGACAGACAGATCGATAGGTTTGAATTTCCACGCATAGGTCAATTGAATCATATAGCATTTGCTCGGATGGGACACAAGTTAAACATCTACCCAACTCCCACTCATGCACCTCGGCTGTATTCCCCCCAAGGCATCAGATCCTTAGCAGAAGAAACGTCGATTCTTTCATTCATTAATTCATTCCATTCATTAATTCATTAATTCATTAATGATTTATTTAATTAATTATTTAATTAGTTAATTCGTTCATTCATTCATTCATTCATTCATTCATTCATTCATTCGTTCGTTCGTTCATTCGTTCGTTCGTTCGTTCATTCATTCATTCATTCATTCATTCACTCATTCATTAATTCATTCATTAATTCATTCCATTAATTAATTCATTTATTCATTCATTCGTTCGTTTATTCATTAATTCGTTCGTTCGCTCGTTCGTTCATTCGTTCGTTCATTCATTCACTCACTCACTCATTCATTAATTCATTCATTAATTCATTCCATTAATTAATTAATTCATTCATTCACTCATTCGCTCGTTCATTCGCTCATTCATTCATTCATTCACCCATCCATCCATTCATTCACTCACTCACTTGATTGTTCGTTCGTTCGGGCAGACATGCACGCAGTCTATTCAGATACTAAGTAGTCGATATCACTTCCGGATGAGTCACTAGTTCGTTCATACTCTACCCCGTGCTATTTGACTGTTGCCCTAGGCCGCTAATATGGATCGGTTGGCATATATATATATATATATGTATATGTATATGTATATGTATATATATATATTCTATCGGATATTTGTCGTTACCATGGCGACACCGTCCAGCTGCTCTGGGTCTCAGCATTTAAAACAGAAGAAGCAAGTTCGGACTGAGAAAGATATTATACCGCGTCCAAATTAATTGAATATATATATATATATATATATATATGAATAAGTGAATGGCGCAATATTCTCAGATATACATTATTACTTGCATTCAGTCTTATGTGTATGCAGAATTCATTATAGTAACTTAGTAAGCCATATTTAAGTTGCCAATATCTAGATCTTGCCTGGTGTTGTGTGCAGGGTATTCAAGAGAAAAAAATGGGCAATATGAGGCGTCCTTATACATATATACAATTGTACATACTACATAGCCTACATACATAAATACATACATACATACATACATACATACATACATCCATATATACATACATACACGCATATACATACATGTTACATGTATAACATTGTATACACAATTACATACACAATTACACATACATATTATAGGCTACAATGAATTTTATTATTATAATTTACACAAACTAAAGCGAATACTGAAGTCAAACATACAAGCAGTTGAACAGACGGAGACAGACAGACAGACAGATGAACATACAGACAGAAATAGAGACTGACTCACTGACAGAGTCCGGTAGAAATTGGCACAGACATAGACAAACAGGCAGACAGTCTCCTATACAAGTTTGGTCTCGCTTGCGTGTTCTCGTGTTTGTTTGTCTGTGCGTGTTTGTGCTTGTGGGTGACTGGGGTGTGTGTTAGTGTACGTGTAATTCCGTGTGTCTGTCAGTCTGTAAAATATAATCGGTGGCTTTGTGTGTAGGTGTGGAATCCTCATTATACCCTCTCCGTCTCCCACAATAGCTTTCTTTCTCGTTTCTTTCTGGTTCCCTTTCTGTCCCCTTCCCTCCCTCTTTCTTCGTTCACTTCTTCCATCCATTTTGATTCCGATCTGCCTTCTCTGCACCTCCTCTCTCCCTTTTTCCCTTCCTCACTGACTCTCCTCCATTCTTCCTTCCTCAAATCCAGTCCTCCCTTTTTGCTTCCATCCATTCCCTCCATCCTTCCTTTCTTCCTCACTTCCTATCTTCCATCCTTCCTTCCTTAAATCCATTCCCTCCATCTTTTCTTCCTTCCTCACTTCCTCTTTCCCTTCCTTCCTTCTTTTCTTTCATCTCGTCCGCATACGCCTGGCTTCTGAGGCAGAGTGACATGTCGAACGACCCGCCATCTCCACAGCAGCCACTGCATCCGTCGCATCCACTGCTGCTGCTGCTACTGCCACTGCTGCTGCTGCTGCTGCTGCTGCTGTTGCTATAGTGGTGGTCGCGACGGCGCTGCCTTGTCCTTAATGCGCTGTCATAGTGAGCTGTTGAGCACTGGCCGTGTTATTATTCTTCGAGCGATTGGATTTAAAGACACGGCGTCCTCGCTACTGAAACAGGTTGGCAGAGAAACTATTCATCTTCTCTCTTCTCAGCGCTCTCGTCTCTTTTTCACTTCTTTATCCGCCGACGCATCTTTTTCAATTTCGCTTTTCTTTTCTTTTATTAGTTTTCTTTCATTAGTTTTTCTGATAATTTTTATTAAACGGAAAGAAACATTGTTGTGAACGTGAGTGTCCTAAAGTAGGCTAATCTATGATCAGATATACAGGGTGGCCCAAAAAAAGTGATAACACCTCGTAGCAAAGGGTCATTTAATATGATTGAATCAATATAACGTGTTGTAATTTACTGTCGTATGCTAAGTAGTAATTAAGCTACTCATAAAACATGTTCAATGTGTCCCCCTTGCTTCTCAACAACTTTTTGCAAGCGAGAAACACCAACTGATACCATGTTACCGCAGCTGAAAAGTTCACGTTCTCGTATGTCTCCTTTCTGGAACTTAATTATTGTCTTTTCTTTGATTCAACTGAGTAAATACGACCATGTTGAGAATTAACTGGCGTGGCAGAGGTGAATAGCTTGTTGTGACTGTGTAAACCAGCTGGTTCGTACACTTCTGTCATTAGGAAACTGTTCAAGTAGCTGCTGACTGCGTTGCAAACGCTTCAATTTGCAATTTTCGTTGAGCGTCTGCCCGATCACACGCTTGTTCGTTGTTGTAAATATTGCCTTACAATACGCTGCACCGACGTCTGTGATGTACCCGTGTCTCTTTGAATTTCCCACGGATTTTTGTGACTGTGAGGATCATCTTCTTAACTGCAGATCAGCTCACTCACCCGCTCAATGTTCTGTCGTGTTCTAGCAGACTTTGGCCGACCACTTCCGCAGTTAGGTTCTGTTGTCAGAGGCGGATCCAGGATTTCTGGTTAGGGGGGCGTAAATACTACCAATCCAATCCGGTAAATATATATATACAGTGGCGGCGCCAGGATTTCAGGTTTGGGGGGCTGAAGCCCTAAGCCCAACTAGAACTTTTTTATGAAGCGCCGAAGGCGCGGATCGAGCTGCGAGTGCCAAAGACACGAAGCCCATACCGAATAGGAAGTCTGGGGGAGCGTCGTAAGTTCCCCCAGCGGGGTCTGGGGCGGAGCCCCAGCCGCCAGCGCATTTTTAGCTCTGTTGACCTCAACTTGAGCCCTTTTTAGGCTCTTTTTTGCCAGCTATTTATGAACGATAAAATCATGAAAACTTAAATAAGAAGTCGTTTTGCAGAGTCGCACACTAGCTACCAGTATAATAATGTCAAAATTTTATTGTAAAATAAATGGGCTTAGTCTTTAATATAATCACAAAAGTTAAAAGTTTAGGCCTATATAGCCTAACAAGTTTTTAAGTATACTGTCATATGGGTATTGGGTAGGCCTACTATATAGAAAAACCCTAGGGGCATGTCACATGTAGGGGGTTTTACGGGTACATCACGGTCTGCGGTGCATTCTATTAGCATAAGCATTGACGTGCTATTGTAGCAAAATTCAAAATTGTTGTCCTTGTGAATCTCAGCCCCATCCTCCGCCAACCCGGACTCAGCACCCTTCTCCTGCCAGCCCGGACTCACACCGGACCAAACCTCAGTCCCCTTACCCCCCCGCGCAGAGTATCTTTCGGCGGCTATCATCAGCACGACGAATTTCAAAATTATAATGATATTTGTATCATATGCCATCTTTTGAGATTTTAGGCCTAAGATAGGCTTATGTCTTACCAACGGCAGTCGGCTTATTCACGAATGATAAAACTGCTTGTTTAAGCCGTTTTGACGGAGGACCTCTCGACATAAAAATTATTCTTAAATTGACCAATTTCTATTTTGGTCCTACGTAAATTTTGTCTGTACATGAACTTTGTGAATTGCGTAACGGCAAACGTCATTGGTCACGTGGGCAACGTCTGCTAGTAACTCAGGTAAGTAGGTAAGAGAGCTCCGGTAAGAGAGCTCCATTCTACCGGTCCAGCTATACTTAAAACATCCCAAATTGCAATTATATTAATATTAGGTCAGTTTAGTTTGAGCAGGTTTAGGGGGGGCGTACGCCGGCTCCGCCCCCTCTGAATCCGCGCCTGGTTGTACCGTCATGATAAATTTATTTAATAACCCGACTGACACTATAGGCTTTGTGTGGAAACTCATTTTTCATTTGCCTTGCACTCCAATGTTTCTCAATTCGCAAATTTTTAATCAGAATACGGTCTTTTGTTGTGAATTTTGTCATGCTGGTCAAAATATTTTCAAAACACGCAGAAGTTTGGCAAATAAAAAATTAAAAATGTCGACCGGAAGTTGTCGTAATAATGATGTCAAATGACTGAACAGTTAAGTAAGTAAATTAGTGAACTTTTTCAGCTATTATGGATATAGTCTAAACAGATTTGAACTAATTATAGTACATTTTACAACGTGTTATCACTTTTTTTGGGCCACCCTGTATATAAACAGATATGCATATTTGCATAAACAAAACCTATGCCTCTCTAGGTATACTCTAATTTTATAGGCCCTATAACATAGGCCCTATAAATTACTAAAAGGTCTATAATTATAGGCTAACATGCGTAGACACGAAACTCTGACAATTCGACACAGTCGTGACAGTTCTGCGCACGGACATTTTTATGAGGCGCAAGATAATTAGAGGCAAGGACAATTAGTTGCAGGGAGGCGGAAGCGGAAACGGAAACGGAAGCGCAGGGAGGAGTGGAAGGGAAAGGAGGAGTGGAGGAGGAGGAATAAATGAAGAAAAAGAACAAGAATAAAAACAAGAAGAGGAGAGGCAGTGGAAGAAGAATATGATGAATAAGATGAAGAAAAGGAGTATGAATAGGAAGAGGAAGAGGAAGAAGAACAAAGGTAAGGAGAAGGAGAGTAAGAAAGAAGAAGGAGAATGTGAAGCAGAGGAAGAATGCAAAGATTGATACATAGAACAAGAGGAGGAAATGAAGAATGAGCAAATATTAATCAGAACACAAATCCAGAGGGACGGAGTCCAGTCACAGTTGACGTCATTCGACATCAATGACTCCCTCCCTTCCTCCCTCCCTACCTCTCTCCCCCCGTCCGTCCCTCCCTCCCTCGTTCCCTCCATCCCTCCCTATCACTCATAATTCAAAGGATCATGCTCTTCTGACCTATACCCATCCCCATTCATCCTGCCATGGCAACGTGATTCCCAGTCGGCTCGATCTGACCCCAACCTCACCCACGGTTCCCCACCCCAGTCGTAGACTTCCGCTAACAGGTCGCGCACTCCATCCGGTGCAAAAAGTCCTTATTATCAGACGCCGTGCAGTAACATGGTTGCAGACAGGAATGCGTGAAGGGTGACGTGAAAGACGTGCTGGCATTTTATATGCATGCATCTATTCTATGCAGACATATTG
>OX243812.1:11658498-11755998 GCA_945859605.1 Lumbricus rubellus
ATTTGACGGGGCTATTTTGGACATTGGCGGTTTTGAGGGAACTGTTTAGACGAATGCCATGCATCTGGACTAAAATAAAGTGCATTTTAGAAGCCCGCTATATACGAGTATATGGGCCTATATTATAAGGTGTACTTGAACATAGTAGGCCCTACTGGGGTTTAAAAGTCAAATCCGTGCACACACAACAAAAATGCAAAATAACTAACGGTAGCCTACTTTATCAACCTAAGTTTTTTAATTTATTTTGATTCAATGCAGAAGGAAAGGTATTCCGATGCTGCTGCTAAGCATGTTTTCCAAGAAATTGCCATTGTATCCTTTTCCGAGCCCATTACCATAATTTATTACAGTAACGAACATGTTTTCGGTAAATAGGCCGAGGCCCCATTAGGCTAGCGGATCACTCTCTTCGGGTCTAATGTACAGTGCATTATCATAATTGCCAATTAATCACCGCGTGTAGCCTACTTATTGCATGGGAATGCATCATCGTCGTCTATATTTGTTTTTGGGATCAATAAACAAATTGAATTGATATTGAATTGAATTATTATTATTTTCATCGCCAGCGTTTGGCCGACGTCTCGCCGCAACGACAATTAATTATTCTCAGTATCGAGCACGGTGACACAGTCATGTAAAATCAATATCAACAAGCAGCTATACCATTAGCCTACAAATTATAGCTGACAGACGACCTTAGTAAATGTCAATAGCCTACGCGTTTATATTAGTCTAGGATACAACGGGAGAGACGTCTATTTAGAACCTTGACGGGAATGGTTGCGCCGTCCTATCTGTTACATAATACGACACGTTACACCACTGTACCACCACAGTGTACGCAGTTACAGATGCTAGGCGCCTCTGCTAGCTTGTTGCATTGGGCGTCCAAGCAGACGCTAGATGGCCGATATGCATCTAACCCTCCCAGTGTTTTGTATAGTCTTTGCCAATATGGAAGGCATCCGATAGGACGCGACGCATTTGGCTTCGAATATCGTCTAATGGCGTAGGATTCCGTCTACTGGAGACTTTCCACTTCAGTAGGCTATAGAGCGGCCGTATTTAAATAATTATTCGGAAAACATCCGCCGCGGTGGCTTCCCAGCCGGGACAGAATTCTTCTGGAACGGGATAACTGACCGGACGCAGGGGGCGATAATAGATGTAAATGAAGTAAGACGACGCTGAGGGTTTATCTGCGCAATGCGAATAATATGTGTGTACCCGAGATAAGGTTTTATATAACCCCCGGTTGTCGTCGAGTTCCTACGATGAGACGACGATGTCTTGACATACACCGCCGCGCTAGATGACATTAGTAGACTTTTATTCACCTAGTTTTTATGTGCTTTTCGGGCATCTGTATGCGCGGCCACCGCATACTGTACACCGTCTTCGAAGGAGCCGCCCCAGAAACATCCCATCTATAATCGGACGACCAGCTGAGACGGCACATGCACGCCAGGGCGACGACTGCATCCGGAATGCTCCGTGAGGGTGGTCGGCAATGTTTTACTGATGCTGCTGCTGCTGCTGCTGCTGCCGCTGGTGGTGGTGGTGGTGGTGGTGGTGGTGGTGGTGGTGGTGGTGGTGGTGGTGGTGGTGGTGGTGGTGGTGGTGGTGGTGGTGGTGGTGGTGGTGAACTGGAGTGGAAAGATGAGGCGACGTAAAAGATGCACGTTGAGCATATTTGACGATGGAATTGTTCAGGGAAAGACAATATTTGGTCGTCTATAACCGAAGTCTCGAGTTTATTTCAGTCGCATACAGTCGACTATAGGCTACATCAAAGCTCCGGAATTCAATTCCAATGGCTGTTGATTGCAAATTCATCCGGCAAATAGTAAGCTTGAAGAAGCTGGTGTATAGTCTAGTCGACTATAATACGATATTGGATAAGACAGATATAAGAGACGAAATAAATTGAATCCATTAAAACGGTTTTTTCTTTCACCGATGAAGCTGGGATGGCTGAGAATTGGTCAATTAACCAATGAGTTTCATTGATTACCGTAAAACGTTACTGAGGGTCGTCCATAAATGACTTCACACTACCATCGTTACGCGCCAACACAAAATTCATATGATATAATTATAGTAACGGATCACATATCGTCGCAAATGTCTGACAATTTAAGTGCGTGACGTCATTTATGGACAAATTGATTAAATAAAGAATGTTGTTAGCATTGGCGTGGACAACGAGGGCTGGCTTCAGACTTCAGAGGGTTAAAAAAACCATTGGCTTAGGAAAAAGTTTTTTAAAAGGTTATTTATCCACTTAAATAGGAAAAACAAAACAATTGTTTGTAGTAACAATTGCTTTCTTCCCATTGTTTCTTTATTCTCTTTTTATTATTTAATTTATTTAGGCTACTGCAATACAGTTGGGTAGGTGTCAAGAAGAGCATCCGACCATAAATCCCCCATCATAAATTCCTGGCCACGCCTGCACTGGTTGTTAGGAATTCTTGAAGAGGCGGAAGCCTTGATGATGAGCGATCGATTGAGGAACATACGGCATGCATACGGCAGTTGATGGTCGGTGAGTCATGAATGGCAAAACTGACAGTTTTGGAGGAATGGAAAATTCGCGGAATTCCATAGTCGCGGCGCATTGTGGTTAGATATAGCCTAGATATAGGACCTAGTTTGGTTGGAAAATCTGACCCGAGTATAGTGACTGAGAGTCGGAAGACTGATATATTGGCCTATGGGGGGATAACCGAGTAGACAAGAGACAACTGGTTGGTGGACAATTCCATAAGAAATACATGGACGGGACACTGTAGCGACAGTGTAGCCTAGGCCTATAGGTCTACGGTATACAGGTGTGCTTGTGTGTGTGTGTGTATATATATCTATATATACATACACTGTGCCCCATAAAAAAAAACACCAAAAAACTTTTCAAAAATCTTCTATAAAACTAAGCCAATTGTAATAAAAGTTTGTACGTTGCACGGAATTGTTCTTCCTTGAACCTGGGGTGAAGGTCAACGGCGAATATTACAGGAATATCCTGTTGATGGAGCAGATGTTGCCAGCAATCAGGGGGATGTTAAGCGACTTATTCATTCTCCAGCAGGACAGCGCCCCCAGCACATCGCGCAAAGGATACCATTGCGTTGCTGCGACGTGAAACACCAAGCTTCATTGGACCGGAACTCTGGCCAGCAAACTCACCAGACCTCAATCCCGTTCACTACAGAATTTGGGGTCTAATACAGGAACGCGTCTACCAGACAGCAATACGGGACATCAACGAGTTGAAAAAGCGCCTCATCGTTGTGTGGGCACAGTTGAAGCAGAGTGTCATTGACAAAGCTATTGAACAGTGGCGGCCAAGGCTGAGAGCCTGCGTTCAAGCGAAGGGACATCACTTCGAACATCTTCTTAAATGAAACGTTAGTTTTCTTATTTAACATTAGACTTACATGCGTTTCATGACAAAGTTTTTTGGTGTTTTTTTTATGGGGCACGGTGTATATATGTCCTACCTTTTTCTAGGGCCAACACCCGCAGAATTAGGCCTATAGTTCACCCCCTGAAATTGATTCCCATGGCCCACCTATATTTTCATTTCAATTCAATTCAAGACTTTTATACGACTTGAGATCCGTGTCTCTTCTTTATCCCGTTATCCTTATAATTATAGCCTCTAAGGCAGAGGTTCTCAACCTTTTTTAGCGCGCGACACACCAAAACTTGCCACAAAATTTCGCGACACACCATACAATCGTCATACGTGAATATCGTTGAAACAACCCTTTACCTGTTTATTTGAAATTGTTACACATTTTAATGAATGAAATATTGACACTTAATGCTTTCTAATTTTTAATTATTAAAAAATTCCAAATTCTACTAATCTAAATTTACGATTCTACGTCGTTTTAGGGCCTATGACTGCGTTTATTGTTTGTAAGAATTCGCAACACACCAATTCTTCGCGACACACCAGCGACACACCATTTTTACGCGACACACCGCCGGTCGCTTCGCGACACACTAGTGTGTCGCGACACACCGGTTGAGAACCTTTGAGGTTCTCAGCCTTTTTTAGCGCGCGACACACCAAAACTTGCCACAAAATTTCGCGACACACCATACAATCGTCATACGTGAATATCGTTGAAACAACCCTTTGCCTGTTTATTTGAAATTGTTACACATTTTAATGAATGAAATATTGACACTTAATGCTTTCTAATTTTTAATTATTAAAAAATTCCAAATTCTACTAATCTAAATTTACGATTCTACGTCGTTTTAGGGCCTATGACTGCGTTTATTGTTTGTAAGAATTCGCAACACACCAATTCTTCGCGACACACCAGCGACACACCATTTTTACGCGACACACCGCCGGTCGCTTCGCGACACACTAGTGTGTCGCGACACACCGGTTGAGAACCTCTGCTCTAAGGAGTCTAAGCGATTGATAACCAGGATGGCTTTGTGCTAAGTAAGGAGCATCCCGAGGAAATTGTCTGTACAAATTCACGATCGATAATAGCCTACAATTATTAATGGTGATGTTATAACTGACGTTAATGACAGATTCGTTCAGTATGTTAGCTTTGCGCTAACTCGTCTGTTCAACGATCCCTTAGGAGATTTTTTGACAGTGGCACGTATAGCCATGCATGCGTCTATGTAGGTTCCTATATCCACACTGGTAGGTCGTCGTGTTTATTGATGCGCATAAAAGGGCGTAGTGATGAATAATAGAAGAGGGAGGCCGCCAATGGCAAATTGAAGTCCAATGTTCCCATATCCTACATTGTCGTGTATGAGACAGAGACAGACAGACAGACAGACAGACAGACAGACAGACAGACAGACAGACAGACAGACAGACAGACAGATCCGCAGAGAGATAGACAGACAGATAGAGAGACAGACAGATAGACAGACAGACAGATAGAGAGACAGAGGCAAGGGTTTGACGATTGTTTTGCGATGCTTCTGCATGAATATAAGGCAGATCAAAGCCTTTTCAAAGGACTCTCCGACTAATATCTGCTTCATTGTAGCAGCATACACAATACACAACACACGATATACAATAGGCCTACACAATACACATCTCACCTTTCGACTCGTATTGACTCGTGCTTTTACCATTTATAACAATTAATCTATTATTATTATTGCTGCAATCGTTGCAACTGCTGACTCAATTGTTACAACGGTCGTTTTTGCATGATATAATATATAGGCTAATTATAACTAGAGTTTGCTGTAAATATGTATATAGGCCTATATATACATATTACATATGCTATATATAAATTATGTAATATTATATATAGGCTACATGCACGCACACATGGACATTTAGGTAGCGCCTTACAATGACCCCACGAAAGCGCTAATTGTAGGCCTAGCTCTCTAAACAGATGTGCCTTCAAATAATTTCGAAAATGTTTCGATGGCTGCTTGCGCTGCATGGATGTTACGAATTAAATTGCTATTGGAAGACTGTTCGAGAATGGTGGTTCAATGCACGAGAAGATACTACATAAGCCCACCCCGCATCGATGTACGGGAGTCTGGCACCATCAAATCATGCATGGCGAAGACAGAAAATCACATGCTCGTATCCCTCCCCAACATTTAAGAAATATCCATAAAGATGGCAAAAAAGGTCGCCAGCTATTTTGGCAGGGAAAATGGTACAATTTCATGAAATTTCGAAAAAAAGGTCGTCAGAAAATTTCGTCGATAAAATGTCGTCGGCTAATCTTTCTTATGACCAGGGCCAGATTAAGCAATGTGGGGCCCTGTTCGGGAATTTTTTTCGGAAAATCTTTCCAGAAAATTTTTCAACTTTTTCGGGAAAATCAGACCATTTCATCGGCCAAAAAAGTTTATGACCTTTTTTAAGTCATCTGGCGAAATTTTCTGGAAAATAGTCGTTTGGCAGAAATTTCCTCAAAATTTTTTTTCACATTTGTGGGGTCCCCTAAAGTGTGGGGGCCTGTTCGGCCGAACATGTTGAACATGCCTTAATCCGGCCCTGCTTATGACCCCATAGTAAAGTCCTCATTGCAAACCCCAAGTCCACACAAATCAATGTTTGGTCTGACCGACCAATTATTTTTCTACAATAATTCGCATACTGAAATGGTTTCACGCAGTCAATGAACTGCAGCAGCGTTGTCTTCTTATTTTTGTGACTCGGTTACAGTCTATTGTTTGCTCCGTTCAAGCAGTAGCCGACAGTAGTCACTGCTACCTGCGTACCTGCCTGCCTACCTGCGTGCGTGCATGTCAACTGCAGGTGTGCGTCAAAGATTTTCTGCGGGGCATACATATGCTTCCTCATGGCGATTCAAGTCGAGGCTTGTTGAGACAGAATGAAGCTGGAGAATTCGACCAATCAAACGTGCATCGATGTTAAACATGACGATGGCGATCGATGGACTTCTTTGGAATAGGTACCAACCCGAAGCATCGAGTTGTGTAAACCGAGAAGATATAGAAGTTGTAAAACAAGTCATAGACTCTATGGCTCATTGTCAGGTAGCAGTAATGGAGGATTTGTGGGAAATGGGCATCAGGGTGAAAATTGCCGGAAGCGGGGTTCCTGTCTTTCTTAAGGCCCCATATAGTTAAGTATCCTTCGCGCATCGTCTATGAGTATAATAGTATGCCTAGCATTAATAATAATTGTTGCTGTTATAAATCGTGACATCATATATATATATATATATATATATATATGTGTGTGTGTGTGTGTGTGTGTGTGTGTGAATGTATGAATAAGCCCATGCTATAGGCAGTGGCGGCGCCAGGATTTCAGTTTTGGGGGGCTGCTCTCGAGGAGGAAATTTTCCGTTTTCATTCGCCAAAATTTCTGACGACCTTTTTAGTCATCCGGTCGAAATCTCTTATAAATTTTTCATTTTCACCGCCAACATTTCTGACGACATTTTTTAAGTCATCTGGTTCATTTGTGAGCGGCGTCAGGCGTGGCGGGGAACGAAAACCTAAATTTCCCGAGCAACGCCGGGTAATTCAGCTAGTAGGCTACAGAATAAAATGCAGGTGAGACTTCAGCTTCGCCTTCGCTAGCGCTAAGAAGTCCAGAGTGTCAGTGGCATCATTGATCAGAAAAGACTGCATGGCCAGTGCAATTATAATGCCTATTATAGGCCTATCAGATAACAAGGCCTATATATTTTATACAGTCACGCACTATAGCATATAATATATATAGAGAGCATGCGCAATTGCGCATGCCTGTATACATATAATTGTTCTTGTGTGGATTCATTGTGCATGGAATTAGGGAGTGAAAGTATTTCCCTATAAGCTCATCCGTATAAAACAGACTACAGAGGATTTAAAAAGCGACATGCTGAAATAACGATAGGTCTTCTGCGGTCATCCGTCTTGGCGTCATTATTCTACCGCAGCAGCAGCAGCAGCAGCCGGAGTATTATAGGCTGAAGCGAACATCAATCAACCTTAGTCTAATTACCTGCTCAGGTGAGCGCATGCATGCATGTATGTATTCTGCGACACTGACACCGATAGAATTGTTGCACAGGTATAATGCTATATAGTCTTGGATCAGATGCAAAGGTCGAGACGACGTTGAGGTGTGGCTGGATCTCCATTCATTCATTCAAGTATTTATATAGCACCTCTTCAGAGAAACTACTCATTGTAACCACAATAATGATAGATTCTACTGTAAAATAAAAATCATCATCCGTCAATAATTATTCTTTTATCGCATTGTCATAGATGTCTAAATTTAGACCGACATATCTATTTGAACTTGCTCACCGGTCGCATTCATATAGGCTTGTACGTATAATAGGCCTATTTACAGTTTGGCGGCTTCTTCTTTCTATGATCTGCTGTGCGTGCATCTATCAACCTGATTTTCAAACAATGCAACATGAGTTTTCATGTTGTTTTCATTTACAGAGACCAGCGCACTTTTATAACAGCGCTATATATATATATATATATATATATAAGATTAGATTTGATTAAATTATACTGTATATAGATTAGAGTTTTCACGATTGCAAGGTGCTTTTAACCGAATACATACTAATGCAGCTTGATTGAAATTACACGCATGTGGTTGAAGGTGTAATAAAGAAAAATTTAAAACCTTCATTGAAATATCGGCCTAATAGAATATTGTAGATTTGTAAGTATGTGGGCCTACACGTATGTTCGTATTTATGCATGGTGGGCCTGCATAATAAAATTATGGCTTTATGTGTGTCTGTTGAATTATGTTTCTCTTTCAGTGTTACAGTAGGCCATAATTAATATTTTGTGTTTGTTTCATGGCGTGATTCGCCTTTAATTTTTTTAATTGCCCTTTGATTACTGCGGCGTTCTGCGCAAATATGCTGCCATACATTTTTTTGGTTGTTCCTTTGCTAATCGTTCTCATTTCTGACTAATTAACTGATTTCCCACCAAAAAATTAATTAAATTAAAATGTTATTCCCCTTTCGTTTTCTCCATTTCACTGTAGAATGAGTTCACTGCAGACGACGCAGAAGACGCAGAAGATGACCACTGCCGAGCAATTCAAGGCGAAGCTGACCCCGGAACAGATCCGTGCATACCGGAAGCACTTCGAGATGTTTGACCTTAACGGTGACGGGGTCATCAGCGCCAGGGAACTTAGAAAGGTGTCGAAACAAATGGGATACCAACTGGACGAGGAACAAATAGAGGTATCATCTTTCACACAGTGTATCATCTTTCACACAATGTATCATCTTTCACACAATGTATCATCCTTCACACAGTGTATCGTCTTTTGCACAGTGTATCGTCTTTTGCGCAGTGTATCATCGTTCACACAATGTATCATCTTTCACACAATGTATCATCTTTGCATAATGTATCATCTTTCACACAATGTATCATCTTGGTACATGGTTCCTTATGGCTCCTTGACAAGGTACTTTCGTCACAATCAACAGGTGTGATTGCTGTGGAAGACGTGGCCTATTTTATATGGAGTCTATATTACTGAGTCTGAGACGTTTATTGTGGTAATTTGCACCATGCAGTTGGCAGTATACATGTATGTAGCCTACTGTTGGCATTAATTAGCGCTTCACAAATCTATACAGCGACATTTCTCGGCCAATCGAGGTGTGTCTGCCTGTCTGCGATTCTCATTCCGTGTGTCTGCTCCTTCATCTGATCATCTGTCCCTGTATCTACGTCTGTCGCTGTCTATGTCTGCCTATATGCTTCTGTCGCTGTCTCTGTCTCTTCTTTGTCTATTTTTGTCTCTGTTTCTCCTCTGCCTCTATCGGTGCTTCTAATTTCTCTCTTTCTTTTGTCTGCCCTATTTCTCTCTGTCTCTGTTTCTCTGTTTCTCTGTCTCTCTCTCTGTCTCTCTCTCTTTCTTTCTCTCTCTCTCTCTCTCTTTCTCTCTCTCTCTCTCTCTCTCTCTCTGTCTGTGTCTCTGTGTCTCTGCCTCTGCCTCGTTACCATTCTCAGATTTGTCATAATCGGCGCCGACAACAGAAGAGAGGATATGGATCGAATGCGCTATTAATCCTGTTCAGTCTTCTTATCACGGTCGTCCACGCACCAATAATGCAGTCATTTCAATCATCCATGGCTGACAACCACAACCACACCACCCTCCCCCATTCACCCTCCCCACGACAATCAACCAACGGAGACAGACCTGGACCATGGGGGTGATTGCACCTATTTGTTGTGATGTTTACTTTCTCTGCATATAGTAAGTGGGGGAATTGCTTAGGTGCTATAGGACTGATGAATGAATGAGTGAACGAATGAATGAATGAACGAATGAATGAACGAATGGATGGATTGACGGAGGGTTTGGTTAAAATATTAATTGATGGATAGTAGGATGAACGAATGAAAGAGGCATCTGCCATCTAGCAACAGAAATGTGACAGGCAACTTAGCTAAAGTCAATGAGACAGAGGTTTTTGCCAACTATTGTACTGCTACATTTGAACACATTTTGAGGTGCTCTATACGAGTCTACGACAGATGGATCCCTCTTTGCTGCTATCCTCCATGATCTTCTCTCGAATAACTGGATGCTCCCTTAGGCATCGCTCGCATAATCTGGAGCCACCACGCTGTGATTAGTTGATTGGAAAGAAACATATATCACCAGAAAGATGTACAGATGACTTGTTTGACGCTAATGTTTTAGTCATATAATCCAACTTGTGATTTAATTTCAAACTTTCATTGCCAATAATTATTATTATTACTTCGATGCATTTGCATATAGGCCTACACGTAATGATGTTTCATGTCCCACTGCGCGTTTGCAAGTGGAGTAATAAAGAAAATACTTATACTCACTTTCTTACATACAGTAGACAAAAACATTGCTCAGTTTACGCATATCCTTTCCGCAAGAGTGATTTTAAATAACAGCCCACTGAGTGCCCAGTAAAGGGCGCAACGTTCTTTCTGACATTTCAGACGGGGCTTATAATAATATTATGAAACACCGATGATCATCTTTCTCACACCCACAACTTCCCGCACGCACCAGCAACACACGCGGTTACATGCGTTAATTAAATTACGTATTTATGAATATTATACGGTGCGTTCGATAGGCTAATCATCGTCGGCTTCACGATGAGCTGAAGCATAGATCCAAACGTGTGTTACAGTATGACAGACATTATGCGAAGTAGTTCTACATGTTTCAGTTTTTTTAGCTCTATGTTTCAGACCTATGTTCTTTTTAAAAATAAGCCTTATAAGCGCTGTACGGAGATTAAGCTTATACAAAATTATTTAATAAATCGCAAAGCTTGCGCGTGTAGCCTATATATATTATATATATAAACTAACATGGTATGTTTAATGTTCATATTATATACAAATGAACATAGAATACCGGTACTTGTATAGAAGTCTAATATACTGCAGCCTATTCCTATTACCTACTGTCTGTCTGTTTGCTAGCCTGCTTGTCTCACTGCCAATCCCCTTTTCTTCTTCTCCGTCTGCCTATATCTGTCTGCGTCTGCCTACTCTAGTCTCTATGCCCTATTTCATTGCAGTCTGTCTGTCTGCCTGCATGTGTGCATGCTGTCACAGACCAATTCACATGTGCACAAGACTATATATATATATATATATATATATATGTATATATATATATATATACCTTCAGTTGCACGGACTGATGATGAGAAGTCGGCGTGAAATGGTGCAATAAAGTGTCGTATCCCGTGTAAAAGGGCACTTTTTATCCTAGTGGTTAATCGGTTGGGTTTAACTTATACAAGAAATTCTTCCAAATTCAACAAACTCCCAGTTTTCTTATGAAAAATATATAATGAAGTTATTCAATTGCATTCAAATACACAAACAAATAACAATCCTATTTACCTAGTGTGGCGAGTTACTTAGGAAATATTATATTTGCGCTTATCTGTCGAGTTGTATGAAACTCGAATGTCTTCGGCTCTCTCCGTCGTCCGATTCTTCGCAGTCAAGAATGTTGATCAGACGGTTGAATATGCAGTCATGGAAGTGACCACACCAAACGTCTTACTCGTATCTTGCCGTGAATCAGTTGCACACGAGATGAATCATCGCATTCACCTCACAGCTCTTCTCCAGTTGACCAAACGTCCTTCGTACTTCACACGCCGATCAGCTGTTCGCTAGCCGATTCAAATTACACTACTCTTCAGACTGTTGCCTAAGAGTTCGTCTTCTTCGCAAGTGTCTCACACTTCACACGATGATTATTATGCACTAACGCAAATTTCTCATTTAAATTGCGTTGCACTTAATGCACAATACTTTGAACTATCGGTTGATCGTCCGAACAGTTCAATTACCTTCGTCTCTACTCTGAAAATCACAACTTTGGATTGATCACCGCAGCGAAACAACCACCATTTCCAGATATACCTGTAGAGAGTCAAAAACTCAACGTCCACTTCGCTGACGTCATTTTTAACTCGTCACGTCATTCGCTTCCAGTTTGCACCAATCACGAATAGGCTTAGCATCCTTTGTTGTCATGGTAACCTTGACCACTCGTTATTACGCTTAGCTGCAGTCATTGGTTTTATGTATTAATATTTTATATGTTGCCACACATATTACCTAAACTCGCCAATTAAATTGCCTAGCTTAACTTCTACCTATAAATAATAATTATACATGCATAGCAAGTGTTTAATTTGATAATCATTTAATATAACCACGACAAATACCCTTTCTTCAAAAGTCTGTACACAGGCTTTATCAACTTATCTAATTATCAAATTACAATAACTGCTTATGCCTATGCTTATACTACTTTACACAACATCACAACCTAACACAACTACTTCTTATCTACCTATAGTATCACCATTGATTTACTTAAATCTTAGGTCAATCCTCTACTTAAATAATCGGACATTACGTTATTACATCCCTTAATGTAACGTACTGTAAAACAATAATTCTGAAGGGCAAGGCTCCACCTCATGACTCTTGCATTCTTCATCCTCCCTTCCTTCATGTACTGTAGTCCACAATGGCCAGTCTCGATCACAAACTCTCTTCCACACAAATATCGATCAAATCTACTGATTCCCCACATTATGGCTAAACATTCCCTTTCTTCCACTGAATATCGCATCTCTCTTTCCAACAGTTTTCTACTCGCATATGCTATCGGATGGTTTATTCCTTCATATTGTTGAATAAGAACACAACCTATCCCTTTTCCTGATGCATCTGTCTGTATTATAAATTCTTTCTCCAAGTCTGGTAACCTAAGGATTGGTGTTTTAGCTAGTGCTTCTTTCAACTGCTCAAAACTTTCACCTAACTCTTGGTTCCATTCAACATTGTTAGGAGCTAACTTTTTAGTCAAGTCGCTCAACGGTGCCATCAATTCTGCACAATGTGGAATAAACTTTCGATAGTAATTTATCGCTCCTAAAAAGCTTCTCACTTGCTTCTTCGTCTTAGGCTGTGGCATTTCCACAATCTTGTCAATAGATTCTCCCTTAGGGCTTATATCGTCGTTGTTCAATGTATGGCCTAGGAAATCTATCTTGCCATATCCTAGTGAACATTTCTTCGGTTTCAATGTCAAATGAGCTTTTCTCACTCTTGTGAAAAACTCTCTTAACGTCTTCATGTGTTCGTCCCATCCTTTCGTATGAGCAAGAATATCGTCGACATAACTTTCTAGATTTTCAGTTCCATGTAATATTTTCCGTATCAAGCGATTATAACTGGACGCGCTATTGACTAGTCCAAATGGTAACACATTGAACTTATATAATCCGCTTGCACAGATGAATGTGGTTAAGTCTTTTGATTCTTCGCTCATTGGTATCTGCCAATACCCTTTACAGAAATCGAACTTGCTATAGATTTTACTTCCACTGAGTTTATTGAAAATATCCTCATTCGACATCATCGGTTCTGGATCGAATACTGTCACTTTGTTGAGTTGTTTATAATTACAGCAAAGTCTGTTACTTCCATCTGACTTCTTAACAACTACAAGCGGCGCTGCATACGCTGCTTCCGATCTTTCTATAATTCCATTATCTAGCATCGTCTCTAATTCTTTGTTTATCTCCGCTTGGAGGTGATATGGCGTTGGATAAGCTCGTAACCGAATTGGCTCATCACTCGTCAGATGAATCTCATGCTTTACCATATCTGTCCTTCCTGGCTTATCACTGAATATGTCCTCATGTTCTTTCAGTAGTTCCCCTAATTCTCTTTTCTGTTTTTCCGTCAATTTAGGATTGATATCCACATCTTTGTAAGTCTCCGTTTGTTTACTTACATATAAGCTTAATATCTCTTCTTCTTCATCTTCACCATCTTTACCATCATGTACTATCGCCGATATGTATGCTGACGTTTCTACATCATTACTTTCTCCCTTTCTCTCGTAGTACTTCTTTAGTATATTGATGTGATATGTTTTGAGTTTTCCACCATCAATTTCCACTTTGTAATCATAATCTCCTATTTTCTCTCTGACTACAAATGGTCCTTGCCATTTTACAAGCATCTTATTGTTACAACTGGGTAACAGTAATAAAACTTTATCTCCTATCTTCAACTCTCTGTATCGTGCTTTCTTATCATAATACTTCTTATTCTTTTCATTTGCTTTATGTATGGCCTTCTGTGCCATATCACAAGTTTCTTCGATTCTTTCTCTCAAATCGGTCATGTATGTATAAACATCTTTTACTTCATCCTCCACTTTCTCATTTGTCCAGAGTTCCTTCAATATCTGTATTGGTCCTCTGCATGACCTTCCAAAAATTAATTCAAACGGTGTGAACCCATGACTTTCGTGTACAGTGTCTCGTAACGCGAACAATAATGGTGCTAAGAACCTGTCCCATTCCTTGACCTGTTCTCCTATTAGCTTCCTCAACGTTGCTTTTATTGTTCCGTTAAGTCTCTCCACACATCCATTTCCCATAGCATGGTAAGGACTAGTGAAAGTGTGCTTGATCAACAACATCTTGTTAACATCAGCCATCAGTTCTGAAGTGAATTGGCTCCCTCTGTCAGTATGGATTTTCTGAGGAACACCCATGCGACAATAAAAATTGAACAAGGCTTCCGCCACCTCCTCTGTAGTTATTCCTTTCAGTGGAATCGCTTCTGGGTATCTGGTACTCAAATCCACTATCGTTAATATATAGCGATAACCTCTTGATGACATAGGTTCTATCACTCCGATAATGTCTACACAGACATGTTTGAATGGTACATCCAGTACCGGAAGATGTCCCATCGGTGCTCTGTGGCTCACCTTTTTATCCACCGACTTTTGGCATACATCACAACTCAGGACATACCTTTTAATTTCTTGTCCTATCGATGGCCAATAAAATTCATTCACAATTTTATCATGGGTCTTCTTCATACCCAAATGTGCTGACAATAGCGAGTTATGGGCCACGGCTAATACTTTACCTCTAAGTTCCTTCGGGACCATTAACTGCCACTTCGCATCATCTTCCGTTGTCTCCATGAATCTCCTATACAAAAATCCGTTCTTCTTCACATAAAGAACTTTCTCTGTTACACTGTCATCACCACTCCAATCAATTGCTTTATCCCAAAACTTCTTCAAAGTCTCATCTTTGCTTTGTAACTCTTTAATTTCTTTTGTTGATACATTTAAATCCGGCATCTCAGTAACTTTCAACTGTTTGTATTTTGTTACTTTCTTTGATTCCGCTCTGGTTTCAACTGCTGCTGTCGTTTGGCACACATCATCATTCTCCATGACGTCATCCGTTACATCATCATTTAATTCACTTGTGACTTCACTCGCAAAATGAACTTTCTTTTTGTCACTTTGTCCTTGTGACTCAACACTTAAAGATTTCTGAATCTTTTTAAATCTATCCTCTCTATTCTCTTTATCATCTTTATTATTCCGATCACATTTAATCGTGTTATCTGTAGTTTCATTTACTACTAGATATTTTAATCCTTTGATCCGACCGATAATTACTGGTTTCGCCGGTTCCTCCATCACCATTGCTTCAACGTTCCCGATAAAATACTCGCTTTCAACATTGATCCTTGCTATCGGAAAATTTCTCACTGTCCCATCGACTAATATGCATTGCGTTTCCTTTCCCGTGAAATCACTATCGTCGACCAGTGACCTCTTAACAATGCACTTGCTTGACCCTGAGTCGTATAAGCAACTGGTACTCACACCATTCACTTTCACTTGAAACTCATTTCTACTTTCCAAAACAGGATCACCATCTCCTTTTACTACTGTCACCATGGCACTCACCTCCATATGCACAGGTAACTCTACGTCTTTCTTCTTCTCCTTACGTTCCTCTATCCTTTCAACCTTACTTGTTTTCGCAATTTCACTCGTTTGCACTATTTTGTAAGTGCTGTTATTAAAGATCTGCTCTGGTGTTAGATCGTGCGTAATATACTCATTATACCTGTGGACACATTCTAATGCCCTGTGCCCCTTTCTTCGACAAATCAAGCATACTACCTCATGTTTCATCACACATTCTTTTTCTCTACTAAATCCTCTATTCTCATTTACACTAAATCTCTCTTTAAATTTATTCTCATATGGTCTTCCGTTGACCCTGTCATTATCCAACTTTGTAGTATTCTCGTCATACTTATATCTCTGACCCTCAACATAGGATTCTCTGTGGGACGATAGCCTTTCTACCTCAGCTACTTCGATCCTTCTTCTAGTCTGGCACTCAGCATTTGCTGCTCCACGAATTATTCTCGCCTCATTTACTTCACGTTCTCGTATCGCTTCAGCTGCTTCCCAGACTAACATCTCTTCATCGCGTTCATATTCACATCTATCGTTATACGCTTCTAGTTCAAGTCTTGCGTTATTCTCTTCACGCTCAGTTTCAACTCTCGCCTTATCTGCTTGACGCTCATGTTCAATTCTTATTCCGGATAATTCATCCATCTGTAATTCATGTGCTATGACTTTTTCTGCCTCCTCAGCTTCACATAGGTCTCGTTCGTTCTTGACACTTGCCTCATGTTCACGTCTTATTTCGTTTGCTACTCTATCTAGTGTCACTTTGTTCGCCTGACGCTCCAGTTCAAGTTTCGCGCAATACGCATCTCGTTCAATTCTTGCGTCGTTCACTTGACGCTCCCATTCAATTCTCATCTTATTTATTTCACTCTCTCGTCTCGCGTCATCTGCTTGGCGTTCACGTCTCATTTCGGCTAACTTATCTTCAGCTAACTTACTCTTCTCTCGCTCTATTTTTAACTCCCTCTCAATTTCAAATTTTGTTTCTGTTAGCCTTGCTATTTCTAATTCTTGTGCTCTGGCTGCTGCTGCTTGTGCCTCTTCTCTAAGAGCTTTTTCCTCTTCTTGTGCTCTGTCTGCTTTTGCATCCTCTCTACGAGCTTTTAGGCCTACTTTTTCTCGCTCCTCCGCTCTCTGCTGTTTCAGTTTGTCATATCTGTCAAGAACAAATACTTTCAGATCCACTCCTTGTAACTGTAACTGTCCTCCCATCTCGATCAACTCTTTAAAATCTGTAATTGACATTTTTCTTACTCACTTACTTCTTTAAGTGGTAACAAATTCACAAAATAGCCGTACGCTATTAAATCTTCAAACTACACAATTAATGTTGATAACTGCGATCACGATTTAAAAAAATGTTTCCTCTTGGAATGCGTACTCTATGGTTACGCGAGGTTAATCTTTACTAAACAATTCGCATCGAGTAAACGCTTATTAATAAAGTCGTTCTTTCGCAATCGCAAAAGCGATAACTTTTAAACTATACATTTTCAATACTTGAGATTATTGTTCGTTGATATTTCGAGTGTTAGTTAAAATCCAGTTTTAATATTCCGGAACGTAGGACCCCATAGTTGTCGTATCCCGTGTAAAAGGGCACTTTTTTATCCTAGTGGTTAATCGGTTGGGTTTAACTTATACAAGAAATTCTTCCAAATTCAACAAACTCCCAGTTTTCTTATGAAAAATATATAATGAAGTTATTCAATTGCATTCAAATACACAAACAAATAACAATCCTATTTACCTAGTGTGGCGAGTTACTTAGGAAATATTATATTTGCGCTTATCTGTCGAGTTGTATGAAACTCGAATGTCTTCGGCTCTCTCCGTCGTCCGATTCTTCGCAGTCAAGAATGTTGATCAGACGGTTGAATATGCAGTCATGGAAGTGACCACACCAAACGTCTTACTCGTATCTTGCCGTGAATCAGTTGCACACGAGATGAATCATCGCATTCACCTCACAGCTCTTCTCCAGTTGACCAAACGTCCTTCGTACTTCACACGCCGATCAGCTGTTCGCTAGCCGATTCAAATTACACTACTCTTCAGACTGTTGCCTAAGAGTTCGTCTTCTTCGCAAGTGTCTCACACTTCACACGATGATTATTATGCACTAACGCAAATTTCTCATTTAAATTGCGTTGCACTTAATGCACAATACTTTGAACTATCGGTTGATCGTCCGAACAGTTCAATTACCTTCGTCTCTACTCTGAAAATCACAACTTTGGACTGATCACCGCAGCGAAACAACCACCATTTCCAGATATACCTGTAGAGAGTCAAAAACTCAACGTCCACTTCGCTGACGTCATTTTTAACTCGTCACGTCATTCGCTTCCAGTTTGCACCAATCACGAATAGGCTTAGCATCCTTTGTTGTCATGGTAACCTTGACCACTCGTTATTACGCTTAGCTGCAGTCATTGGTTTTATGTATTAATATTTTATATGTTGCCACACATATTACCTAAACTCGCCAATTAAATTGCCTAGCTTAACTTCTACCTATAATTAATAATTATACATGCATAGCAAGTGTTTAATTTGATAATCATTTAATATAACCACGACATAAAGATACAGATAAACACAATAAATACACAATTTATCTACAGAATAAATAGAGAGAGACAGAGAGAAAGACAGACAGACAGAAAGACAGACAGACAGAGAGAGAGAGGGAGAGAGAGGGAGAGAGAGAAATAGGGAGAGAAAGGGACCTACAAATGGACAGAAAGAAAGACATACAGACAGACAGAGAGGGAGAGAGAGAGAGAGAGAGAGAGAGAGAGAGAGAGAGAGAGAGAGAAAGGGAGAGAGAGAGAGTCAGAGAGTCAGAGAGACAGAGAGACAGAGAGAGAGAGAGAGAGTCAGAGAGAGAGAGAGAGAGAGAGAGAGAGAGAGAGAGAGAGAGAGAGAGAGAGAGAGAGAGAGAGAGAGAGAGAGAGAGAGAGGAGAGTGTGCATGTGTGAATGTATGAGTGAGTGAGTGAGTGAGTGAGTGAGTGAGTGAGTGAGTGAGTGAGTGAGTGAGTGAGTGAGTGAGTGAGTGAGTGAGTGAGTGAGTGAGTGAGTGAGTGAGTGAGTGAGTGAGTGAGTGAGCGAGTAAGTGAGTGAGTAAATGAGTGAGTGAATAAATAACTAGATACAGACAATGGAATCTGAGGAACTGAGGATGTCTTTGTGTAATTTGTGTTAAAAGACAATCATCAAGGAGAATGACGTCGACAGCAATGGATATCTGAGCTTCGACGAATTCCTTCTGGCCATGTCATCCAGCCTGTCAGCCATCTCTGACGAGGAACACAGGTGACATGCTAATGACATCCTAATGACATGCTAATGACATCCGTGACGACAACGACGACGGAATTTAATCCATCATCATAATCTGATCATCATCATGTGATGATGATTTGTGAGGGTGTGATGTCGTCTCATCCGCTATAATCACATCTTAACTAATTATGTAGAATCAGCTTAAAATTAAATGAACTGCGTGCATGCTGTATTGATTAATTACTGTTCTCTTATAATGGAGTGTAGCCTACACCCACACACGCACGCACATACGTGCACGCATACGTCAACGCACACGCACACACGTGCGCCAACGCACACAAACACACGCACACACACAAACAAATGCTCTCACGCACACCCACACTCACACTCACACAGAATAATTTCAGTGCAACGCCATTGTTTCTTTTCTATAATATTAGCCTTTATATGGGTGCATTTAATTCTTGTTCATTAATCCTATGATAAATAATCCTCGCATATATACATAATTTGCATATATATATATATAATAGCGTATAATAGCGTATAATAGAGTAGGGTAGGGTACATTGTAGCCTATGTATACCCTATAACGAAACGTCTGATAATTGAATTTTAAGGGTATATATATATATATATATATATATATATATATATATACCCTTGCACAATATGTTTTCGTTCAATGCAGTCTTGTGTATCACATTCCATTAAATTCAATTACTAGACGTTTCGTTATAGGGTATACATAGGCTACAATGTACCCTACCCTACTCTATTATACGCTATTATACGCTACGTCGTGCAAAGCCATTATTTCCCTCAAATGCCATGCGCATCCATTGCTGCACATCATCGTCGATCTTATCATCCTGTCTCTTCCCATAATGCAGGCGTGCGGATATCCGTCGTCGTTTTGCTGACTACGACCGTGATGGAAACGGGGTCGTGACCTTGGAGGAGGCGCACAGCATCCTCCAGAAGGAGCTTGGCTTTGGCGAGAGGCAGTCCATCGATCTTGTTAGACGATATGACCTCAATGGAGATGGTCAGCTCGACTACGAAGAGTTCGTCAGGTTCTACGCCAAGGTCAAAACCAAGTAAGACCACTAGACTGCAGTCTGCTCGTTATTCCATCCATCCATCAATCAATCAATCAATCAATTTATCAATCCATCCATCCATCCATTGATCCATCCATCCATTCGTACGCCCGTCAATACATCCATCCATCTATCCACCCATCCATCCATCGATCCATCCATCCATTCATCTTTCCAGCCAGCCAGTCATTCATCCATCCATCCAACCATTCGTCCATCCCTTAATTCAATGTCACCCATTCATCCAGCTATCCTTTCAATCAGTGTCATCCATCCATCCAACCATCCATTCAACCATCTATCCTTTCAATCAGTGTCATCCATCCATCCATTGCAACCATCCATTCATCCATCTATCCTTTCAATCAGTGTCATCCATCCATCCATCCATTTATTCGTTTACTCGTTCATTCATTCGTTCATGCCATCTGTTCCCGAGGCACGTGACCCATAGGACTTGACGCAATCATTCAGTCCTTCATCCCTTTGAAGCCGATGGATTTTCCTGGTGAGATGCAAACAGAACCACTTAGATTCAGCGACAGATCCTCCTCTTCCTCTTCTTCTCAACCATTCAAACATCTATGTTGCACTGAAACAAACAACGTGACCAACAGATAAAACTTTCAGTTTAAATAACGGTATAATCACATAGGCCTATATTATATTACTGATGTGATATAATATTATTAGATTTTCATATGGACGACAGAGTTTGTCGCCTTTGTTCTGGACTCTGTGGACTGACGTTCAGAGCGGCCATTAGGGATTAGACTTCCGGATTTGTTGATTCTGTGCTGGCCGCCGCATGGTGCAGTGGCGCACCATGCGGCCAGTAAGGATTAGACTTGCCTATCAATAATGTTGCCCTGTGGAACAGCAGCTGCAGTTTTGACTCCGACCCAATCCGGGATCTTTTTACGTCGCTGTGGGCACGCGAGAGAGATCAGCTTTCGTATAATTAGTGTATCGCCCGGTCGCGTGTCTTATGCACACACTGAATATAGGATTATTCGCCGTTCCAGATCCCACGGGGCAGGCCTGGCGTTCGCTTATTCGATAGGCAAATTGAATGTATTCTGCTGCTGCACTCGGGGCAGACGGCGCTTGGCGTCCGTTCGCCTCCGTCTCGAAAGCTTCCAGTCCAAGTCTCGTTATAGCCTACAATGTGCCTACATGTATTGTATATTCGGACAGTTTCTTGTCTAGCCACAAGGAAAACTAATGTTGCTTCGTTGCTGACTTGTAATTTTTTTATTGCGTGTGCATGCGTCTGTGTCTTTCAGTCCTATAGCAGTGGTTCATCTGTCTCCTTCCATACGGGTTCTACTACAATAAGAGATGTGTGCATCTATGCATCTATTATAGGCTACTAACGAATTGCACTGCAGCAGATGATATACACCGTGTCTCAAAACAAACTGTGCCAAATTGTTTCTGTCAGAACTTCGTCAAATTTCCACCAATCTTAATAACTTTTGGCAGGTAGATGGCAAAATGGCTGATATTTTATGCCATATATGAATTTTCCACCTCACCTGACTCATACCACCGCACTACCTTGTTAAACACAGATGTGCCAATTTTGCATAAAACGCTTACTTTTATTACTTGCAACAAACAATCTGACAACTGAATTAGCATGCAGTAAAGTAAAATATGGTTCCTTAGTAGAGTTTTTAATTGTTATGACAGATCTGCTCAAAAGTGTTAGAATTGGTGCTCAAAATGTGTCCCGCGTATATGGACACAAGGGCCTAGACAGCGACGTCACTGGCAGATAGCAGCATCAACGATCGACTGGTCAAAGCGCACCCAGTCGTCGATGAGGCGCATTTTGAGTTCGTCGAAGTTGGCTATTATTCTGGAGCGGTAAACCTTCTCCTGCAGCACACTCCATACACTATAGACTGTGTTAAGATCCGGTGAATTCGGCGGCCACAGTGTTGGAGGGATGAAGTCGGGCGTCTCTCGCTACAGGAAAAGACGGTGTCGCGCGCTCGATGCGCCGGGGCGACATCCTGTTGAAAGACGAAAAACTTACCCTGGGATATCCGGCGTATGTCTGACAGCATCTTCTGGCCAAGAAGGCTGTCGCGATGGTAGGCCTATGCCCCATTCACTTTGACACCCGGCTTGATGCAATGGATTTCAGTGCAGCCAAGCGTCGTGACGCCGTTATATGCAAAATTGGCACATCTGTGTTTAACAAGGTAGTGCGGTGATATGAGTCAGGTGAGGTGGATAATTTATATATGGCATAAAATATCAGCCATTTTGCCATCTACATGCCAAAAGTTATTAAGATTGGTGGAAATTTGACGAAGTTCTGACAGAAACAATTTGGCACAGTTTGTTTTGAGACACGGTGTAGAATACATGCAGCTCGTGTCCTAACTCATAATTATTATTATGTCGTTACATATTCTTTATGAAAGTGAAGGCAGACACCATTATGGCAATAATCTGATAAAGTATAGGCTACGTCCACAGCAGATAATGAATAGAAACATTTTGGGCCACGCACTAATGGAATTACGATTGACAACGGCGTGTAGCCGTATACAATGTACATACACAAAAAGATCAAATCCAGCTATAGTCCTACATGCAGTCTATAGTAGCCTAAGGAAACATAAAACGCTTTCCCATTTCCTTAAACTCGAATAATAAGACGATGTACAGAATTTAATCATACATTCTGTTAATTAGAATAATCTATCTTGCTGACAAGATAAAGACAGAGAGGCATACATGTATAATTGTATATGCCTATATATGTCGAAAAGGGTAACGAGTAACATTAAGGCACGAGATGCAATACGATACAATCTAGCCTATATGTACATTGTACATGCATCTATATATGCCTATACATACATATCCGGTAGAACGATCGCTTGAAATGATCAACGTCAAGCAATAGGCTACATCATGTCTGTAGGCCTATATATGACTTTACGATTGCTCATTAAATGTGCACCAGACACTTGCGTGGATCAACTGCGAGGAAATTGAGTTACCGACGTTCAAAGACGTCAAAGTCAAATGACTTTGAACACACTTTGCCAAATTGTATACGAAATAAGATTCAGAGCAATTACATTGCACATCCAAGCAGAAGTGCACTGCAGTTGCAATTGGTCGTGACACTATGTGGCAAACAGTCTATGCATGACCTGCAGGAGGAGATCACGTACATTGTATATAGACCGAAGGGAGAGCAAAAGAATCTCATCAGCATTCAGCACACACAAAACCTTGCAGCCATAGAAGTCATCTTTGTATAAGGCTTGTATACTTACGACCCGTATCAGCCCGCCTGAACTTAGAAGTGAATACACGCACGAAAAGTCAAACTGCTGTTATCCTGCGTATACACACAGTGTTTAACTGTTTATATCCACAAGATGTTTCCTTCCTTCCCTTCCTCTGCTTTCTTTCTTCTCTTCATGAAGAATTCGCAACCCTGCAGTTAGTGACCGAAGTATGCAAGAAAGTTTCTTTTGAGCCCTGCACTGATTGCTATGCCTCAGGATAGTTAGGCACCATTTTGTAGAAATATATGATGCTAGGCTACTTATGAATATTTCTTAAATATTGAGGGGGACATGAGCATGGACGGTCCTCCCACCACAAACATTGGGGGACCGTCGGTCCATCCCTTTCTAAGTCTTCGCCCATGGACGTTAGTCGATTGACAAACTGTGGAATTGATTTATCAGCGTTAGCCTTGACGTGTCTCATGCACATTGCACAATGCACAGTCTCTAAATCGATTCTTTTCTCTGTTCTTTAGGGTCGAACGAGTGAGGGAGATGTTCAACGAGTTCGACAAGGACAAGAGTGGATCCGTGTCGGTGGCCGAAGCGAAGCCGATCCTTCGCAAGGTCGGTCTGTCCGACGAAGAGATCGAGGATCTCGTCGCCAAGCACGACACGAACAAGGATGGAGAACTGCAATACGAAGAGTTCGTCGCCTTTCTCTGGCATTCATAAATGGACGACGACGAGGAGGAGGGAGGAGGAAGAGGAGGAAGAGGAGGAGGAAGAGGAGGAAGAGGAGGAGGAGGAGGATGGAGAAGGAGGAGGAGGAGGAGAAAGAGGAGGGGAGAGTGGAGGAGGAGGAGGAAGGAGAAGGAGGGTGGAGGCAGCGGAACATTCCGTCTCCAACTCTTCTTCTTTCTTCTTATGCTTCTTGGTTTTTTTTACAAGCGTCACCAGGACCGCAGGATGCACATCGCCGGAGAGTGGAGTCTTGTATTCGATCGCGCTTGCTTATACTGAGTAAACTATGATGGAATTTGATGTAAATACTATAATAGTCTAACACGTATTTTCTAGATGATATATCCTACGTTAGGATTTTTTCAAATCAAAATAATTCCTGGGATGTAAACCAACAATTAGCCTAACTTCCTGTAGCGGCACGACACTATCATGCAGTTGCGCACTTTAGCCTGCGTACAGCCTTGACAATAATATTGTTATAGGTCTAAGTAGCAAAATATGCGCTATTGCAGCCGTATGCTATAGCCTATAGCCTATACCGCCATAATATCATTGCCAGATAGACGCTTTGAGCGTGTGTATGGGTAGTCTACACGAGGTTTCAAAGTTTGTGCAGTTTAGTGCAATAAGTCTAGGCCAAATTCAATCGATCAATCACATAAATTTGTATAGCGCCCATTCAAGATCTCTACTCAGAGGCGTTCGAAGTGGCTTGTATAGGCTATAGGGTAATCACGTAGTTTGTTCACTGCATGCTATTCAACAACGAAACGAATTTTAGGATATTCTTAGATTTAATTTCTCTGAAACAGGCAGCGAAGTGAGGAATCTGGATATAGCATGATCAGTGTGAAGACACCGGCCGCACTTCCATTAGAAGTTTCAGACTATAAGACTAGGCTATAATAATTAGGAATTGGCAAGGAGAGTAGATAGGAGATGAATACAACACAGATTTAATTCAATCATGTAACTTAGTAAGGTTTTTTCTGGAGCCAAAAAGATCTTTGACGACTTAAATCCTGTTTTGTTCTTGCAATGAAGAGCATTGCAAAGAATAATTATTAGGTGCTGCATGCGCGCACACCCCCCACACCCACCCACACACCCACCCGCGCACGCATACACGCACACCCACACGCACACAAACACACACATACACACACGCATACACACATACGCACAATACATAGGCCTAATAGGCTACACGGATGGAAATCTTCAGCAACGAATTGTTTTAAGGTTTAAATATTTTCTTCTTGGTAGGCCTACGTTTATCAATAATGTTTCTGTTTTTAATCATGAGTTGTGTTTCCAAGTGTTTCTCAATTACAGTAACTTTGACAGACGAACCATTTTGGGCTCATTCTGCATGCATGACTGACTACTCATTCTGCATGACTTAGGCCTACTGACGCTTAGCCTATCTGCATAAACGATTTTCTCTTGTTTAAGTGTGAGCGTTTGTTATAAGGTTATAACTTAGGCCTATTATACTATATATAGGGAGTGGCATGATCTGAGTTCGAATAGTGACAAAACTACTTAAGCTTAGGCCTATAGTCTAGCTGGCCAATTTTTTCATTTTCTCAGCCTAGCTGAGACTGAGAGTTATGAACTTTTGAGCCTAACCGAAAATCAATCAATCAATCAATTCTTTTAGTTAAGTAGGCTACCCTACGGTAATAAAGCTGACACAGACGCAAATTCAACACACTAAAATAATTCTTGTTTAGAGCATTTACAGCGAAATTCAGAACAGCACAGATAAGATTAATTTAATTATTTTAGTAGATAGATGTGCTTCTAAAAATGCTCCAATTAAATGACGATATCATGATCTTTATTGGCTAATGAGAAGTAATGTGGTCTAGAGATCTAGAAGGTTAACGTTTAAGTTTATTAGGCCTATTTTATCTCACGGCGTTATTGTGCAGCTGGTCGGCACCAGCTAGGTCTGCCACACTGCCTAGACCTCGTCTAAAAAAACTAGAAAACCCAAACAAGTTTTGTGTCAAAGGAAGTAGGCCTATAGGCCTATATTATGACTCGATCTGGCCTCTTTAGGCTAATGCTATTGCTTATTTTCAGTTGTTTATTTAGTTGTTCAGAGACTGGAAGGATTGTTCCAAGTAAATAATATATCGTTCGACTAGCCTATATTTATGAGTTTTCCAGTCGTTAATTCTGTATAGGCCTAAGAGACTATTATAGAAATATTCATAATTTCCTACATAGGATGAGACAACAGTTAGCCTACTATTATAGGCGGCCAAGCCGCGGCCTAAGCTTATTGTGTCGGCATCAAAGAACCGCAAGGTCAGATACAAAGGAGCAGCCATTTTGACATTTAACGCTACCGATTTGATTAATAGGCCTAGCTATAATTAAGCCTATAGGCCTATAGCGCACCCACGCCGTCAGACGAGTCACGGCGACGGCTAAGCCTATAGGCCTAACCATTGATGTCTTATTTTTTAAAAAACTTTCACCGTCACTATATACGTCACACTGGGCACGCTATGTCGCGCCATAAATAACGATTTTTATGTTAGAAGACAACTTCGGTGCGTGCAACCACTGTCATGCATTCATATAATTATTGTCAGCTCAGATGTTACAGTAGACCCAATGCAAAGTAGGCCTAAAATCTTCGAAATTTCTTAACGTCTGAGCTAGCTGCATCTACAGATCTTCAGTTCACTGTACAGGGTGCGCCAAAAAAAAGACCCGCCTAAGATTTTTGCCAATATCTTGACCAAAAGTAAGAATTTTGAGATGAAATTTTACTGTCTTAAAGACAGTTCATATTTACACATGATGGCCAGATTTCATCAAAATATTTCAAACAGAACAAAAATTATGCCACTTTTAGGGAGGTGACTCACCGTTTCTTGACGATTCAAAAACGCGACGCAACAAAAAGTAATAAAAATTCAATCTAATTATTCTGGCCAATATCTTGGCCAAAAGTAAGAATATCGAAATGAAATTTTACAGGCTTAAAGACAATTCATATCTGCATATGATGGTCAGATTTCATCAAAATATTTTCAAAACAACAAAAGCTATACCACTTTTACTAAGGCCACCCCCCTATTTTTGACAATTCAAAGATGTAACGCAGCAAAAACACGATTTTATTAAGTCTCATCTCAAATAATTATTATAAAATAGCCTTGATATTGACAGATGATCATTATTATTACTATTTAGAAAAGAAACAGGGTACCAGCGTAGCTGCGCGTCACTGAGAAGTCACTTAGCAAGATGACAATCAAATTGGTAAATAAGGAATCTATCAGCTTAATCAACAGGTCCATCAAGAACTTTGCAAAGAGACTCAAAAGAAGTTTTGGAACTGGTGGTGGGCACATTGAACACAAGTTGTGAAGCACTACCAAGTTCATTTGACAACAGTTATTTGTGATGAGACTTAAAAAATCGTGTTTTTTTCACTTTTTGTTGCGTTTGGTTTTTGAAACGTCAAACAACGGTGGGCGGTCTCACTAAAAGTGGCATAACCTTTGTTCAGTATTAAATATTGTGATGAAATCCGGCCACCATGTGTAGATATGAATTGGCTATAAGACTGTAAAATTTCATTTCGATATTTTTATTTTTGGCCAAGATATTCGTAAAAAACCTCAAAAAATTGCGTTTCGTTTTTGAAACGTCAAAAAACGGGGGGTCACCTCCCTAAAAGTGGCATAACTTTTGTTCTGTTTGAAATATTTTGATGAAATCTGGCCATCATATGTAAATATGAATTGTCTATAAGCCTGTAAAATTTCATTCGAAAATTCTTAATTTTGGCCAAGATATTGGCAAAAAACCTAGGGGGTCTTTTTTTGGCGCACCCTGTAGACGAATTCGAGCACTAACTTAGCCTACTCTATCTTCTCAGCTTCTCTACGAGTTTTTGCGACGCCTAGCTATGACCTCAGATATAGGCTAGCGGAGTAATGTAGCCTGCAGGGCCTTTTAAGTGCAGTTCTACCAGTACACAAAATGTGCAGTTGTAGGCCTAAATGAATTTGTGCAGTTGTAAAAGCAACGCTGTGCAGTGATAGGCCTAATCATTATAAAAATGTAAAATTGCCGCCGGTTCACACAGTGCTTATAAAGTGTGGAAAAATATGTGCATGGACGCCCGTTATAGCTTCCCAAAAGATCGAAGTGCCTGGACGCCCCTTTAATTGCCTTTCCATGGTGTGCTGGCCATGGAATAGCCTAGTGGCAGGACTGCGTTCAAAATTCAAATTTTAAAATAAATGCATGGACGCCGTCCATGACCGTCCAGCCACACTTTAAGCCCTGGGTTCACCACGGAAGAGCGAAATGGAACCAATTGAGGACCTGTGGAGTGAAAAATATGGATGGAAGGGGAAAGGCGAAATATAAGCTTAGGCTAATTTAGGCCTACAAATTTCACGTTGGTAGGCATAGGCCTAACTAAAAGAGGTCATCAGATTTTATATGCGGCGACTTGCGACATTTCTTTTGGAGAAAAATTCTTTCACAAAGACTAAAAAAGTCGTGAGAAATTTTCGCCAACAAACCCAGAGTAGAAAAATTTGCCCGTTGTGCAGTTCTAAAAATGTATTTTAAAAGTCCTGATGCAGCATAGGCCTAGCCTAATTAGGCCTAGGCCTATAATGTAGGCCACCGTAATGTAGGCTTAAATCTCAGAGAATTTCTCAGTGCCCACAAAAGTCACGTCACGGAAACCAGCCTAACACCGGTTCTAGGCCAAACTAGGGCCTATATCAAATCAAGTCCGCAGTAGGCCCTATAGGCAGAGTTTCCCTTTGCGATCCGGCGCCAGGCCAAAATCAGGGAGGTCAAACCGAGGAGACAGCGTGATGCTACCACAGTATAAATAATTACCAGTAGGTCTACCCGGATGGCTGCCTGTTGCCAACTTTTTTTGGTCACGTGGTTAGCCTCCATCTTGGTAGCAAATGACCAGCATTTGCATCGTATATTGCTATTAATAGTACACCATAACATTTCTCTTTATAAAATAACCCAGAGTGAGAGTTGAGTTGCTGGGGACCATTTTTAAAAATATATTATTATTATAGCTTTAATTATTTGTTATTTCCTGCCTGTTGAGACTTTTTCCGCGTAGTACATTGCAGTTATTTACTTGCAACCCGGCTTCGAGATTAAGCCGTATAGTAAAAATGCCATTGATTTAATGCCCTCAAATTTCTCTAAATAAAATGAGTTAGCAGGAGATCTGAGAGGCTGGGGCTCACTTTTTGGATATATTATTATCTTATCTTTCATTATTTGTTATTTCCAGCTTGTTGCAAATTTTTTCCGGACAGTTCATTGCAGTTCTTTTAATCCCTTCCCTGGGGGGTTATATGCTTTAAGCCTGTTTTGGACGTATAATTATATACGGCTTCCCCAAGGAAGGGGTTAATGAATCCCGACTAATATGGCGGCTGCCGGAAGCCGAAATTTGTAGTTTGTACCATAGAATTGAAAGTAAATGTAATTTGCCTATGGAGTTCTTTGCTGCGAAAATGGCGGATGACAGTGGGCGGGGCTTTAAATCTCGTCACTTATTCTGACGACTGCGAGATCCGAAATCGACGTACTGTTATTATTATTTATACTGTGGTGCTACGGTGGAAGTCGGTAGCCTAATGATGGTGCCATGTCGGTCATGTGGAACTTGATTAGGCTAGAATCGGGATAGGGTAGCTTGAAAAGTTCTATACTAGGCCTAATTGGGTTTTCAGAAGTGAATGGAAAGCAGAGGAGAGAGCGTTAATAGGCCTAGGCTAAAGGCTTAGCCTATAACTTAGCCTACAATTTTATTTGTAGCGACTAAGACTTATAGCACAAGTTACAACACCTATTCGAAAGGGCAACTGTAATGAAAGCTCTCACAGGAGTGACACGATGAATTCATTTGAAATCACGGTTAGGCCTACATTCAATAAAAATAATAACAGTCGAACAAGGAAAAGTTTTGCAATAATCTTTCTTACTTACTGCCGTATAATGATCGCTGCAACACTGCCACGGCATTGCGTATCACTACGCCGATATGCTTTAAAGTTCATTATATTTTAAAATTCAGCTCACTAGCAGAAACTGACCATTAAACATTTTTCTGCCTACCTTCAAATAACTGATGCACCCTTTCTGTGCTGTTGTCTAAAATTTACAAGTAATATAGTCTTGCGTGACGAATAATTTGACGACAAAAACAGTAGTGATTCGACTCTCGACGGCCATCTTGCGTAGGGTTTCGTACATGTTGTTGTGTTATTGCGGATAAAACACTTAATTTTGTCTTTAGTGAAGGTAAATCTGCGCATTCTGTCTGGTTTCAATGTAACATTGGGCCAGACGTAATACGCGTTATAATCACTTAGCGTTTTGTGGATTTGTTTGCTAAACAAATAAGACTGCACATTCGGACGCCTGCGTATTAGCTGGTGGGTGTATACCGTCGGACTGCTTCTATTTTTAATTATTTATTCTGGTGCTAATTGAACACACTAATTGAACAAGCACTGTAGCAAACTGAACAACAGTGCTGTGTAATAGGCGCTTACATCTGTCGATTTACTATCCCTCCTATGAGCCGTACCAAGCGCCGGCGAATAGAGGGTGGCTCCTTGGTGACATGCTGCCCTTGTGACAATGTAACGGCTGCAAAATCGACCAGGGTTATCAGTAATTAATCGGAGTTGCCAATATCCAAAGTTTGCAATTAAACGACTTGAAATATTTCTGACAAGAATTGTATTGTGTGGACTTATTGGGATTTTGTGTTAACTCTTCGTTTTTCTTGTAGCAACCAGTTGGTGCTTTATACCCATAATGTTCAAGCTGTACGTAGTAATATTTTTGATCCTGAGAGGCGTTTCTGAAATGACAGTGATTTCCAGAATTAGGTTTAAACTTATCTAGCAATGTTGTAATTAAGATTGCAACCATATTAACAACTGGCTATCAAAAATGAACTGATGACCATGATGCTCTGTAAGAGCAGGATTAAGATGGTTCCTAAGGCTGATTAGAAATATACTATATTCGATTAGATTAAGAGGTACAATTGCACCACTGCTGTTCCTGTCTCCTAATGGATGTGCACTCCAACTAAATTTAATGGCCTGATGGTTTCTACTTATGTTGCTCTCAATGTTATGTACAGAAAAATAATTTATTTATCAATTCATAAGCGACATCAGAAAGAAAGCAATGGAGAAGGCTCGCCTTGTCGATCGCTAGAGTTCAACGAACTGACAGCACAAGGTGACAAGGTGCTGGCCAGTTTAACCTTTTCTCCCTCAAACATCAGAGCTGAAAAGTTCATTAATTAGTTGTAGAACAATTCGATAATAATAGTTTTGAATTAATACGAAATGATTCAATATTACGTAGGCCAGAAACATCACCTGAAGATGCCGACTCCTAAAAGACTTAGGGACCTTATAAGGGAGATTCGCTCAGCAAGGACCGCAGCCGAGGAGCGCGCCGTTGTTCAGAGGGAATGCGCTCAGATCCGAGACACGTTTCGAGAGGAGGACAACACGTATCGATGCCGCAACGTCGCAAAGCTGCTCTACATTCACATGCTCGGCTATCCGGCTCATTTTGGCCAGGTACTGCAATTGGGTGTCAGTTTGCAGATCTAGATAATCTGATCTTGGAATGCTGTAATATTAATACTCATTCACTCATTTCGAGAATTTATATAGCACCTCTTCAAGAAACCTACTCAGCGGCGCTCCTAGCCACAGCTATAAAAAAAGGTTTTGAGCGACTTATAAAAAGCAGGTGAATTTAGCCTTTTAATATGATGCTTATAACAACAATTTCATTGGTGCCGTAACATAACCATGCTGTTGCAGGGGTGCCTTCACAAAACTAGTATTTAGCAGATTAGGTTTAATTGAGCAGAGGAACCTGCCAAACCAACAAGAACATCAATCAGAACAAGCCACATGTGGTGAGCAGGTTAGTCTCTAGTTTTAGCTTTGAAGAGCTTGACCGAGTCGGTGGATCACAAAAGGATGACTTCAGCACCTGGGACCAGCAGTGAGGATGGCTTGGTCACCTGATTGTGTCCTGATCCTTGCAATTAGAGTTGGCCCTTGTCAAGTGATCTTGAGCAGCCGGTGGCCTGCTGTAGATGGCTTGAGCAGTGTTGCTTAGAAGCAGCCAGCTGATGCTGTGTGTCCTGCATTAACACTTTGTGTATAGAGTTTCAGGTAAGATTAGGTACATATATGTCAGCCACTTTTATAGCCCACCTGTTTAGAACTTCTCGAATATGTTGCACATTTCTAACTTTTCCTATCTAATTATGATGCGATTTAACTGGTGTCATAGATGACATAGAAACCTCTTTCAATGCTGGAGCACGTTATTAAGCATTTAAAGCCTTTATTTGTTTCTGGCAGCAATATTTTGTAGTCAGAGGTATTTAAATGGTTAGATCAGTTAATAAAATTAACTGTGGCGCAAATTTTTTATGTATCCCATTGATGTATGAAACTTCTGATTTTTTTATGTAATGGGAAGCATAGTATTTATGGTCATCCTCACATCTGGTGTGTTCTTTTAACACTGTCTTTGAAAGGCATGTCTGATTGTCTGGTTGTGTTGCACAGGGGCAGGATTGTGCCAATGGGAAACTGTCCATGCAGCATAAAATTGCATTATTTATGGACCTGTTTGTTGCTGAAGCAGTTGACAGTGATCTTCTTTGTAAGCTGGTGCAATATTAATTAGGGCAATAAAGAGCTACCAGCTTGTCATGGGTGATTTATGCATTCTAGGGATTTTACCCCTATAATGGCACATTTGCAGGTATGTTAGACCCGAAGGTTGGACATTTTCCCACACCTACTTGCCAGTTATTGACCACCATGGCAAGCGATGGCAAGACTACAGCAGTGTCTGGGAGTGATGCTTGGATGATATAGTTTGAGCGCTTTAGGATGACTACTTGTAGGGACAGTACATATTTTAGTGTGACATTCATACCAGCAATATAATGGACTTTTCCAGTTAAATTGAGGGTGAAATCGAGGATGGTAGTACCATTGATGTATGTATACTGTGATTTAATGTTGCTTCAGCCTATGACAGAAGTTTTTTGACAGATTTTAGTAATGTAATATAATGTAATTTGTGATTTCTATAGCTCTGCTCACAGACACGACCATTCAGTAGCCCTCCCATTGTAGGTACCTCGAGAGAAGACATTTTTCGTTTTTAGAAAAGAGATTTTAGATGATGATCTAGAAAGGAAAGTCTTGCACAGTGTGGAGGGCATTCCACATATGGAAGAGTCTAGAGGAGAGCTCGTGGAATAAAGAATTCATATTGGTCCAGAGGCTGGAGAGGTCGATAAGAAGATGCACAAAGATTAGTCTCAATGATATCCCTGAGATATTTTTGAATGAGACTCAGTTTGGACTTGAGAACCAAATGTAAGTACTTTATATTCTATGCAGGCAGGGAATGAAAGTCAGATTTTCAGAGGGAAACAAAAGGTCAATTGTTGGAAGTTGTTGGCGAGTGCCAAGCCAAATCAGTTAAGTTTTGAAGGAGTTTAGTGAAAGGCGATTGGAAGTAATCTAGAATGCAAGTCATGGGAGAGGGCCTCAATGCATATGGTAAGGGAAAGAGCCTCAATACAGTGAGATGTTTGTGTCAGTCAACTGCATGCGAAATGTCTTCCCACTTTTTCTAATCCATTTTACATCGTAGTTTCAGTAGTGCAATCAATGCCGTGCAAGCATAGTGGCAGTTATTACTTGCTTGAAGTAGCAATTAGGATATTGGGGGCATTTTGGACAATTGCTCTAAGCCTGAAACAGAGAAAAATATCTTCTGATACAGACCACTGTACAAGTGATGACATCCTGGCCTGCGATCTGTTATGACATGCAACAAGTTTAAACTGATCAGATGGAGTGTTTTCATATGAATTACATTTCCAATTGTTTGCCTTCTGATAACTTGCCCACTGACTGTCAGTACAAAGTTTGACCTATCATTACACCAGAGTTGTTGTACTTGGTACATTTACTATCTAGAATATGATACATCTTGTACTATAGTACATGTTTGTATCTGAGACCAAAGAAATTGTACTCAAGACATTAATTAGCATTTCTTCTTGTATGTGCTTGAAACCTAAGTGATTGAAAATCTCTGCTTCACATCGGTGCTTTGGATCGGGAGGTGAAAATAAAACAAAACTCTCAAAATATCTGGCTTTGGCAGAATGTTATAACCTTGGACTAGAAATGCATGGTGTGCAAAGTGTTAATCAAGGTTGATTTATGATGGGTGGCATTTTAAAGCTGAAATCAATCTGGGATCCATATTACTTTGAACGGCGGTCGTTATAATGGTAGTGTTACAGGAAAGTAGTTCTGGTGAGGTTATTGAATTACTGTGGCCAGCTGTGTGCTGCGGTGAGAAATCTTGCTTGTCCACTGCTGCCTCTATTGACGATTCAAGGTACTGGATGTTCTTGGTAAAATGGTTGCCATTAGTCTCTTGCAGTGGACTGATCTTTGCCAGCCTGGTTGCTAAGTGATGACTTTTACCGATGTGATTCCTTAAATTCCTTTTTTCATCGTGGTTGCTTCTGTTGAATGTTTATAACTTTAGCTGCATCTGCTGAATGTTTAGAAATGTTTAGAAATGCTGCTTTTATTGATTCCAGCTGGAGTGTCTAAAACTGATCGCATCTCCTCGATTCACCGATAAGCGAATCGGTTATCTTGGCGCGATGCTGTTGCTTGATGAGAGGCAGGACGTGCATCTGCTTGTGACAAATTCGCTAAAAAAGTTTGTTTACTCGTACACTTTTTTGTGCATTGATTGCTATGCTGTTGATGCTTATAAATTATTTTTAAATTTAAAGTCTGTCAATTGACTTTATAAGGCACCTAACCCTTTACCCGTTCATTTTTAAATTTTAAGCCCGTTTTCAGTGGATATTCTTGGGGCAAATGGGTAAAAGATTAATGGTCAATCAGTCAATCACTTGGTATATTTTTGAGTGAGCTGTTATGCAGCACCTTGAAATAACGCCTCAAGGTGCTGAAAATTGGCCGCCTGACATCTCATGTACATACCAAAATGTGATTTGCAGCTGGTTAAATAAGGGTTGCATTTACTTTCCCACTCACTCTTGGCTGCTTATTTAGACTAAGCCATGAGCAGGATGTTTCTGACAGAAAAATTTTCAGTGGAAGATTGTTTCTCAGGAAGGACAGAGTGTACAAGAAAGTACATTTAGCTTGATAGTGTCGTAATGAAATGCAAGTAATGTAAAATGACATTTAATAAGGTGCCACTTAGAGCCTTACAGAAGTGCATGTCCATCAAACAGCTGGAAAAGTGTCTAGAGAAAACCATTTAGCGTTAATGGCAGAGATATTTGTATGCGTCAGGACGTTTGTACGGTGCCTTTTAAATAATTCACAGAGTGATTCTCTTGCGTCATCAGCCTAATTGATGTGAGAGTTGTAAGAGAAGAGCAAGATCGTAGAAGTCTTTGTGTGATAGAAATGATGCCAGAGCAGCTAGAGAACGTCTGTCTGGAGTCTTGCTTCGATGCACAGATGAATAGATTCCTATCAATTGATAATTGGTAGATGATTTTTATATATATATATATATATATATATATATATATATAGTTGGTGGTATGGGTTTCCTCACTGCACTTGAGATGAGGAGTAACACAAAGTCAAATGAATGCTTGCAGCGCATTGCAGTGCCCAGATATGTTACCCTGTATGCTGACCGATCCTGTGAAGCTGCAATGCATATACATTGGGTTCTCACGAAGAATGGGATCCCAAGGTCTGCTGCTGAGTTCAGTGTTTGAATGAATGATTATCGATGTGATTGTAGCGATTTGAATCATCAAACGCAGTATGTCGTCAGCCTGGCGCTCTGCACGCTCGGCTCCATTTGCTCGACTGAGATGAGTCGAGATCTGGCGGGAGAAGTGGAGAAGCTCATAAAATCTTCCAATGCATACATCAAAAAGAAGGCAAGATAGTCTGGCCTTCTTAAATTTTTCATTAACAAGAGTCGCAGATAATTATCTTTCAGTGTGCGTGGGGAATGCTTGAGATAGAAATTGTGCTCTTCTTGCTTTGTTACTTCAGTTTTAGCAGCTCTTGCATTGACATTTGCACACTGTACTGTACATGTGAATTTTTCTTTTCTATTGCACCAATCTTTGCAGCACTCACAATGAACATTGGCTGTGCAAAGTATGCAGGAAGTGCATGTATTTCATAGATACTGATGCTTTGCAATTGATTGCTTAAAATTACAGTGCATTACATGTTGTCTGGAAATAGTCCCAAATGCATACATGCTTTTTTACAGTGTATGGTAAACAAATTGGAATTTTATTTTCTGTTTATTTTATTTAAATGTATTGCACTTGTACACAGCTATTCAATGTCAATAAATTGAGGTAAGAAACAACTTGGCTACAATTGCCACACGACATATGCTAGGAATGCTAGGAATTATTTGATTCCATGCTCGATGGAGTCAACATGCTAAGAAGTGACTGTAGCATATGTATGCAAAATGTTTTACGGCTCCAGCAGCTACACAGTACACACAGAACCGAATGTCGATTGATCTGTTTTAAACAAATGAATACTTGATGGCTCTGGCTGTTAACATCGTATAAAATACCATTAGCATTTGATGGTAATGACAAAAACATGTTTTTTGCCGTTCTCTTAAATTAGCCACAGTAATTTGAATTTTGTGGCATTGTTAATTTAGGTGTTTAGAATTTGTGATTTCTGACTGTGGTTCATGTTTTTGCTGCTGTTATTAGGCAGCCTTGTGTGCTGTGCGCATCCTGCGTAAAGTGCCAGATCTCATGGAAATGTTCATTCCGGCCACACGCCTTCTCTTGAATGAGAAAAATCATGGTGAGCTTTGCAGGATCTATAGATGCTTATTTTGGACCATTTTTTCAAACGTCAAAAGGTCCTTGTTTACATGCCACTACTCAAAAGCAGTATGGTAGAGGTAACATGATTGCACATCTATGTATGAAGAAGCTCCTCAGAAGCATATCAGACGAATGGTCATGACGTCGTAAGATATTTGCACAGTTACTGTATTATGTATATGTGCTGGTGATAGTCTACAGAAGTAAGTATACCGCAATCCAATAACAAGATAACTTGTTATGGATGTATATAAATTATTCACTGTAAATTGCAATTGTTGGCACACATTTTATCTAACATATGTTTTTGTCCGAAAACTGAATTTTGGATATTGATGTGAACAGTAGATTTGTGTTTTTCCGCCTCCTTATGATGGGTTTGTAGTCCATTTTCATGTGGAATTTTAGTTCCTTCCACTTGTCTTTAAATATTGCAGTGTGTGATTGTGTGATGATTTAAATTGTAGGAGTCCTTTTGACGGCAATCTGCCTCATGATCGAAATGTGTGAACGGAGCCTTGACATGCTCAACCACTTCAGAAAGGTAATTGCTTTTAACATGTCTTGGCTAATCAGCTGACATTGATACTTCAACCAAAGGAATGGTACTTGCCTAGAAAGGATACATGTGAACACCTAATCGCCTGTCACTGATACTTTCCTAGGTAAGTAACTAGGTATTCCATTTTATGGTAACGTCATATTCATAAGTATCATTCCTATGAAGTATTATACATATGTATTGCATCATTGTTTGTTTTTGTACTATACTTCATAGCGGTGACACTTAGGGATATGACTTACCATACAATAGTATACTTAGTCACTTACCTAGCAACAAGACTTTGTACAGTTCAGACCCAACTACAGGGTGTGCCAAAAAAAGACCCCCCCTAAGACTTTTGCCAATATCTTGACCAAAAGTAAGAATTTCAAAATGAAATTTTGCAGGCTTATAGACAATTCATATTTACATATGATGGCCAGATTTCATCAAAATATTTCAAACACAACAAAAGTTATGCCATTTATAGGGAAGCCACCCACCGTTTTTTGACGTTTCAAAAACGAAACGCAATTTTTTAAGGTTTTTTGCCAATATCTTGGCCAAAAATAAAAATATCGAAATGAAATTTTACAGTCTTATAGACAATTCATATCTACACATGGTGGCCAGATTTCGTCACAATATTTCACACCGAACAAAAGTTATGCCACTTTTAGTGAGACCATCCACCGTTTTTTGACGATTCAAAAACGAAACTTAACAAAAAGTGACTAAAACACGATTTTTAAGTCTCATCTCAAATAACTGTTGTCAAATGAACTTGGTAGTGCTTCACAACTTGTGTTCAATGCGCCCAACACCAGTTCCAAAACTCCTTTTGAGTCTCTTTGCAAAGTTTTTGATGGACCTGTTGATTAAGCTGATAAATTCCTTATTTACCAATTTGATGGTCATCTTGCTAAGTGACTTCTCAGTGACGTGCAGCTACGTTGGTACTCTGTTTCTTTTTTATATAGAAATAATAATGATCATCGGACAATGTTAAGGCTATTTGATAAGAATTATTATTTGAGATGAGAAAATAATCATGTTTTTGATACTTTTTTTGTTGCGTTTCGCCTTTGAATCGTCAAAAAAGGTGGGTGGCCTCCCTAAAAGTGGTACAACTTGTGTTCTGGTAAATATATTTTGATGAAATTTGACCATCATGTGCAGATATGAATTGTCTTTACGCATATGAAATTTCATTTCGATATTCTTACGTTTGGCTAAGATATTGGACAAAATAATGAGATTGTTTTTTCATGACTTTTTGCTGCGTCGCGTTTTTGAATCGTCAAAAAACGATGGGTGACCTCCCTAAAAGCGACATAACTTTTGTTGTGTTTGAAATATTTTGATGAAATCTGGCCATCATGTGTAAATATGAATTGTCTATAAGCCTGTAAATTTTCATTTGGAAATTCTTACTTTTGGTCAAGATATTGGCAAAATTCTTAGGGGGGTCTTTTTTTTTGGCGCACCCTGTACATGCCTTATTTTTGCTAGTGAATCCTTTTCATACACAATTCTACACGACAAAGTGAAACTTAGCATGCAAGACCTATTAGCACATGGTGCAGGAATCTGCTGTGCTGCAGTTTGCACCAGCAATGCATTGCTTCTCAGACCCTTTAACGTGCGCCTCTTCACATTAGCTAACTGTGTTGGCACTTTTAGCGAGACTTATGTAGAGATGATATTAGTATTAGTCATTAGAATGAAACTCACCTAGAATTGAGGCTTCATCTTCCACTTTGATTGTATGCTATAATACTTCTTCGTTACGTTACATAAGCATGATTTAACTTGTATGTGCAGATGGTGCCACAGCTGGTTCGCATATTGAAGAATTTGATAATGGCTGGCTATTCTCCAGAACATGATGTGTCTGGTGTCAGTGATCCATTCTTGCAGGTGAGCACTGCAGCTGTCTTCAACATTCTATTTTATGAAGTGTTTTTGTAGAAACTCATAGATTTTTAAAGTACTACTGTTAATCTTTTCTGCACAGTAGATAGATACTTTTCTTTGTTATCTGTTTTTGACAACTGTGATTTCTCCTGATGGAGGTGATTTTGATTTGAATTCTCATACTTTGCATGACATGTACATATCCTAATGATAATTAAAAAAAACAGCATTTATTGTTTGTCACAGAGTTTTGTATTGCTCAGTTAGGATTTTTCGTTTGGCATTGGGTTAGATAATAAGAGTAATTTCTACTGTCAGTGAAATATAAATAATAATATGTGTATGTAGGACATTGTATGTATGAGCACTTGTTATAATGCCCCTTCAAGATTTGTACTCAGAGGCGCCCCCGGCTGCAGCGCATACGCTGAATCGGAGTTTCATGCTGAAGCACATGAGCAAATGCTGGTGAAGGAATTGATTTTGAGATGTTGACGACAATTTTTTTGTGAGTTTTGTTTTTGTAGGCCATTTCCACCTTGAGTAAAGAGTAAAATAATCTGTCTAGATATTTTTGTTGTTTAGATCAGTAAAATAATTTTAAAATATGGTTAAATTGAAGACCTTTGTTACAGTGTTCTTTGAAAATTGCAGGTGAAAATCCTGCGTTTACTTCGCATTGTCGGCAAAGGTGATGCTGACACAAGTGAAACCATGAACGACATTCTTGCCCAAGTTAGTTTCCTTCTTCTTTCATTTTTGATGTAAAATGATGTGTTGAGAGTTTGACGCAGCGCTCTTTAAAAGTTTTTGGCAATATTTATTTCTTTTGAATGGGATATTAGATAATTGATTTATCTGTGCAGAAGATTGAAAAGTACAGGAAATCTTTTTTCCTAGGTGGCAACCAACACAGAGACAAGTAAAAACGTTGGTAATGCAATCCTGTACGAAACTTGCCTCACGATTATGGACATAGAATCAGAGAGCGGACTTCGGGTGAGTCTTGTCTTTCATGCTGTACAGTTTCACCACATGTGATATTTAAAACGAGTATTTTCATGAATCCATATGGACACAATACTGCTTTTGTACATGAACCGTTTTTGTTCATTTATGTATGACATTTTTCATGATTTTACACTATAACATTTTTGTGTTTGTGTCTATTGTTAATCACCTGATTCATTATGTATGCAATTCTGCTGTAGTGCACCATCTCCAGTGCTGAAAGTGGTCTGAAAACTTGCCTAGGTCTGAGATTTGAAGTACTACTTTTGCACCATATTCTAGATGATATTATAGGTGATAGAACTGATTTTCATGGCATCTCATTACCAATGTTTTTTATTGTTTAAATTAGGTCCTGGCTGTGAATATTCTTGGACGATTTCTTCTGAACAGTGATAAAAACATTAGGTTGGTGGCGTCCATTGTTTCTTGTTAACAAATATTTTGTGTACATGTGAAATGTGAATCCTGCTTATTTGTTTTTTTTGTACGAGACTAGAGTAATGTAATGTTTTGGAATGTATCATAATTTCGTGTAAGGTGTGACAATGTATTGTATTGTGTAATTGAACTTGATGTAACATGTAACGGTAGGGGTGCTGTCAAATGTGTACAATACAATTTAGGTACTTTGTGTATACATATTTAGTTGCTGAATGTTTGTTAGTGCTGATTATGGATACCAGGTGTGTTTTAAGTGTTTTGCAGCTGTGGGTAATATCATGTGTGCTTGTGTGATCATAGGTACGTAGCACTGAACACTCTGCTGAAGGTGGTACATGCGGACTACAATGCCGTCCAGCGACAACGAAGTACCATCGTCGACTGTCTCAAGGACCCAGACGTGTCGATCAAAAGGTAGACCGTGGCTGCATTGCTGCACTTTCATGTTCACGCTAGTTCCTTTTGTTTGTTAAGCAATCAGTAGATAACTGATATATTATGGTATTGGTGGTTCTAAGCAACTGTCTGTTGTTACATTGTCTGCAAATAACTGGTACATTACATGCTTCTCAGTCTTGCTTTAATTTTAACTTATTTGTGGATCAAATTCCTTATGAATTATTTAGACGTCTTTTAAGGAAGTTCATGTATGCATCTCCAAGTGTTATCTGTTTAAAACTGATAAATAGTGTTTGTTTCTTATCGTACGTTGAAGGCCGAGTTCAGAGATAAATGGCAGTCCAAACTTGTGATTGACTCACAAGAAGTCTTAAGATAAGATAAGAATATTCTTTAGTGCAGAAGTAAAAAATCCGAGTCCTCAATCCACATTGCAGTCTTTAAACTTCTGATTTTTTCTGTATGGTCAAATGAAGTAGTTTTGTCCAAGTGTGAGTTTCTCTGATTTTGATACTGTTAAAGTGAGCAGTCGATGTGTGCCCTAGTTATATTTGTTAATTTGCTATTGATACTTCTTTGTTCTTTTTACTGCAAGTGATAGAATTGTGCCTGATTTCATGAGTTAACAATGTAATGGAAAACAATGTAATGGAAAACAATCTAATGGAAATGTGATTGTTTTTCTTGCAGACGAGCGATGGAGCTGTGCTTCGCGCTCATCAACAGCAACAACATTCGAGGAATGGTAAAGGAGCTGATCTCCTTTCTCGAGAAGTGCGATCCCGAATTCAAGACAGACTGCTCGAGCAATCTCGTCTTGGCTGCAGAGAAGTAGGCATTGCAATCTTTCGCGGAAAGTTTAGCTTCCTTGCATCTGAATTGATTTATGGCCGCTTTATAGGACTTTGCCACTGCTTTGCGATACGTTTGTAGATTTAGTGATTCCTCATGTTACTGAAACTTACAATGTATACTGGAAAAAGAGTCTGAATTCATGATTTTCAGTTTTCTGCTGATGTGGCAAGCCTTATCATGTAGTGTTTTTATTTATGAGTTTTTGGTGAATGGAATTTACTTTTTAACAGAACATGATTGAGGCAACGTTACGAGCCAGATTTAGTTTTGCGCGTGTTTGTCTGTTTGCAGATATGCGCCAAACAAACGATGGCATGTTGATACAATGATGAAGATTCTAACGACTGTAAGCTTAATATATATTTTTTCGTTTAATGAGAAAAACAAGTTAACTAAGGCCACAACTCAGTTACACTGAAGTGATTAGTTCTGCAGGCTGCATGGAAGCTGAGAAGGCGATTATAGAGAGAGTTCTTGGTATAAAATTTGCATCGTCTTTCTAGACTGATATGGTCTTGAGAGACGTTATTCTAGTTTTTAGTAGTTACAATTTGAGTGTGGTTTCTTGTAAGAAAGATAAATTTTCCACATATTTAGTAGTTGGCAGTCAATTTCAGAGCTTTGCCACATATTTAGTAGCAGATGTGTGGAATTGACTGCCCAGTTCTTTGTATTCTAACTGTTCTTCAACGTCATTCTGTTCTCAACTTTGGGAGATTCTCTTTTTACTTGATTATCCAGCAGAGCGTGAGTATTTTGTCCAATGATCTTTGGATTGGGCAGTGCATATCGAGCGAATTATGATTCTTAAACTATGATTTCATCTTTAGCGACTAGCAGTTGATGTCTTATGCAATGTTGATGTTAATCCTTGGACTAAATCAGAATGCATGTATTTCCTCAGATGCAGATTAAACATCTATCGCATTATAACTTGTTTTATTTGTTGCACTTATAGTGCACTAAAAATTAATCAGTCCAAAAGCTTAGAAATAAGTGTGTATGCGAACAACTAGTTGAGACTCAATGCAAGGAGTCGTCTATGCAGGATGAGGTCCATAGATGTGAGATTACAGACACTGCACTACCACTTTACCATGATATGGTAAAATACCACTTGACCATGATATGGTAAAATACCACTGACCATGACATGGTAAAATACCACTTGACCATGATATGGTAAAATACCACTGACCATGACATGGTAAAATACCACTTGACCATGATATGGTAAAATACCACTTGACCATGACATGGTAAAATACCACTTGACCATGATATGGTACAATTTATGGTATGTGATTTCTCGGTAGGCCGGTAACTATGTGCGAGACGACATTGTGGCCAGCCTTGTTCAGCTCGTACAGGAGGCGACTGGGATCCACGCGTACACGGTCCAGCAGCTGTACAAGGCGATGTGTGCAGACATCTCGCAGCAGCCGCTTGTCCAGGTGGCGTCGTGGTGCATCGGCGAATATGGCGATCTTCTCTTCACCACCTGTTCCGAAGATGATGAGCCGTTACAGGTGATGATGAGTCTGCTCGTGTGATGATGATGATGGTCGTTTATTCTGTTTATCGGCTGAGATACATAGCGATGTGACATGGTGCTGCAATGCTTTAATGCGATTCCATTATGATGAGCATCTTGTAATTCACTATGTTTTCTTTATATGTATATATAAATAAATTTGCTTTGGTGTCTTTAAGTGCCTCTTGAAGGTGCTGTGAAAATGTTACCCGAAAGTGATGCATGTTTAACTGTAATTATTGTGTAGCACATAAATGGCATTCGCAACATTAATCTCTTAAAGACACTTATAGGTTGTGCATCTATGACTAAAGGTCTACTTGTGATGCAGCCAGTGATTTGCTGTCTTCTACTAAAGATATTTTCCTTCTTTTTATTGATCGTTGAATTAAATACTTTGTTTGTCCTTCTTTTGGTAGGCTACGGAGGATGAGGTGCTTGAAGTGATGGAGAAGATTCTTGTGAATAACAATTCGTCGGGAACCACGAAGCAATATGCCATCACAGCAATTGTTAAACTTAGCACCAGATTCAACAGTTCTCTTCCGTGAGCTGAATCTTGTTTACCCTCGTCTTTTTGTAGCCTTAACCAATTTGATGTCTACAATGCAGCGTTCATGATGTAAATAGTAGTAATCATTTATGTGGAGCTCATGGTCGTAAATCATACTGTTTCGGATAATCTGAATCTTTGTTGAACTGTGATATATTGTTCTGGGAATGTTTTGTCATCTAATCCGAACTAAAACAATGACTTTTGTAGTTCATTATTGTAATGAATATGACTTGAGTTGATGGTCTGCTTGTGTTTCAAGGCATGTAAGAAACGAAGTTATGTTGCCCTCATAACCACTTTGATCTTGTGAAGGCCTTAGATAGGGGAAATCAACGTAATGTTTGTCTCCATGAAGTAGATGTGATTCTTGAACTCTGAAATTCACAGTGGCGTCGTAAGTGTGTCAGACGTGCTTTAGTGCCAGGCATCGTGAATGCACAAAATGTTTTCTTTTGCAGTCAAATCCGAAGATTGATCAGCATCTACGCAGCCAGCCTCAACGCAGAACTCCAGCAAAGATCCATTGAATATTGCGCGCTATTCAGAACTGCAGATTCTATCAGGTATTGTTACTCATCTGTTTTGGTAACTTTTACAGTGATGTTACAAGACATCAAGTGTTGATGGCTCCTGTTAAAAGTTGTAACCGGTTAGACGTACTTTGTTGAAATCCAGTGGACATCAATACTCAGGTTATAGTGACTAAGGTAAACAAAGCAGATTAGTTGTGTATTTTGACCTGGAAGACATAAAAAAAAACTGCATAGCTTCAGACAAACTACCAAGATGCCAAGAGCACAGTGGGAGTTGCAAACATATTGGTAGGACTTTTTAATGTTTTATATCGTTCTGTTTTTGCTGCCTAGCAGATGAAGAAAGGCTGACTTTGTTTGCTTGTTTCTCTTGTAGGGTTGGTCTTCTGGAACGGATGCCAATCTTGGAGAAGAGCAGCAGTGGAACACAGCTTACCAATGGAGACGCCACTCAAAACGACGATTCGGAATATGGAAACGGCCCAATGCCACAGAGTTTGACCAATCTGATGCCTGCAAAAGAAGTAAGTTACCCCTCCCTCCCCTTTTAAACGAGCAGTTTGAAGTTTTAGTTTTTGAAGTGTACGTTTACGGTAGAGGTAAATGAGACCTCAGAGTGGTCTCTTTGGCAGCTGAATTGCTGCCCTGAACATAAAATTTCAGGTGACTATGTTTATGAAACTCTAGCCACTTGGACACTTGTTCCAATCCTTTAACCCATTAGTGCCCGACGTCCGTTATAAAGGACGCTCAGAAAACACGTTGCCAAAATTAGAGCTAACTGTATAATATAGTCATCACTATTTTTTTTAATTGGTGGGTCAATTGGCTACAGATTCCACTATTTTGATTGCCGGATTATGTGGATTAGAAATATTTTATTGCTTGTGCTAATGTGTCTATTGCAGCATGTCTAAAATCCTCGCTACCCTTAGCTATTATATTTATGTTTGATATTGAACGAGGAGGAATTTAGAGAAAGTGTAAATGTTGTTTGTAGTAGCCTTATTGGTCAATATCCTGACAAAATATTATCCCAATTGCCGCAAGTTTTCCAAAGGAAATTTCGATTGCAATGTAAGCGTCCTTTATAACGGACGTCGGGCACTAGCCCAGAGATGACGTTTCCTACAGTAAGTCTCTATGCGCCATTGTTCCAGCAATTATCACCGTCGTTGCATTACTTGAAATATGCAGAAAGCATCAGCCTACAGTTTATTCAGACTGGCGACTCACTATTTTGACATGAATATTGTAGACTTTTGCACTTCTGACATGAGTTTGGGTACGGTGGGGCATGTAATGAAGGAGCCTGTACTTGAGGAACATGTACACAGGTCAATTTACCTTGAAACCCATAGCAGCCAGGTGCAAAGAACTATAGTATCACGCCGCACTATACTGATTATTTGCTGGCGTGATCGCTGTGTTGTAAGAAACTTTTACCTCCCCCCCCCGCCCCCGAGAGGAGACCGGACTCAATCCCTGTCCGTCCTCTCCTCGGCCGACCATCCCCTCCCGACGTAGGCTTTGGCTCATTTCTGATTTCCCCTGTTTTGCACTTGGTTCAAGATGCGCCCACCCTGTATATAACATAATCCTAGTAAGTCTATTATAGTTAGTCTTCAGTTCACGAACTTTTAGGATGGTGGACGAGGGTCGTGTGCAGGGATAGTCACACAGCCAGAAGAAAGCCATCTCTGTTTTTCAAACTTCCATGTCCCTTCTCTACAATCAAGGCATGGGCGATGTGTTGATATGTAAGATAGGCGTGATGCTAACATGATATGAATCAGGCAACGGAAATTGTGATGTCCAATCAGTCTACCTGTGTGACATAGCTTGGTATCTCTTACAAAGTTTACTAAGGCAGCAGAAGTTTGACTCAAGGCAACAGATGTAAGTGTACACAAGGGTCATGGCGTACCATCCAGTACTCAAGTGCTTGGCGTACCATCCACCCAAGGTCAACGTGCCGCTGCAGTCCTGTAAGCCTGATGTACAATGCGATGGTAACAATCATTGGATTGTACTATGAAACACAAACTGCCATTGCAAGGCCTGAGAAATGTGATGGAAACCTTTATCCTTAGAGCCACAAGTACTATCACAATACATGAAACGCTCGTGAATAAGCTGGTGCCCTGCATTTGACATTAGGTAAATGAAGATAATTAGCTAATGAAGTAAATAGATGTTGCAAATCATCAAAAACATTCACCAAGCATTGTATGAAATAAGAAGAAGGCTTAATTCTCAATGGCAACCTAAGCACTGGGCTAGTGCCCGACGTCCTTTAAAACGGACAGTATGGAAAGTACTGATAATGTAGCACGAATCAATAAATAAGTTATCAGCCATGTTACTGCACCAAGTTGATGAGATTACTGAAACCACAACTTCATTTGTTGGGTTTTACCACTTTGGGCACTAATGGGTTAATCTGCAATAGAAACTACACGTATAATGCATAATATATACATGTAGTCTCTATTTATATTACAGCAATATCTAGATTTGTTGTTAATTGCTGCCAATAAATGAATATATACAATACAATGCAATAACTTTGCCTTCGCATATGTGGCTAAACTTTCCCATGCCATCTAAGGATTGTTGCTGAAATTATTTTTTCCTGGATCATATGATTCTTTCCCAGTTATACTTAGTGATCAAAATAGCACTATTCATGTATCTTATCGCTAAATAAAAATGAATTAAGGATATGAAATGGTCTGCAGTTTGTCGTTGCTTGTAAGATTGCAGAACAATTTTTTCTGAATTGTACTGGTCAGTCTTTCTGGCTTATAGGTCTTGTCTAAACTTTGTGACACTTGGTTTTTTTTTCAGAGTCAAAATATTCTGGACTTGTTTGATGGTGATACGAGCAGTGTACCTGTCAGCCAACCCAACGTGGCACCCTCTAAACAGAAGCAAGACAACATCCTTGACCTGCTAGGCGACATTGATCTATCCATGCCTGCGAACACAGGTGAGGAGGCAGCACTGGTTTTCTCTTGTCCATCCAGTCTGTAGCCAATGCCTTGCAATATGTAGGTAATAGATCTGCAATGATGCATTTATGAATGCATATATGAGATGTCGTAGATCTAAGAACTTCTCATTAGACCAACCATTAACATTGTGCATTTACATTTCTACCATTCAGAAATAGCTGAGAGTCTTTTTTCTTTAGCCATTCGTGGGCTAGGAGTTCTTCTGAGTAGGTTCCTTGAAGGATTCTATAATAAGTCCATAGAGTGATTGAATGAAAATTAAATCGTGTTATATTTGTTGTTCATGCAGGAAAGCCGGATCTGGGTTCGGTAGGACTGTCGCTAGATGGATTAAGTCTGACTGCGGGAAGCACCATGCCAGTGCTTGGTTCAGATTCACATGTTAACAACAACGTCATTGGTAAGTGGAAACTAACCTCCCCCCTTGTGACTCTGTGAAGCATCATCAAAATTGTCTAACTATGCTGTGTAGTCAGCCGTCTTTACATTATGTTATGGATAGATTAATTATGTTTTTTTAATGTAATAGTAAGTTGTTGTAGCGTGTAATAAACTGTGTTCTTTATTTAATGAACTTCATATTACATTTTTTAATTGTTGCTTCATGTTGCATATTAACATGTGCATAGTGCCATTTAGGAACAGGACAATGGTGCTTAGACCTAACATTATTTTACATTATAATTTTTTAATTAATTGTTTTATTTGCATTACTTTACTTTTGCTATAATACATTATTCATGTGTTTCATGTTTCATTACTTGGCATTGGCTAATACGTTATATCTTTATACCGATAGTTTGTAAAATTACTGGTCATTTAGTAGTAAAGTTAACTCATTTTTAGCGTATTTGCTGAATCTGTAAATACATGCAGTGAAACACAATTGACACATGAAATGCTGCAGAGGTTCTAAACAGCATTCTCAATATGATCACTGGCCACTAGTTAGCGCTGTCATTTTCATTCCAGTGGCTTTGGGAGGTGTGGTGGCACAGCATGTAAACTCTACTCGTGAACTTGTTATTGGAGCACCTTGTAAACGATGTTTCACTGTGCCAGTGTTGCTTACAGTGTTTATTGCATTATCCCGCTGCTTACGTGGTGATCTTGTATGTGAACTTTTTTTTTAAATTTTAAAATACTGCTAAGCCAGAGCACTGAAATAGCCATTCTTTTGCTGATGTGCCACAAAAAACAATCAAGCATTCGGTATCATTACATTTGCTGTTTGAATTGAGTTAAATTCTCGTTTGTTATTTCCAGCGATTCCAGGCATGACGGTGTTTGACAAAGGTGGTGTCAAGATCGTGTTCGCTTTTGAGCGCAACCAGACGGAGCCGACGCAGATCAGCATCATGCTGACGGCCGTGAACATGAACAACGAGACGCTGCAGGAGTTTGTGTTTCAAGCTGCGGTTCCTAAGGTCAGTCTACGACAACAGACACTGTTGATGCTTAGCACTTTTTATACCGATCCACCCCACTGTGATGAGGTTTTTGCCGATGTATTGTCTCTCTGCCTCGTGATCTCTTTATCATCCCAAATGATGATTGATGATGAAGTATTGATAAACGAGATGATGGATGGCGTATGATGATGCCACAGAGGAGGATGGACAAAGATTGATGGTGGATGGTGATAATCATAATGATATGATCAGTTGATCATGATGTTGACTGATGATCACGATTCATGACTGATCAAGATCTGTGGTGAATGATGACTGATGTGAATGATGATGTTGATGATGATGATGATGATGACGACGACGACGACGACGATGTGAATGACGATGTGAATGACGATGTGAATGATGATGATGGCTGTTGATTTTTATAGTTCTAGAAATTACTTGTGCTGTTCTAGATGTGGAGGGTGTGTTTAACTGTGAGTCTATCTCAGTGTAGCGCAAACTTTTTTAACTCCCGGCACACTCAGCAGATAAATTTTGTATCGCGGCACACCAATTAAAATTTATTACAATTGCATATTAACTCAAGACGCGGTACGGGTATAGAAGTATACATGTGCTCAGAACGTCAAAATTTTCATGCATACATACGTAAGTATTCAAACGCGCCTACTCCCAATGTTCTAGAATGATCCTGTGATTTTATATAATTTTTCACAAATGTACAGAAATACATGGCAAATTTGAGTTTAACTTCGGTCTCGCGATCCCGATATTTTAAGAATTTTTGTAGCGCCGTTAATAATTATCTACCCATTGCCTCATTTGAAAGCGTTGTCGAGCAAATCAAACAACACGGAAGCGAGCTGTCTTTTTCGGAAGAAATGAAACCAAATCCGATGAAATCTTCATTATATTTACGTTTCGATAAACCGAGTGGTTTGGTTATCGGAAAATGTTTCTCTCTACTCAGTTTACTGTCGTCCTTCCCATCATTTATTTCTCTTTTTGCACAGAATTTGTCCATTTTGAATTTTTGAAGCTAATAAAAGAAAAAAAGAAAAAAATATATTCACATAATTTTATTTATAGTTAACTATTATTTTGTTTCATATTTCAGTAATGATAAATAAAAACGTAGAAGAATATACCTGAATCACTCACACCGTTAGAGATGTAGGCTACTGGTATTTCTGTAATAATGGCGTCGACAGAACGAGTTAACTATGTAGTCTATGTTTGTATCTCCATAATAATGACGTCGAGAAGAGTAAATAACACAGAGTAGAATCAGTAGAGTCACTAGAGTTTTTAAATACTGAGGAGAAACTATTCTTACACATAAAAACATTGGGAAGCCGAAAATTGTATTTCTCATATTTATGAAATAATTTCTTCTAAAGTCAATTAAAAGACTACAAATTTTAGGTTTCTCTCGCGGCACACCTGAAATCTCACGCGGCACACTAGTGTGCCGCGGCACACAGTTTGCGATACACTGGTCTATCTACTAAGAGTGAGAGTGTTTGAAACTGACCAGATAGGTTACATGATATCAGGGCTCGACATTTCCGCAAAAACAGTTCTGGTTACATTTGTGACTTTGAACAATTAACCAGCATGCCTTGAAAATTGAATGATTGATTGAATGCCCCTCAACAAACCGGGTTTGTGAAGTTGCACTGATAAGTTGTGTCAGCCAGTTGTGTAGTACTAGACATGTGGATGATCTCAGTCCGGTGATGGGCTTTGATGGATGGGCTTGATGGATGGAAGGACGCCAAGTCCAGTGCGCATCCATTTGTTTGCTGAGGGTCTCAAAGTTTGATTTGTCAGATGCTTGAAAGTTTGTCTTGATAAATAGCCCCGCGGCATCCTGCTTAGTGCACTCTATTGTGAATGCATGTTTCAATGGTCATGTGATTGTCGGGTGCCTGGCTTTTTTCAATGGCCTTTCAGGTCGCTGGAGGTCAACTGAGAATGTTTCCGGGATTGTTGTTTGGTTCTGGAAAGCATGCATCCTGTGTAACAATCAGTGTTGTTGAAAGTATCGGGCAAATGTACTTAAGTAAAAGTAAAAGTAAAGTGGATTTTAATTACTTAAGTAAAAGTAAAAGTACTCATCACAAATTTTACTTAAGTAAAAGTAAAAAGTATCCCCTTCCAATAATACTTTTAAAGTAAAAAGTAAAAGTACCGATCGAGCCTTTCTATAACTCAATTGATTATAACCTTCAAAAATACTAAATTCTCGAAATGGTTATCATTGAGTCTACTACGCACGCTTCTTATTCATTGTTAGCACAATGCGCAGCTGAAGAGTCGTTCTGCTGCAGAAATGGCAGTGCATTCAGCGTGCACCACCATCGAAAATCTATTTTTAGGCATGCAAATTTGAATAAGCTGTCTTAGCTTAGCGAAACGAAATGGTAATTAGCGCTTTGAAGTAACGAACATTGTAACGAGTGTCGCATAAATTGTAACGAAGTAAAAGTACTGAAATATGGGTAAAATTTTACTTCGTTGAAAGTAAAAGTATTTTATTTTTTCGATACTTCGTTACATGTGAAAGTACTCAAACTTTTACTTAAGTACAGTAACGCGTTACTTTTACTTCGTTACTGTACAACACTGGTAACAATATGGTTTTCCCCCAGAGGGTAGTCATAAAGGGGAATGATAAACACAAGTTCCTTGTGTACTCATGTGGTCTCCTGCCATCTGATTGTTAATGCATTGAATTGTCAATGCATTGAATTGTCAATGCATTCTAATCACACTAGTGTCTGATGCTAGCATGCATGACGACGTTAAAGAATCTATCGAATACCCCTCTAAAAGTAGGCAAGGTCCAGTCCTCAGGCCAGAACTTGTTGGTGCACTGTTCAGTAGATATCTTCAAGTGTGAGGCTTTGTATTTATAAATGCTATCTGTGTTTGCATGAACTTTTATGTATGTATGTATGTATGTATGTATGTATGTATGTATGTGTGATTGTGTGTTTATGTATGCTTGTATGGGTCTTTATATGTATGCATGTGTGTATGTTTGTGATGTATGTAGGGCATAGCCGGGGGCTGACCCGGTTAACCGGTAATGCCGGGTATTTGACACCCGGCAGATAACCGGAACCGGTGATGAAAGGTCTTCTGGGCCGGGTGGGTTATTATGAATTTAGCATACCACACATCAAAGGGCTTAACAGTTAACCTGCAAGATCTCTCAACTGGGCATTGTAGTACAATGAACAGACAATCACAGAACAGACAGCCTGCTGATGATTGCTTTATATTAGACTATCCTATTTCAAACAGGGGACCAGCAAGAGGAGGAGGAGGGGATAATTTGTATCACCCTCTTCCGTGCTGTCTTTCCTCCTCCTCCTCTTTTTCTTCTACTACCCCTTCCTGAGCGGAACAGTGGTAGACTGTGAGGGAGAAGAGGAATAATATATACATTTAAATAGAAGAGTGGCACCCTCTTTCATGCTTTCTCCCCTCCCCTTCTTCCTTCCCCTCTTTCTTGTCTATTACCTTTTCCTCCTGCTGCTTGGCTGTTTGAAATATCTAAAAGAGAGAGACAGGAGATGATGATGAAGGGGAGGGGAGGAATTCAATGTAGAAGGTGAAGAAGTATAGGAAGGGGAAGAGTGTATATATGTATGTACATATTATATTCATGTATATATATATATATATATATATACACACACATAATGTTATACATATAGGTGTTGCTCACTGACCATAGCTACCCCAGGATATAGGTTGGCTAGTGGTCATCTGTTAATCCCTTATCTTTAAAGTCTGTTTGGTCTGTCACACTCTCATTCAAGTCAGAGAGACTAGGACTTGTTAGAAGGGATACCTTCCACCTGTTGATATGATTCTGCAGCCAAGCTTAACGGCCCCTTCCCTAATATAACCAAGTATACATCTCACAGATTAAGGGATGGTGCACTTTGAAATGTATCTACATGTAGTTGGACTGCATACACCACAGAAACAGGACTGTTTATCAGGGCTGCCGACCTCTCTGACCTCCTCTTGCCTGACTGGACAGATCAGCATGTCTTTACTATAGAATGATTCTATTCACAGAGCTCATGAACAGATATTACTGGCACCTCTCAATCAATAACCCCTGGCAGAACTCAACTGTAGTAAAACTCTGACAGGGAAGAGTTTTACTCAATTTCACCAAAGGTAGCTAACAAACTGAGTGGTGTTCGTTTGACAGCATTCAAAGTGGAGACATACTACTCAGTTTAGAGATTAAACGACTACTTTTAATACCCGACCCGGTACCCGGACCCGGCAGATTTTATTCAAACTACCCGGACCCGGTACCCAGTTGAAAAACGGCACCCGGCTGCGAGTTTCCAAAGGCCTGTGTGGCCCAGCGCCTGCGATTTCCTATTGGGCAGTAATACTGGAAGAGGCGATTTCCGTAGGGGAGGAGGTTGTCGAGTACAATGTCTGGCTCAATGTCTGGCCCATCCCTTCGTAGACTATCAACAACACGTGCGTGATCGGCAGGCTCTGACGATTTTTGACGAATTGCAATGTAAAACGTTTAAAATTTCTTACAAATGACCCTACGTATGGAGGAACATTTTGCACAGGTAATCTTTAGCGCTCTTTGTCGTTAAATTTAAGCATGGTTATAACATAGAAGACCTATAGTGTTTTTCGCGTATAGGGTAAGGTTTCGCGTCGTGAGGGTCGGTTAGGGTTAGTGTTAGGGTTAGTGTCGTCATTAGATTCTTATGATTTTTGCGTCGTGAGGGTCGGTTAGGGTTAGTGTTAGGGTTAGTGTCGTCATTAGATTCTTGATTTTTGCGTTGGTTGTTTAGCAGTTGTTGGTCAAGCTAATAGCCAACACTACAGCTTCACCAACAACTGCTAACATCAACTACCTTCTCCCCCTACGGTCTTCGCCTCTTCCAGTGTTGCTGCCCAATGGGAGGTCGTGGGCGTTGGGCCGTGCAGGCTTTTGGAAACACGCCGGTCGGCTATGCCCTAGATGTATGTATAATGAGCATTTGGATAGTGCAGCACCTTTTAGCACAACCTGTAATGTGTTCTGATATACATTAATCGTGAATATTTCAGCTGTTAAAGGTTTTGCCTTTTTGAACTTCGGGTTCACCCCAAAATTATGACTGAAGGAGTAGGCCTGATGATGATGAGCAATGATGGTGATGATGATGCTTATCATCATAATAATAATGATTTATAAATGAAGTAGATATCTGAACAATTGTATGACACCTTTGTTAAGTTCTTCTCAAAGGCAGCGATGATGTCGATATTGTTTAATTATAATCATTACAAGAACAACCATGTACTAATTAAAATGAATTTTCATAGTTGTATAATTAGATGAATTGTAACTTTTATATAATTTTATGAATATGATACTCATACACCTGCAGTCCTGCAAACAACAATAGAGGTATAATTGCCAGCATATGTAGTATTGGAAAAGGTATGTGCTTTTGTCATTATGTGCATCAATGTATAGTTACTAGAAGCATACAAATTAGCAAGTTTTACTTGACAACTCGTTGAGCATTGAGTTATGATGGTCTGCAGTAAATTGGTGTAGTGTTACTGCAGTTAAGAATGGATGTTTCTGTTGAGGTCTATTCATCACCTTCGTTTCTTCTGACCTTCAAGGGACAAGACGTTAATTATTATTCTGAGTTGTATTGATGGCAACAGCTGTTGAGATGGTCTTTATGTCAAGACTACTATCCTCACAGTCATGTCTGGATATGAAGCAGATACTATTACCTTTGCTGTTCCAAGGTGTATGTATATGATCATTTATATAGCGCCTTAACAAGAATCTCACGAAGGCACTTAAGGTGGCTGGTCAATCAACATTTTGTTTGGGTTTCCTTTCTAGAGTTCAGCTTTACCAGACCGGAGGTGCCATAAGTAGACCTTGGGAAAGCCCAGAATTGAGTTAAATGCTCTATGGGATGGAAATGAAAACAAAATGGTGAGAAAGAAACGTTTGAGATTGAATGGAGCATAAGGCAGAAACAACGGCCATATGAGCTGCAGACATGCCAACATTGGAAATCACATAAATTGCTATTTTTCCCAGAGGTAAGGGTAATTCCTTAGGAGAAAAAACTGTTGTTGTCATGGGGAAACTCTGAATTGCTGACCATATAAAGCGTTGAAAGAGATTTTGCTTCTTTGGTTGGCAGTGCTATAATTAGAATTTGTTAATTTTTTATTGCACACTCCAACCAAGCCAGAAATTAGTTTAAAGTTTTTTTGATTCAACTTTTGCGCCTTTGCAAAGTCAGCTACGTATGGTACACAGACAAAATACTGTTGGTTGGAAAATGAAGCACAGAGAGAGGAAGGGAAGGGGAGAGAGGGACAGAGCGACCTGTCTTCATATTATGTCAAAGCTGGAAAATAAATAATTCACTGACACTTAGCACGTCTCATGGTTAGCTCAAGTGTCTGAGCTGTTCTTATTGTACTCACAACAAGTCCAAAGCAATGAAATATCCGCGAGTTGTGTGAAGCTGGACCTCTTTAGTTTCAGTACAGTTCTAGCCACGTTGTAACTCTCTGACATTGCTAGATGCTAGTCGTTAACATTGCGGCCTACTGGATTCCGTTGCTATGAGTTGTAAGATGCCTCCTCCGGGGTTGTGTCTTGGCGTGGTGCCTTCCTCCGTTGTTCTGTTGTTCGTGGGTTGGTCGATCGAAGCCGTTGTTTGTGGTTTCATGTCCTCGACGCGTTGATAAATCGTATTTTGGTTGCGCCTCTGGGTCAGTCGGTTGAGTCAAAGGGTGTTCTCTTTCCCATGGTTTCCCTTTGTACTGTCTGGCATTGTGGTTTATATGCGGCTTCATCCCGCCTGCCCTCCAGCATATGTCACCACCAGCAATTTGTGAGCAAGTTATTCTGTAGCTTTTATTGGCATCTCGTAAACATACATACCGTGTTACGGAACTGGCGAAGCAGCTGTTAAAATAGACTATGACCCAGGTAGCTGTAATAAATGGACCTGCACAACTAGTAGTCTAATACAGAGCTGTAAAAATATATCACTTTCCAAAGCTGCATTTGAACTTTCTCGTTTTAATGGTGGGTATTCTACAATGGGTATTTGACAATACAATGGGTGGTCAAAAAGGTGTTCTGTCGGCACCTTTGAGCAGTTCTCGGTATTTGTAATTAGAGAAATTGCTATAATTTATTAATTTTTTGGCATTGGATAATATTACTGCAGTTAATGCCACTTATATGCATGGCCTTGGGAATCGCTGGAATCTGTTCACTTTATCGATTTATGTACTTTGTAAAATTGGCTTACCGCACTGTTATTGAAAAACAGAGATGGAGCTTACATCTGTTATGTCTTCCAGGCATTTAAGCGCCTATATTCAGATATTCACTTTGCTAACGGCAGAGCCTTACAGACATCATCTGACAGAAACAGTACATAATCCAGAATGTCACTAGCCAGTGTTGTTTGATGTTCACATGCGGAACTGCCTATAGGTTGCCAGAATGTTCTAAGCTGCCTGTGCAATTACAGTAAGTGGTATTGATCTATAGATGGAGCAATCATTGAAATATCCAATATTAGAAGAGGACCGGCCACTCTATATATGCACATAAAAAATAATGCAATTGTCCGTTCTGCGCTTAATAATAACAATAAGTATTTTTGCGTCTTTATTAAATGTACTTGAAATTCAATTATGCTAAAATAATAATACTTGCATTGATGATAAACATGATAATAATGAAGTTGCAATTGAGTGATGTTGTGTTACAGACAGCATTCCAGTTACGTTTACTTTCACCGTCGGGCAATGTCCTGCCGCCCAACTGCACAGGTGCCGTCACCCAGATTATCAAAGTTGAAAATCCGGATAAGGTGATTTTTTTGTCTTTACCAACATTAATCTATCTGCTTTGGTCTTTTTCTTTGCTTTTCTGTCTCTCTCATTTTGACTGACTTTGTGTGTCTATATAATTATGTCTTTAATGAAGTGTCTCTCTCTGAATGGCTGTTTAAGTATCTGTTTCTGCTTGTCTGGCTGTGTGTTTAACTGCCTGCATGTCCGTTTGTCTAGATGTGTTTGTCCACTTGTCTTGACGTATGTGTACATGTCTGGACTTGTGTGTATGTGTGGGTCTGTCTGTGTGAGTCCAAGTCAGTGTTTCTGTTGTTGCATGTTTATAACTAATTGGTCTTAAATCTGCATTTTATTTAAGAGCACATGCAGTCATTTCATGAAAATTTCATCCGGTCTTCTTTCTGTTGTCTTCTGTTTCAGCAACCGCTTCGGATGCGGATACGGGTGAACTACAGCGTAGGCGGTGTTCCCGTCAGCGAACAGGCCGAACTGAACAACTTTCCCCCAGGCGCCTGGCAATAGCACCTCCCACCCGCCAGCCTACCCCTCGTTCCCTCTACCCCGCCCGCCCACCCGTCGATTGCCTGCCCACATTTTCGCACAGACAAGGGAGATGATGGACATCATATCAAGACATTGACAAGAGTTCTCGTGTGTATGGCCTTCGATTGCGCCCGGCTGACCACGGTACCACTTCAATGACCAGCAGTACTTTGGCGCTGCCATACTACGATAGCCGTAAAACAATATTCATAAAAAGATATCCATGCTGCAATAGTTGTGAAAACAGAATCTGTAATATGATATCAATAACTATAAGACAATATCTGTAATATAAATTGTCAATGGGGGAGACAACTGGAAACAGCGGCTGTAATACAATGGTGTAATATGATACCCATAATTTCTTAATACAATATCCATTATGCAATCTGTAATTGGACATGAGTAGCACATTTTTCAGTATTTCAATGGCTGTAATATGAATGCGTGGCAGTTGCTGTTAACAGCATTCCTTGGATATCCACTTCTATCATCAATTGGGTCATTTATTTGGTTTTACCAAATTGCTCCCCCCCCCCCCGTCTGGTCTGCTATCTGGTGCATAAATCCTGAACTGAATGCAGATATCTTGGAAACTGACCACAGAGCATTCGAGAATAGATTCTGGTTGACTACGACCTTTGACAAGATTTGTTCATCGTTCTCTGCCATTATGTTCACTGTTCAGTTGCCTTAATTAATATTACCTACTTGAGAAGCACTATTTATTTAAGTACTAAATGTAAACAATTCACCAATAAAAATTTCTTGTTAGTAAATAATAAATACAGCTACATGAAATGAGAACAATAGTTTGAAAGATGTGTAGCGGTAACGACAGTTATAATAAAAACAAGACTATAAGAACGATGATGCAGAATGCAATTATGTAAATTAAATCTTTAGTTAGTTATTCACGAATAAATGAGATGACCAGTGAACCAGCACTGGTGGCAAGAACTTATTTAAATTTTAATTATAGGTTAATTAATGCTCGAGTTAATGAAATTCCATTTGAACCGTAGTGGCAGTGAACCTTCCCCTCTGCTTTTGATATTGATTGCTCCTCTGGAAATCAAGGCTGTCCCCTTTTGGTACATGTTGTTGCATGTCATTTCTAGTGTGCAGCGCCACATAAATAATTATTACCTTACGTTACTTCACTGCATTGCCAGCATTACTGTTGTCTGCATCTTGTGTGTCTCGTTCATCTTTGAGAAGCGGTTGTTTGTTTGGGTACTGTTGTGAATTGTACGACTAAGTTTGGTTGTAAGATCAGTTAACGGCCAGAAGAGGATTGCGTCTTTATGAAGTTCTGAAGGAGATAGAATCTATGAGTGATTTCTTTACCTCTCGTTCGGCTGTTGGCGTTTTAATAAATTTTTGTGAATCGTTTTGTTAGACCGTAAACATGTCCTTGCAGATAGGTTCGTATCTTTCATTCGACCGGACCAGATCTGTTTAACATGTGTTGTTTGAGTAGCTTTAACCTTCATCAAAATCTGCCTTTTATTAAGAAGGCATTTTGATTTTGATCTATTTGATTGTACAAAATGAGACTACAATAATAACTTTCCATGATTAAAAGTGTTGTATTTTTGGCACTGTCTAGTGCACATGGCAGGAGTTCAATTTACTGACCAGGTGTACAGGTACATGGTACTTCCCAGTGTATGGCACCTATTGTATTATATTATGTTGCAGCCAGCTAAGTATGGCTCCTTGCCACCTGTTGGGCCAGATAACTGTGTGGAGTTATTTGTTTCTGTGACTTTCAGAGATGCTTTTGGTCTCTGAACGTCCAGACACATCTGTGTGCTTTGATCTTTTCATGTTTCAACTGGTTTCAGGGCATCTGAATTTTTCGTCAGGTTCTATTCTTGTTGCGTTGTCATTCTTGTCGAAATGAAAACATCGTGTAGACCGTCTGGAGACGTACAGATCTCTGATTAGTTGACAAAGTGCTGTGTAAATTGAAACCTGGATGCTTCTTTTGTTGTCTGGCATGTTCAACTTGGTTGCAATGTTGTGCAAAGTTAAATGAATGCAAGGGTACAGTTCTCTCCATAATTATTGTAGCAGAATAATGTTTATAATGGATGATTGTATTGCTGTTAAATTATATACTATGATTTTGTTAAAAATTAAAGTGACTATGTATGCAGATGTGGAGGATGATTGTACTTGCAAATTAGCTGTTCAACTGAGCACTTGATTTAAAAGTTTTTTCCACATTCTGATGATGTTAGATAGTTTCTGGTTATGCACTGCAAGTTGTACATTTTTCAAATACCTGTTGCTTTGTGTAAGAGAAAAACCATCAAATTTTCTGTAGCTTCTTTAAACTTGCAAATGCTGCTTTAAAGGACATCTTTGGGGTTTCAAATTTAATAGATTTCCTCTTTGGCTTGCCTTTGTATTGTCATATCGGCCAAGTGTCCTGCTATTAATTTTTTTGCTTTACTTCATCTTTGTTTAAAACCAATTATTGAGACCATTGTGATGGCAGTTGCTTTGGTGTTTGCTTGATTTGTGAAGGAATAAAATTCTTTACTTTGATGCCAGTTCTTAAAATGGTTTTTATTTGATTGACAACTTAAAAGACCAACGAATAGTTTCAAAGAATGACTTGTAAAATGTCTGTGAGTCGAAAACTGTTTTTCTGCTCAAGTGCCGTACATACGATGCTGTCATGATTTTTCTGTTGTGTGTTTCTTGTGAGTTTTAAAAATAGTTTTGTGAGTGTTGTCATCAAAAAATGTGTTTGGGAAACAGAAATTTATAGTAAAAAAGAAGTGCATCGTCCTGCAGTGGCAACGGTGTAACTTAACTGCCTCTGATTGGGATTTGAATCCTGGTGCATTGCATGAATTTGTCCATCATTTATTGATTGGACAGTCTATGAGGAGAGATGTGATTGCTTTGATCTTGCCTGCACTTTAATCTAAAGATCCTATGAAGTTTGGATGGTTGACATTGCATGAAAAATATGTACGAATTTCTTGCGTGATTTTGTGAATTGATATCACCTCAGTTTGCAGGATACGATGGCCAGGAGCTTGATTTGATTTGATGCAGATACATAAGCTTACAGATGCTGAATATTGAAGTTGCCTAAACATATATATCAGTAGGAAGCAATCAATGAGGAACTGTTAGAATGTCAAGAATAATGTGGCTATTTTAAAAATGCGCTGTAATATGGTGCAAGATAGAACTCCATACATTTTATGTGGGCAGAGGTTTTGATTTTGAAGTAAGCATTGTTGTGCTGTGCCAGAAAAGTTGTGCTATGAAATGTAATTTATGATTCATCGTTTTTTGTGCCCAGCTATCAACAGAAATATAGAAAGTGCGTCAAATTGTACTGATCGGTATGTGGTGTCTGAAGCTAAAGACTTCAGTGACACCTGTTAACTTGTTTTATACTGGGATTTAAACCCTGAACTGGAGGTCGGCATGGCAATAATTGGCTTCCTGGCGCAAAGGTCAATGAATCTGGTGAACATTCTTTATGGTTCGTTGTTTCTCATTGGTCTTGCTATTCACTGATGTTGTCTTGAGTGTGGAATGTGCTTTTGCGTAGAAGCAATCCATGGTCAAAATGATGCATTGTATATTATGATAGATAACAACTGTAAGTGTGTAGCTTTTCCAATAGCAACCATATGGCCTCAACCCTATTTATGTTACAATGAGTTGGTGAGAGGAGAACCTTCACCACTGCTGCCCCCATTTGACGGGTTGCAACATCATTTAAGGTTACCGTGCATGGGCAGGACAAGATTAAAAATCGACTCTTCTAACTTTTGGATTCTCCAAATGCAGCGCTGTGCTTTACTGTGTTTTTCTTTTCCTGTTTCTGTTTATTAATAATTTTGTTACATTGCCACAGAAGCTAAAAAAATGTTAAGAGGTAAAATATTGGGCAAGGTAAATAAAAGAATTGCCAAGATTTCTTAGTTTCGCACAGAGCAGCATCAGGAAGATGGAGAGGCTAGCTTATTCAGTGACTTGAAGAGAAACTTTTAAGGGTGTCATGAATAGACTGAGTTGTTGTTTGGCTCTTGTCTTTTAGGCTACATCACTACAAAAGAGATTACAAAAACTTGATTTTTTATTAGTTAACGTCACATTTTACTATTAACAGCATTAATGAACAGATTAAAAGACCCAAGTTATGCTGTTCATAGTGATCATTTGTAAATTTATTTTGCTACTACAACTACTCCCCCAACCATTCTATCAACTCCCACACGCGTGCTTCTCCAAACCATTCTCGTTACTATCATACTATTCTACTCATTTTAGAAATGGTTCCTCGCGTTGTAAACAAATAATGACTAAAAGTTATAGGAATGTTTGTCATGCGCAGTGAATTCCACTTCACATTTTATCATTAGCGTCGTCAAACGTGAGCACATACCATCAGTCTCATTCGCGGAGATGTTGTGTCACTCGAGTGAGACTTGTCTCATTCGCGGAGATGTTGTGTCACTCGAATGACTTGACTTAACTGGATGTAGCACTTGATTTTGGGACTGGATTTCTTCTGCTTCACAAGTGCTACTTTGCATTCTACTTGAGTCGCTTGTTTGCCGACTCCTTGATCGCCGCTCAAATTCCTCGTGCAATGCGTATATTATGGATGAAAAACTGTTGTTTCCACACAACATATAAATCTGATTAGGTTTTGTAGTCGCGTAAATTTGTGAGTTGGCCGAATGATCTTTTGCCTCAGGACTAGTAGTTCAGAGGAAGGGGTGTACACTGTTATCACATGCATATAGTTTACTTTACCTTGTTGGTAACTTTCGTGTCTGTTAATGCGTATGGGTATGGCTAGGGCTGACGAGGGCAGATATTCCTTGTAGTTTTTGTATTATTTAGGGTCGTTTCTCCTCTTTTACTAACTACCGTCTCTATGTATACACAATTGCCCAGTTGCCATGGCAACGTTTGTCGAGTCCAATAACAATCTTAAGCGCATACCTTTGTTTGACAAATTTAATCACTTACCGACGATGGTATGCGTACTGTACATATTTTTGCAGAATCTGTGGACGAGGCGTCGAAACCCAAATATGATGAGATGTGATGTGATGATGATGATGATGATGAATCTATTGACGTTTGTAATTCAACACAGCCTGTATAATTTCGTTGATTTAACAATCTGGTAAATTTTCTCTGAGTTTGTTTTCTTGTTTTTGCAGACTGCATGGCTGCGCTTGACAGGTGTACATGTGCTATTATTATTATTATTATTGACTTTTTATGTAGTGCATCTTCAAGGTAACCTACTCAGAAGTGCTCCCAGTCCAATAATGGCTAAACAATGCAGTTTTTAAGCGAGAAAGAAACATAGTGGTGTGACCTCTAGACACAAGGACACAAATATGCATTTACCATAGGCTACTAGGGCCTACATTTTTGTTAAACATATTTGCTAGCTAAAAAAATTTAAATGTATAGTTTGCTGCTTTGATCTGAGCAGAATATAATTTTAATGTAGTCAGAATGCCATCGAACAACTATAGGATAATACAGAGTTATAGTCCGTAAATAATCTAATGTGTAGGTCATAGTTACATTTATTTTTGCGTTCATACATTTTACCTTCCCTACACTCCCCGTACACAGTACACACCCTTTCGCAAATCGCCTCAATCCTCTGGGTAGGCTACGCAATTTATGGACAGCCCTCCCCTACCTTTTAGAATTCGACTGATAGGCCTACAATTCCTACATATTTTAAAACAGATGTATTTAATAAAAATAACTAGATTCCTCAGCAGTCTATAGAATGAAGCTGGTAAGGAATTTGACAAATTTTCGGAACTTGATTATCTTTTGGAATTTGTCTATAGGAAGGTCGACTGACTGAGTAGAATTCGACGAACTTTTGGAATCCAACGATCGTTTGGAATTCGACGGGCGTTAAGTGTCGATTTGTCCGTACTTAAGGGTCAAGATGAAAAGTGAGAACTTGAGAAGCCAGAGGTCAGCGTTCTGTAAAGAGCTAGAAACATTCGTTTTCTAGATTGTTTTCTACACCGTGATAACTGCGATAAAGCGAATGGTTGCGTGGTACGAATGAACTGGCACTGAATTCCAACGACCTCATAATATATATATATATATATATATATATCTATATTAATAAAGAGAGGATTCTGTCTGTGTGTCTGTCTGTCTGTCTGTATGTGTGTTTGACCGGAATGCATTTCAACAGTTTTTGACCTTTTCACTCCAAACCTTCACTAATTTGTAGGTCTCGGCATGAGACGCAAAGTCGAGGGGTTGGCGATTCTCCACCACCATGGGGGTCAGGGTGAGGGGTGAAACCCCCCAAATTTTTTTCACACAAACGCAGCTATTTTTTTCAAACTTTTTACCCAGACAGAGGACCATCAGAACCACACGGTAAAGGGGTTGGCTATTCTCTACCACCATGGGGGCCAGGGTGGGGCAAAACCCTACGTTTATTAAACACCTTTTTAAACGCTTGCATGGCCATTATATAAACGCAGCTGATGTGAGTGATGTTCCAATCCACTTTGCTGTAAAGTCCTACTATAATTGGCCTACCGATGGAGGTCGGAGTTAGTGGGGTTGGGGTGCGGAGGGGTTTTGTGGGGGGATGGGGTGGAAATTTTTTCCCCAGAAAACCCTAATTTCACGGGTGGCGTACCGGTGGAGAGGTCAGAGTGTGGTGGGGTGTTGTCGGGTGGGTGAGTTTGGGGTGTGTTGGTGGAGGGTGTGGTGTAGGGTGGGGTGGGAGATGGCTTGGGCTGGGGGTTCGGGTGGTGGGGTGGAGGGTAGGGGTGAGTGTAGGATGGGTGGAGGTGGTAGGTGGAGGGCGGAAGGGGTGGGATGGGGCGGGTGAACGGGGTGGGGTGGACGGGGTGGGGTGGGGTTCGGGGTGGAGGTGGAAATGTGGTGAGAGTGTGGGGTGGAGGTGGGGTGAAGAAGTGGAGGTGGGGTGAAGGTGGGGGTGTGGCGAGGGTTGGGGTGGGGTGAGGTGGAGGGGTGGAGGTGTGAAGCGGGGCGGGTGGAGGGGGTGGGTGGGGTGGGGTGGGGGCTTTGGTGTGGAGGTGGGGGTGTGGTGAGGATGGGGTGGAGGTGGCGTAGAGGGGTGAAGCGGGGGGCGGATGGAAGGGGTGGGGTGTACGGGGTGGGGTGGAGGTGGGGTGGAGGTGGGGTGGAGGTGGGGGTGGGTGAAATGGGTGGCATGGGGCGGGTGAACGGGGTGTGGTGAGGGTGGGGGTGGGGTGAGGTGGAGGGGTGGAGGTGTGAAGCGGGGCGGGTGGAGGGGGTGGGTGGGGTGGGGTGGGGGCTTTGGTGTGGAGGTGGGGGTGTGGTGAGGATGGGGTGGAGGTGGCGTGGAGGGGTGAAGCGGGGGGCGGATGGAAGGGGTGGGGTGTACGGGGTGGGGTGGAGGTGGGGTGGAGGTGGGGTGGAGGTGGGGGTGGGTGAAATGGGTGGCATGGGGCGGGTGAACGGGGTGTGGTGAGGGTGGGGGTGGGGTGAGGTGGAGGGGTGGAGGTGTGAAGCGGGGCGGGTGCAGGGTGTGGGTGGGGTGGGGGGCTTTGGGGTGGAGGTGGGGGTGTGGTGAGGATGGGGTGAAGGTGGCGTGGAGGGGTGAAGCGGGGCGGATGAAAGGGGTGTACGAGGTGGGGTGGAGGTGGGGTGGAGGTGTGGGTGGGTGAAATGGGTGGCATGGGCCGGGTGAACGGGGTGTGGTGAGGGTGGGGGTGGGTGAGGTGGAGGGGTGGAGCTGTGAAGCGGGGGCGGGTGGAGGGGTGGGTGTACGGGGTGGGGTGGGGTTTTTTGGAGGGGAAGTGGGGGTGTGGTGAGGATGGGGTGGAGGGGTGAAGCGGGAGCGGATGGAAGGGGTGGTGTACGGGGTGGGGTGGAGGTGGGGTGTGGTTTGGTTGTGGCCTGAGCGGGTCTAATCGTAAATTTCCCGGGCAACGCCGGGTACCCCAGCTAGTATATATATATATATATGCCTACATTGCTGAGTTGGAGTGACTTTATATGTGACTTTATCTGGTGATGAGTGACACGGTTTACTATTCTATTTTTCTGTTCTGCTGATAAGAATATAAGAATGAGAATATCGTACTTCCGTTTCAAGCGACTCGTGCTTCTCTATCTACATCCTCCTCAAGGTCTTTTGTTTTTTGCCATCCGTCTGTGCTAGTCTGTGTGTGCGTGTGTGTGTGTGTGTGTGTGTGTGTGTGTGTGTGTGTGTGTGTGTGTGTGTGTGTGTGTGTGTGTGTGTGTTCCTCCCTCGCTCTCTCTGTGTCTGTCTCTGCCTGTCTGTCTGTCTCTCTCTCTCTCTCTCCGCAGTCTCTATGCGTTCTAGTCTTTTGTCAGTGTGTCTACCTAACGGTCCTAACCCCTTCGTCGCCCGCTTTGTTAGACCAGTATCGCGTGCTTTGTTAGCAGCACGTGTGTGTTCAAGTGCGAAACTGATATGGTATCCCGCACGAGTTTTCGAGTTTTGACTCCACTTCTTCGACAGCGTAATGAGATCCTGGACGACGGTTTCAACTGAAGCGACGACCACAGATTGCATCATGACGGTACCCGGTGCGTTATGATAGGACCGGATTGTGTCTACGGGATAAATCTCACCAGTGCGCAGATCTGACAGTTATCTGATCAAACTGTGTGTTGATTAATTGTTTGTTCTGAATGAACTGTCTTCTTCTAACACCGTACATGCTTGTAGGATTAATGTAGCCAATGGTTTAGTGAGTTTTTCAAACGCTGTTCAGATCGTACAGTGAACCCTCCATGTTTAGGCCTATTTTATAATTTAGGCCTACTTTGCAATTCAGGCCTATTTCTTTACAAGTTAGGCCTGTTTTACAATTTAGACATTTAGGCCTCTATTAATGGCGTCGCTGATCTGATTTGAGGATCAAAAGGCAGGTAGGACCTACATTTATTTATAGTGTAAATTGTAATATTAGCAGGCATTCAGTGCCATCAGTGGTAGGCTACAAAAGCAAGTGAGGGAGTGAGTGAATGCGTGAATGGATGAATGAAGCAATTTGGGCCTAATAAACAAATTGATAAACGAGTGTATCAGATATAGACCTATTAGAAGTGAATGATTGAAATGAATGAATCAGTGAATGAATGTGAATGTAACAGTTTGAGTGTCGAATGACTGAGTCATTAAGTGAGTAAGTGAGTGAGTGAGTGAGCAAATGAGTAATGAAGACCGAGTGACTTAGAAGTGATCAAATAAATGAGAATGACGATTGACTGAATGAGTGAGAGAATTGATGTCAGACTCTGTCTCTATCTTTCATCCTTCGTCCACATATGTCACATCCGACAGATAAGAGGAGAAGGAGGAGAAGGATGGTGAGGAGGATGCTGATGAGGAGGTTGCTGAGGCAGGCGTCGTCTGCTACGGATGCAGATAAGCGATGATGTGGGTGCAGCAGCTGTCGGATGAGATGAGCATTATCATCATTTTGATGCTGCACCTCTCTATAGTCTCTAATCTCTGTACCAGTTCAGTCAGTTTCATTTGATGCTTACGTCTACTTTAATCCGATTGACTTTGGTCGGGTGCGCCACTGAGTAGTAATATTGAAAGATCGTTGCAGCATAAGCTTACATTTGCGTTGATATACTGACTGACTGACTGACTGACTGATTGACTGACTGACTGACTGACCGACCGACCGACTGACTGACTGACTGACCGATTGAATGATTGATCGATCGATCGATCGATCGATTGATTGATTGATTGATTGATTGGTTGATTGATTGCATACCACACCGATAATGTCCTTCTAAGCTTAAGACCTTCCGAAGTGCACACACGCATGCGTTACAAACATGCACACATGTGCACATGCACGCGCCGCGCGCGCGCGCATGAACACGCACGTGCATTAATTAGTAGGCCTATCCTCTTGCCACACACATCAATGTGCAAAATGTGATATTGACTAGGGGGTCACTTAATTGAGCACAAGACACAGATAATAATTATAATGGGCCACTCAGAAAAATGGGCGTCGCAGCTTGAGGCACCAGAGGAGAGATTTTTTGATGTAGGATGTAGAGTGAGAGTGGGTTGGGGGAGGGTGTGGGTTGGGGAGGGTGGGTGGGAGGATGGAGGAAGGGGTTGAGCGACGAGGTGTTACTGTTAACATCGGGGAACGGTATATCCGGTAACATCCTAAGATGTTTTGTGTTTTATTTTCAGTCATACAGAGATAGATCGATTGAAATGCTGATTGATAGAATTATAGACTGAACGATTGGCTTGCTGATCGACTTGATTACTTTCACATAAAAAAAGTTGCTTATTTAAAGATGAACTACAAGACACGCAGACACGCGTTTGACAGACAGACAATAATAATTATAATGAAGAAAATAAGTTATAGAAAACTGGAGATGGTGCTGGCGAATGATGTTTTGACGGCTCAGTTTCTTTGCAGAATTGGTGCTCTGTGTGCGGTGGATGGACGGACGGATGGATGAATGGACGGATGGATGGATGGATGGATGGATGGACGGACGGATGGATGAATGGATGAATGGATGGATGGACGGATGAATGGATGGACGGATGAATGGATGAACAGACGGACGGATGGATGGATGGATGGATGGACGGATGAATGGATGCATGGATGGATGGGTGGATGGATGGATGGATGGATGGATGGATGGATGGATGATGCATCTTAGTCGGTGCTGAAGCAATTTTCTGAGTCAGCTGCTCGGCATGCTGGAAAGTTACGCACTCCAGCATCATCATCAACAACCCACTTTCCACCTCTCTCCCACTCCCTCCGTCAGCCTTTTCCAGCGCTGGACCGCTGCAGTGAAAGGACCAACCATGCAGTAGATGGATGGATAGATGGATGGCCATTATATCCCACAGCAGCCTGGCTAAGGGATTATGATCTACTTATCGGTAAGGTTACTTTTATATTCCATCAGGATATTGCATCACTCTACTACATGTATTATACACAATACGCTTGAACGTCGAAAAATATTACAAATGATATTGACGCATCTTTGTTTTGCCTTCCACGCAAAACAAAGATATGTGCAGTTGTACACAACATATCTGAGTGAATATTAAATAATGGGAATCAATAGACAGACGGACGGACGGACGGATGAATAGAGACGAAAAGAATAGACGAAAGAAACGGAGAAGAGGGGAAGGAGTGGAAGGGAGGAGAAGGAGGGAGTCGATAGGAAAGAATTGAATGGGAGATAAATAGATGGAAGAGCAAAGGACAGAAGAAAGGATGGAGAGAGAAAGATGGAGAGAGGGGCTCGTATAGAGGAGATGATGAATCGACGGGAGAGGAATGGAAAGAAGATGAATAATTGGGAGGGTGGGGGAAGATGAGTATAGATATTAGAAGAATGGATAGAAAAGGAATGTGATACATAGGATAGGAGGAATAGGTATGCGAGGAATATCTTACAGTGAATCTGTATCCATGCAGTGAACAGTTACTATTATGTTGCCTTGATTATTTTTCCAAATCACAAATAGCCAGTCAGCCGGGAGAAGATAGAGGATAGAAGAAGAGGAGAGGACCGCACAGAATAGATATTCATGAATGGAGCGGGGTGGTCTGGCTATAATATTGTGAGGTCTGTATAATTATGGGGACTGTATGAGGTCTATTTGAGGATTGAACGAGGACTGTATGAGGACTATGATACTATCTTGAGGTCTATGGGAAGCCCGTGGAGTCCTTTCGAAAGACTATCGGCCTATAACGTGACTGTTTGTTTGAGGACTTTCTCCGATAAGAAGAAAGAACAAAGAAAGAGAGCAAAGACGAAAGAGAGAATGCCAATATCAGACAGATAGCATTTCCTTATGACGCACACGTGTAACTAACTATATGCATTCCAAAATCAATCGACATGCCAAAGACATTTATGGAAAGACGATCCATGGTGCATATACAAAGACCGGTGCATTGATTAAACACGTGTTTATGTGCATGATGCTTATTTTAGACAGCTTCTCCATAGACATAAAACGTGGAGGATGGTTTCATCGACATTACAGGTCTATGTGTCATGGATTAATTCAACGATTCGAGCAAAATGTCGCTGAGCTGACAAATGCACAAATAGCATCGCCGTATCATTCGCACAATAGCCGACGTGTAGGCCTATGCGTCACTGGATGCTAAATTTAGATCTCTATAATTATGTATTCGCATAATAGTTTTATTTTTAAATTTTTTTTAAAAATCTAAAATATAGGCCTTCTCACTCTTCTGCATGACGTCTTTCGCCGACGTGTCAGATTGATGATCCTTTTATCTCTCACTGTCTCACAGGCAGACATGGGGAGACAGACAGACACACGGACATAAAGAAAATAGAGAGAAGAGACAGAGAGACAAACAGATAAAGAGAGAATGAGAGCGATACACAAAGTGCCGCGACCATCCATCTTCCCCTCCAGACGCCATATAATATTTCTGGCTAATTGCGGACTCCTCTCGAAAGACAATCGGCCTATAACGTGACTGTTTGTTTGCTAAATAATTATTATGCACCATTTGGGATTTAGTGTTGCAAGATTTTTCTGGGGGACGGGCTTGTACCGACTCCGCTCCCAGATCGTACGCCACCAATTTGCACAGGCGCCAAATAAATGAGAATAGCGATTGACTGAATGAGTGAGAGTTGATGTCTGTCTATCTTTCATCCTTCGTCCACATATGTCACATCCGACAGATAAGAGCAGGAGGAGAAGGATGAGGATGGGGAGGAGGATGCAGATGAGGAGGTTGCTGAGACAGGCGTCGTCTGCTACGGATGTAGATAAGCGATGATGTGGGTGCAGCAGTCGGATGAGATGAGCATCATCATCATTTTGATGCTGCACCTCATCTCTTATCTCTAATCTCTAATCTCTAATCTCTAATCTCTAATCTCTAATCTCTAATCTCTAATCTCTAATCTCTAATCTCCGTAGCAGTTTTCAGTCAGTTTCATTTGATGCTCATAGGTCTACTTTAATCCGATTGACTTTGGTCGGATGCGCCACTGAGTAGCAGGGGCGGATATAGAAACTTTGAACGGGGGGCCAGAAATTCTTGGCCTTGGGTCTGGAATGTTTTTTTCTCGTATCCGCCCAAAAAGTTGATGACCTGTTTAGATGACCTTTTTTTAGTCATCCAGTCCAAGTGTGTCCTCATTATATACATTGTTCGAAAGGTTGTTGAAACCAAATGGAAGGGGGTACGATACATGGGCAGTTATAAATGGGGGGCCATGACCAGATAAGCCCACCCCCTGGATCCGCCCTTGCTGAGTAGTAATATTGAAAGATCGCTGCATACATTTGCGTCGATATACTGACTGACTGACTGACTGACTGACTGACTGACTGACTGACTGACTGACTGACTGACTGACTGACTGACTGACTGACTGACTGACTGACTGACTGACTGACTGACTGACTGACTGACTGACTGACTGACTGACTGACTGACTGACTGACTGACTGATTGACTGGCCGGCCGACCGACCGACTGACCGACCGACCAACCGATAGACTGATTGATCGATTGATTGATTGATTGATTGATTGATTCCATACCACACCGATATGCCCTTCTAAGCCCTAGACCTTCCGAAGTACACACATGCATGCGTTAAAAACATGCACACGTGCACACATGCACGCGTCGTGCATGTGCATTAATTCACGTGCATTAATTAGAGTCCTCTTGCCACACACATCAATGTGCAAAATGTGATATTGACTAGGAGTTCGGTTCACTTAATTGAGCACAAGACACAGATAATAATTATTATAACGGGCCACTCAGAAAATGGGCGTCGCAGCTTGAGGCACAAGAGGAGAGATTTTTTGATGTAGGATGTTGAGTGAGAGTGGGTTGGGGAGGGTACGTGTGGGTTGGGGAGGGGTGGGTGGGAGGATGTGGAAGGGGTTGAGCGACAGAGCACAAAGGTGTTACTGTTAACATCGGGGAACGGTATATCCGGTAACATCATAAGATGCTTTTGTATTTTATTTTCACTCCTACAGAGATTGATTGATTGAAATGTTGATTGATAGAATTATAGACTGAACGATTGGCCTGCTGATCGACTTGCTTACTTTCACATAAAAAGTTGCTTATTTGAAGATGAACCACAAGACAGGCAGACAGACACACGTTTGACAGACAGACAATAATTATAATGAAGAAAATAAGTAAGAGCAAACTGGAGATGGTGCTGGCGAATGATGTTTTGACGGCTCAGTTTCTTTGCAGAATTGGTGCTCTGTGTGCGGTGGATGGACGGACGGATGGATGAATGGACGGATGGATGGATGGATGGATGGATGGACGGACGGATGGATGAATGGATGAATGGATGGATGGACGGATGAATGGATGGACGGATGAATGGATGAACAGACGGACGGATGGATGGATGGATGGATGGACGGATGAATGGATGCATGGATGGATGGGTGGATGGATGGATGGATGGATGGATGGATGGATAGATGATGCATCTTATTCGACGCTGAAGCAATTTTCTGAGTCAGCTGCTCGGCATGCTGGAAAGTTACGCACTCCAGCATCATCATCAACAACCCACTTTCCCACCTCTCTCCTCCCACTCCCTCCGTCAGCCTTTTCCAGCGCTGGACCGCTGCAGTTGAAGGACCAACCATGCAGTAGATGGATGGATAGATGGATGGCCATTAGATCCCGCTGCAGCCTGGCTAAGGGATTATGATCTACTTATCGGTAAGGTTTCTTCTATATTCCATCAGGATATTGCATCACTCTACTAGTATACATGTACACAATACGCTTGAACGTCGAAAAATATTACAAATGATATTGACGCATATCTTTGTTTTTCCTTCCACGCAAAACAAATAGATGTGCATTTGTACACAACATATCTGAGTGAATATAAAATAATGGGAATCAGTAGACAGACAGACGGACGGACGGATGAATAGAGACGAAAAGAAGAGACGAAAGAACCGTAGGAGAGGGGAGGGAGGGGAAGATGGATGGACGGACGGATGGACGGATGAATGGAGACAAGAAAAAGAGAACCGGAGTAGAGATGAGGGAGGAGAAGGAGGGAGTCGATAGGAAAGAATTGAATGGGAGATAAATAGATGGAAGAGCAAAGGAGAGAAGAAAGGATGGAGAGGGATGGAGAGAGATGGAGAGAGATGGAGAGAGATGGAGAGAGATGAAGAGAGGGGTTCGTATAGAGGAGATGATGAATAGATGGGAGAGGAATGGAAGTAGATGAATAATTGGGATGGTGGGGGAGATGAGTAGATATTAGAATGCATAGAAAAGGAATGTGATACATAGCATAGGAGGAATAGGTATGCGAGGAATATCTGACAGGGAATCTGTATCCATGCAGTGAACTATGTAGTTTGCCTTGATTTCTTTCAAATCACAAATAGCCAGGAGAAGATAGAGGATAGGAGAAGAGGAGAGGACCGCACAGAATAGATATTCATGAATGGAGCGGGGTGGTCTGGCTATTGTATTATGAGGTCTGTATATGGGGACTGTATGAGGTCTATTTGAGGATTGAACGAGGACTGTATGAGGACTATGATAGCCTACTATCTTGAGGTCTATGGGAAGCCCGTGGAGTCCTTTCGAAAGACTATCGGCCTATAATGTGATTGTGTGTTTGAGGACTTTCGCCGATAAGACGAAAGAACAAAGAAAGAGAGCAGAAGACGAAATAGAGAATGCCAATATGAAATGGATTCTAAACTTTGCAAGCATTTCCTTATGACGCACGTGTAACTAACTATTATGCATTCCGAAATCAATCGACATGCCAAAGACATTTTATGGAAAGATGATCCATGGTGCATTTACAAAGGACCGGTGCATCGATTAAACACGTGTTTATGTGCATGATGCTTATTTTAGACAGCTTCTCCATACACATAAAACGTGGAGGTAGATGGCTTTATCGACATTACAGGTCTATGTGTCATGGATTAATTCAACGATTCGAGCAAAATGTCACTGAGCTGACAAATGCACAAATAGCATCGCCGCATCATTCGCACAATAGCCGACGTGTAGGCCTATGCGTCACTGGATGCTAAATTTAGATACTTATACCGTTATACGTATTCACATAATAGTTTTATTTTTAAAGTTTTTTAAATATAAAATATAGGCCTTCTCTCTCTCTTCTGATGACGTCTTTCGCCGACGTGTCATATTGATGGTACTTTCATCTCTCATAGGTAGACATGGAGAGACAGACAGACGGATAGAGAGAAAGCAAATAGAGAGAAGAGACATACAGACAGACAGACACACACACAGAAAAAGAGAGAATGAGAGAGATAGGCTACACAAAGTGCCGCGACCATCCATCTTCCCCATCTGGCGCCATAATTATAAAAGATCTATTATGGCTTGCGGACTTCTTTCGAATGACTACATGTATATCGGCCTATAATGCAACTGTTTGTTTGTTTAAGAATTATTATGCATCATTTAGGATTTTAGGGTTTTGTGTTGCAAGATTTTCTGGGGACGTGCTCACCGACTTCCCTCCCAGATCGTACGCCACCATTTTACACAGGCGCCTTCGGAATCCTGGGAACGGCAGGAAAACATTGCCGCAGGCTTGACATTAAAATGGCCCAACACACTTTATTATACATGTAGGGACTATGTATAGTTGTATACATACCATGTATACGCGTGTATATCGATAGTCACGATAAAGAATCAATTAATGATGAATTATATTATTGCGTGTGATGTTCTATTTACGATCTATTCTATATTTACGAACTTGTAAAGCACTTCCCATGCACTGCATGTATGTATGTAGGCATACAGCCTAATCCTATGATGCCGTCGAAAAGAAAAGAAGAAACGGCAGTGCCGCAGTGCTCGCAGATAAGATCTCATGAGCACGAGTTACAGCAGGAAGGTCATTCCGCGGCAAAGGGTCAACAGAGGATGTTGTGCTGTATGCAGTCCAAGATCGAGGTACCAGAAGGTCACGATGGTCTGAAGAGGTAGCTGAGATAAGATCACAAAGGCAGCGTGGGACCAAAAACGCTCAATGGATAAGAGAAGTTGAAACTGAATCCAAGCAATTTTATGGGAGCCAGTGAATATAATTATTGGCGATGGCTGGTGACGACGTCCTATCCCCAGCAGTGCTAAAAGTGTAAAAAAGAAGTGCCTGGACGCCCCTTACCTTTCCAAAAGAAGTGTCAGGACGCACCTTACATTTTCAGGTGTGCTAGCAAAATAAGTGGCAGGAGGGCATAGAGATTTAAAAATAAGGGCCAGTACGCCATCCATGACCGTCCTGTCACACTTTGAGCCATGATCCACAGGATTCTAGGACATGCGTGCGCAGTGGCGGATCCAGAACTGTTCCAAGTGGGGGGCCAAGATCTTAGATCTTGGGACGGGACATGTGAATTTTTTTCGAAATTTCGTTCTTGGTCTTCCCCAAAATCGGTCTATGCTGAGGAGAAAAAGTACTTTTTTTAGTTCCCCACTTGAAAACAGAATGGGGGGGCCACGTCCCGTACGATTTTCAGAATAGGGGGGGGGGCAATATGTCATTAACCCATATTCGTATTGCTAATTTCAGACCAAATGGGGGGGCCACGTCCCATGGCAGTTTTAAATGGGGGGCCATGGCCAGATTGGCCTCCCCTGGATCCGCCCCTGTGCGTGCGTGTGGCTGCATAATCAGTAAGTCTGACTAACAAACCTTCTTTGAAATTCTACCAACCGTCGTTACATAATTATGATGATAATTATGATAATTATAAATAGGGTTGCCAGGTTGCCTTGAGGAAATTACCGGACAATGGCTATCGCGTTACGGGGTCATATATATATATATATATATATATATATATATATATATATATATATTATATACAAGGCATATGTATTATTATATACAAGGCATGTAATTATATGGCAATAGCGGTGTCAGGGACTGCTTAAAAGTTGCAACGTGTGAGCCAAACCACGGACGCGATAAACTGGCATGATTTTGAAAGCTAGACGGCCGTTTGGATCTATAGGGTGGATAAAATTATCCATCATATATATATATGTATATATATATATTTCTATAGTGGCTAATTTGAAAATTAATCGCCCGGACGATGACTGAATTCGGATATTAAACAATATTAAAAACACATTTTTATCACTCAGTTCCATTCAGTAGATAACCTCAGATGACCTACATGTATAGACGGCAGATCTGCCAGACAAAATGTGAACGCATCATTAGCCGAGTCTTTGTACTCGAGACAAAATAATATTATTCCTACTCAGTACTCAGTGTGGGGTTTTAAGACAGGCTAGTGAGGCTACAAAGACCAGAGAGAACTAGAAAGGCAGATTGACACAGACAGACAGAGATAGAGAGGCAGAACCTGGCAGATACATGTACATAGGCCACAGGCCTATAGCACATACAGATTATAAGTGTCCCTGTTTAAGGGATATGAGGAAGATAAACATTGTGCTGAGACACAGACAGACGAAGAAACATACAGACAGAGACATAATTAAATACGGAGATTCGGTTCAACTACAATTTGAACTCCGTGTCAAGCCTCCAACTTTATGCACAAGGCATATTAGGCTATGATCCGTGCATCATGTATATGTATATATATATATATATATATATATATATAATTTATATACATATATAGCCTATATACATTTGACCCTGTTACAAACAAATTATTTAACGACATGACAGGATCTATTTGGTTCTGTTTTCACAAGGCAATCCGTTGGAAAATCGTAAGCAGATATCTTTTCATGGCCCCAAGAAACTACATTCCAACACTTGTTGTTAGCAATAATAATTTACCGGACACAGCCATGTCCGGTAATGTGTGAAATTTCTGACCGGACAGTTTGTGTAAATACCGGACTGTCCGGTTCATTACCGGACGCCTGGCAACCCTAATTATAAACCCAGCTTCGAATAAACGAAGGAATGTCTTAAACACTTAATTATACACTCTGTAGGCTACGGCAGTGTATTAAGGAAGTGGATGTAGGACATTTCCCCCCCTGGACATATTCCCCCCGGACATATTCCCCCCCGGACATTTACCCCCCCGGACGTTTTCCCCCCCGACCTAGGACATTTCCCCCCCCCATAGCCACATGTTACCCTATGTTAATGATTGACTGCACTAACCATACCACTAACCCTAACCGACCCTCACGATGCCTAACCTGACCCTAACCGACCCTCACGATGCCTAACCTGACCCTAACCGACCCTCACGATGCCTAACCTGACCCTAACCAACCCTTACGATGCCTAACCTATGTTAATGGACGACTGCACTAACCCTATCACTAACCCTAACCGACCTTCACGATGCCTAACCTATATGTACAGAGAGGGGGGAAATTGTCCGGGGGGGTAAATGTCCTAGTCAAAAACGGGAGGGGGGGGGAAACGTCCGGGGGGGGGTAAATGTCCGGGGGGGGAATATGTCCGGGGGGGAATATGTCCAGGGGGGTAAATGTCCGGCTCCCTAAGGAAGTTGACTTTCACCGCCCAATAGATCTCGTTTAAAATGGAAATTTGAAACTCAATTGTTATTACAATTACAGATATTTTTTGCCCAAAGGTATTTAACGGTAGGCCCTCATTACTTCCTTTCTACAAATACTTTATCTAGACACATGCAACCATGGGCGCCCGCACATAGGGGCAAGGGGGGGCACTTGCCCCCCCCTGGAAAAGTGACACTTATTTTTCTAATTACTACTTTTGAGTTTTTAACAAATTTCTTTGCATTAAAACACTAATGATACGAATGATACACACAGTGAAAGTCATAAATTTATGTTTATAAATCTCTATAAAAATTAATTATATATAGTTCCCTTCATGGACCTACTTTTTAACATCTACTTTTGGATTTTTAACAAATGTTACGCACTTAGGAGTCACTATTCATATTAAAAATAATACACAAAATGAAACTGAGAAATTTGCATTAAGAAACCTCTAAGAAAAAACACGTGTTTTTAATTTCCAGCACTGTATTTTTCATGCTCTTGTCACTGAAAAATTCAACCGTGACCATCGTAAAAATTTTTGCCCCTCCTGCAAAATTTTCTGCGGGCGCCCATGCATGCAACCAAGGAATTTCAAGCAGTCTTGGCGGTTGGTGGTTAGAGCCTATAATCCTGGAGGAATGCGCCAATCATCTTTCTCATATGATCCAATGACTGAGTGTCGCTAAGCAAACCAAGAAACATGATTTATTATTCAAGCGACCATACTCTATGTGCAGCAGCCAAATTTTGCTGTCATTAGGCGCACGCGCGCGCACACGCCAGTCTAGAACGCTCAATGTCGTTTTGGTCGTTTAGGCGCGCGTGCTACTGTAGCGTAGGCGGACCTTAGCAGCTGTTAGTGCAGATTCCCTTGCTTATAAAACGCAATGCTGCATGGCAAACAGTCGCGTACAGCTGCTTGTATCGATACAGCACTGCAGAGTGCATGCGTGTAGTAGGCCTACCTGCAAACGCCGTCTATTGCACACACATATACAGGTATAATAAGCTTACAAATGTGTTTTTGTACACGATGCTCTGCGCTTGCATGTTGTTCTTATCTCGGAATCGCCCACTAGGTTTGATTGGCAAAATTAAAGCTTCGGATAAATTGCACGTGGTGCGGTGTGTACACTGTTCGAGCACACACACACAGACCATACACACCCGCACACACACAGACTATACACATACACATGCAGCAGGCCTTCGATACGTCTGGATAGACGACGGGTGTATGCTGTATAGTCTGCAGCTAAGTCTGGATCGATGGCATCATAAATTATGTCTGCAGTGTACGAACAGCAACGCACGACGGGTGAGTTACGGGTTCGACGCCCGCTGTGCATTAGCTATAACATAGTGTATACTTTGCTTACCGGTATTTAAGTTATGCTGCGCTGAAATATAGGCTAAACCTTCGTTTTCTACGATAGCTGACGTGCAGTTGAGGTGATTGGTCCACCTACATGGTCTGGACCGTCTGGGAAATCAAAGGGTAAGGAATAAGTTGTGAAATAGAAGGAGAAAAAATGTCCGTTACTTAGCTCAAGTGTCAGAAATATTTGAGGAGTTCCTTTCGTAGTCTCGGCATATATATATATATATATATATATATATATATATATATATATATATATATATATGACGGCTGCTACTCCCCCCCGTTGGTTGTCTGTCGTTCGTCGTTAGATTTTTCCCACATCAACAGTGAACGGTCGATGCACTCATGTGTCGTGTTACGATGGAGTTCGCTAGGGGCGCTGTCAGAATAGAAACCGTGGTTTTTCTAAGGGTGCTGGGCGGGGTATTGTAACCCCCGAGCTTCGATTGATGGATGATAAGGACGGGCGGATGGATAGATGGATCGAGGGATGGATGATACAAGTTTGCAATCCTGGCGGATAGATGCCTGGGCGAATGAAAGAACGAATGACATTTTTGAGTCTCAATGAACCAGTCAATCGGTCAATCAGTCAGTCAGTCAGTCAGTCGGTCGGTCAGTCAATCGGTCAATCGGTCAATCGGTCAGTCAGTCAGTCAGTCAGCATATCCGTTTGCAGTTAGCCAACCAAAAAAGCCAGCAGCCTGCCTACCTACCTGCAGTCTACCGTCCATCTGCCTGCCTCTGCCTGCATGTCTGTCTGTCTGTCTGTCTGTCTGTCTGTCTGTCTGTCTGTCTGTCTGTCTGTCTGTCTGTCTGTCTGTCTGTCTGTCTGTCTGTCTGTCTGTCTGTCTGTCTGTCTGTCTGTCTGTCTGTCTGTCTGTCTGTCTGTCTGTCTGTCTGTCTGTCTGTCTGTCTGTCTGTCTGTCTGTCTGTCTGTCTGTCTGTCTGTCTGTCTGTCTGTCTGTCTGTCTGTCTGTCTGTCTGTCTGTCTGTCTGTCTGTCTGTCTGTCTGTCTGTCTGTCTGTCTGTCTGTCTGTCTGTCTGTCTGTCTGTCTGTCTGTCTGTCTGTCTGTCTGTCTGTCTGTCTGTCTGTCTGTCTGTCTGTCTGTCTGTCTGTCTGTCTGTCTGTCTGCCTGCCTGCCTCTACCTGTCTGACTAGATTTACCACTTGTCTTTGGAGTCAACGCACCATCATCGCCCGAGGCTTTACCTACTTTAGCCGCTTTAGCTGCTTTAGTTGCCGATGGTGATAGTTGGTCCAGATCCTCCTCCGCCCCTCCCTCTTTACACCGGCGCCGCTGTTTATTACACGGAGGGGGGGGCTGACGGTGCAACCGCCCGCATCACCCGCGAGAGTGAGTCGACTACAGCTGCATGGATGAGCAGAAGGCGATGTTTCTAGCGACGAATGGAGAGTGGATGGTGGAGTGGATGGTGAAGCCTTTACCGTGATATGCGTCCGGATGGAAGGATGGATGGATAGTGGATACCAATTGTTGTGATCATAGACACTTTTGCAATTCGAGTAGAATTATTATAGTCGTCGTTTTGTATGCAGCTGAATGATAGCCTTAGCGGATAAATTGTCTTAATGGGTTGGAGAATGAATCGTCTGCTGAAAACCGCATGGATTGTCTAAATATAGGTAGGAATATAATTTTGTATTATTTTAGAATTAGAAATGACCCTCAGATCTTGGCATACATGCAGAAAGTGATGTCTGCAATGTTGTAAAACGAGAGACATAATTATATAGCAGGGATGTTTTTAAGGAATTTGTAGAACTGCAAAACTCCTTCTTTCCTTTCCCATCATCCATGGTAAGCTATACTTCCAATCGGAGGACAATGACCTTTTTGCTAGTTTTAACTGTACACAAGTGCTTCTACAACTGCACATTTTGTGTACAACTTCACGTTTAAAAAGCCCTTACAATCCTTACATAGATCTAATAGTCTATAATACAAGTTGCTTTAATCAGATTTGGCAAGCAGGTGTTCTTCAGATTTGATTAGCATGCCGTTTTAGCTTACATCGCATTAGTCATAAGCCTACATTGTTTTCACACTACCGTATATGCGTCATGTTGCATTGCCCAGCAGTCGATGAATTTATATTCATTTATTTACATTACATTCAATGACTTCACAAGTCTACGTTTCTGCTAAATATATATATTTCATGAGAACATGTTGGCATAATGAAATATGTCAGTCAGCGCTATGTGATGCTATGTGACGCTAGGGCTATGTTATGTTATGCTATGTTATGTTATTTTATGTTATAAGCTGTGTGGGGAAGGGTTGCGACATCGAAAAACCGAGTCACGATGACTATATTTGTCTTTTTTTTCCTGTCTGCATCCGTCTGTTTGTCTGTCCGTTTGTTTGTCTGTTTGTCTGTCCATTTGTTTGTCTGTTTCTCTGTCCGTTTGTTTGTCTGTCTGTCCGTCTGTGTATCTGTCTGTATGTCCGTTTCTCTCTCTCTCTCTCTCACACACACACACACACACAAATCGAGGGCTTAAAGGCAAAGGTGCTGTTTGTCTGTTTGTCTGTCCGTTTGTTTGTCTGTTTGTCTGTCCATTTGTTTGTCTGTTTCTCTGTCCGTTTGTTTGTCTGTCTGTCCGTCTGTGTATCTGTCTGTATGTCCGTTTCTCTCTCTCTCTCTCTCACACACACACACACACACACAAATCGAGGGCTTAAAGGCAAAGGTGCATAAGTACCATTTTTATCGAAAATGAGTATTTGGTATCAAAATTTTCAGAATTTTAAGCTCTTTCATCTGGTAAAAGCGCTTAATAATCAACACAAAGCATTATGTCGTAAATCACGTTTAAATATTTCGCATCTTCTGGACTGTCTAATTTTTGACAGGCAAAAGTGCACATCTAAGATGTGTACTAGCTATAGGCTACTACGCGCAGCACCGCCATTGTTGCCCGATGACATCCTTAACAGGCAGAAGTGCGTATTTCTGTCTATGTGAACTTTTGCCTGTGTGTCAATAGCCATTGATTCGATCACTAGTACGTTAACAGCACAACTTCATAACTGCATTTTACATGTATGTGCAGGTTGACTGTTCGATGTAAATGCCTCCAGGTAGCCTATTAGTTTTAAGTCGTAAAAGATAATAATTATATTATTCTAGATATGAGGCTATCTCGCTGGCCTATTTTAATGTCTTTGGAAAGCTATACCATTGTCTATTTTCAAATAATGGCTGATCTACTCTGGGGAAAGGATTCTTACAAGTAGGCTACGTTTTAGAGATTAGACTTTTGAAGAACCAATAATGCAAAGGGTAATTTATTCTACTATGGCCTAAATGCCTAAAAGATGATAAAATACGAAATGGACCTATTTGGAGTTAGAAGAGACCTACTAATTTACATAACCAAAATGAACCATTAGGCCTAATGAGAGACAGTTTGTTGGTGTTGATGAAGTAGGTTGAAATTTGTAAGTTATTCCCAAATTATTATTTTGTCAGACTGCAGCAAATAAAAATAAGAGAAACAGCGTAAAAAAATCCTTCATAAGATTCGAAATGAAAGAAAACCTCGTCCAGTTTCAGACATCGCTTACAATCCTTCATCCATGCATAACTTGATACACTGAGAACCTTTCATCGGATCTAGTATTGGACATAGTAGATGATCCTTCATCCATGCAGTCCTTGATATCACTGTAAACCTTTCATAGGCTCAAGTCTTGCACATGATAGATCTATCAATGGTCCTTCATCCAATGCAAACCTTGATACACTGAGAACCTTTCATCGGCTCAGATAGATCTATCTTGTTTAAGATTAGCAAGTTGCCTAATTAATGCTTCCTTATTCTATAACATAGCACCTTCATACGGACATAAAATGCATAACGTTAAAATTGACCTTAGCTGTGGTAATATGCAAGCAGCTTATAAAACTAAGTACCTTTTAGGGCCTACTCAAAAATAGTTATTTTCAAGTTTATTGGCATTTTTATTACTTTGACCCACAGTATCAACTATTATTATTATTATTATCATTATTATTATTGTCATTTTATCAATTATCAATTAATTATTGTTCATATTTTACAGTTTGTTCCCATTAGATCACTTACTTGCCAGTTTTCCATAAATGCATTTAATACAACATGGACTTTAAGGTAAATGTTCACAATTATTAGAAGGCTACTTGCTTTGTTCTGTCAAATGTGCATAATTTTCACAGCAAAAGTTCACAACTCCTTCCTTGTGCAGGCAAATGTGCATTATAGTGACAGGCAAAAGTTCACATCTCCTTGCTTTTACAGGTAAAGGCGCATGATCTTGACAGGCAAAAGTTCACATCTTCTTTCCCTTACAGGCAAAGGTGCACATCTTGGAACTTTTCAACAGTTTCTGTTATAAAAACATTTTAGGCGAATTAATTTATAATGGCAAAGCTACAATTTTGGTTTGAGGTTGTAGAGCAATGTCTACAGTTATTTAAAATGGGTTTACGATTCTGTTGCTACCAATTTTCGAATTATGCAAGACGCGTAAACTTTCAAATTCGAATATCTCTTAATGCTGAAAACCGGAGATGTGCACCTTTGCCTTTAAGCCCTCGAAATATACTTCACAACCGAAAGGGTTAAAGGTCAGATTTGGCCGTATTTTTTGCGGCGTCTTTAGTGGTAAAATGGGCGCTACATAAAGTTGCAATCTATACATGCATGTAGAGCTGAAGGTCATCGCTTGACCATTGTTTGATCTGGTCTGTGCACTGACCGATAATTGACCATCAGTCATGCAGAGAGCAATGACAAAGAACGACGACTCCTATATGGACTCCATGGCCGCTGATTCACCCGCCTTACTCACCTTGCATGCAAGAGGAGGAGGAGGAGGAGGAGGAAGAGGAGGAGGAAGAGGAGGAGGTGGAGCAGGAGGAGGAGGAAGAGGAGGAGCAGGAGAAGAGGAGGAGCAGGAGGAAGAGGAGGAGGAGGAAGAGAAAGAAGAGGAGGAGGAGGAGGAGGAGTAAGAGAAGGAGGAAGAGGAGGAGAAGGAGAAGGAGGAGGAGGAATAGGAGGAGGAGGAGGTCTTCCCTTCCATTCCAGCCAACCTACGCGATTTGCACTTGTTTCTCCTCATTCGTCACCTTTCCATGCCATCCTCTTATTCCACTGGAATTCTTTCTCCACGCCTTACTAATTGCCAATTTTCCTTCCTTTCTTTTTAATTCGTTTATCTTTTTCGTCCTTCCTTTTTCTTCTCGTGTCCTTCTATGTTTTGCTTTCTTTCCCTTTCCTTTCCTTCGTTCCTCTCTTTCTCTCTCCTTTTTTGCTTTCTTTAATCCTTGCTTTCTTTCCTGCTTTCATTCGTTGCCTTTTTCCTTGTTTCTTTTCTTCGTTCCTTCCTTCCTTTCTTATTTCTTTCCTACTATGCTTTCTTCTTTCCTTCTTTTCTTAGCTGCCTTCCATCCTTGCTCTCATTCCCTCCCTCCATCTGTTCTTTATATCTTTGTCCTTCCTGTTTAAAATTTCCTTATAGTTCTTCCTTCGTATACAACATTCTCCTTTCCTCCTCCTCCTGTGTTTCTCACTTCCTCCATTTTCCACTAGCCTCCGTTTCTCATCCTCTCGTCCTTCGACCTTCTCCTCATCCTTCTTCTCATCCTTCTCGTCATCCTTCTTCTCCTCCTCCTCCTCCTTCTCATCCTCTCGTCCTTCGACCTTCTCATCCTTCTCCTCATCCTTCTCCTCATCCTTCTCCGCGTCCTTCTCCTCATCCTTCTTCTGCCCACGCCTCCCCTCCACTCCTCTCCTCCCACATCCAAACCCTCCTCCATCTGGCTTCGTCCCACTTGGACATGAATGTGCTGGTCATAGCAGGATCGCCGTTGTCAAGGCAACCAATCAGATGACCACACTGACCACTGTACTGATGGATGAATGGACGGACTGTCCAGCCGAGGAGAAGGAGGAGGAAGGGGCAGACGAGGAAGCGCTCGAAGCCACATTCAGCTAATCACTGTTTATGACATCTATAAACCAGTACACCAGGGTCTGGTAGAAGCAGACGCAACTGTATAGGAAATAAGACATTCATATAGTACACACAGCTTCGTTTCCCCCAACTGTGTATCAGCCACAAACGAGGTCGTGTATTTAATCATGCACTAGGTATTTATGCAGCGCCTTTCAGCAACACTGCTCAAGTAGTGCCATAAAACAACCGCGATGATGATAAAAGTCGTGGGTGCAAATCAGATGAGGCAGCACAGCATCTGAAGTCGACAGACAGAATAATTTGCATCTCAATGTTTGGAATAGAAGAGACGACTGATTTGTCTTGACCAGTCAGATGCTGCCGATGCTGCTGCTGCTGATGGAAGAGAAGATGGAAGAGAAGGATGCTGTAGGTCGTTTCATTTGTACAGGATCGGATTAACCCTTTGAATTCTGGAATTGACGGCTGATTGGCTCCTATGCAGACTCGTCAAAAGATTCTTCTGGATGGATGGATGGCTGGGTGGCTGGTTGATTGGCTTCTGTCTGCTGCTTTTGCTGCTTGCATCTGCCTGAAGCACTGACAGACTGATTGATTGATTGATTGATTGATTGATTGATTGATTGGCTGACTGACTGGCTGACTGGCTGACTGACTGACTGGCTGGCTGGCTGGCTGGCTGGCTGGCTGGCTGGCTGGCTGACTGACTGACTGACTGGCTGGCTGGCTGGCTGACTGACTGACTGACTGACTGGCTGGCTGGCTGGCTGGCTGACTGACTGACTGAAAATGAAAATGAAAATGAAAATGAAAATGAAAATGAATGTACTATGAGGCCTTAATGAATGAAAGTACCACAAGTCAAAGTATATTTTTGACTGATCAATCTATTGGTAGATTAATTAATTAATTAAGTTAATAATTAACAACTGTTTTACTGCAGATTGTCAGAATGTGGGTCACTGCATGCGTCTGTGTGTGTGAGTGGGCGTGTGTGTTTTTATATATTTGAATATATATATATATATATGTATATGTGTATATATATATAGCATACGTATGTATGGGTGCGCGTGCGGATGTTTGTATTGTGTGTGCTTTATAGACATAGATAAACACTTGAGCCTTAATAGAGGTCAACTGCGAGGTCAAATGCTGTGGCTAAATGACCTGATTTCCTTAACAGCTGACTGTGTCTGTCGGTGTGCGTGTGCGTGCGTGTGTGTGTGTGACACTGTGTGTGTGTGTCTGTCTGCGTGTATGTGCCGGTCTGTCAGTGTGCGTGTGTGGCCATTCATTCAACCATGACGTCTTTAATCGATCCGCAACAGTTCTGCAGACGGATAATTTATCTCAAATGATGAATGCTGAAGGAGGGGTGGGGTGGGGGGGGGGGGGGCTGACGAACTGAGTTGGCAGAGGTTTTCCTTATTATTGTTTTTCTATCTGCCCCACGTGAGGCAGCGGAAGCTATCTCACTGGCCCTCCCGAGTCCCAACGTCAAATGCTGGCCCAATCCTTCAATTCAGACATGATTGTAAATGAATGAATGAACTAATGAATGATTGAATGAGTAGCCTAAGTGAATGAATTAATTGCGTCTAGTTTATAAGCAGCCTGGCATGGATAATTATATAACCATTTATCTCTCAATGTACATGTAGGTTAGGTGGCGTAAATGACCCACAGAGTTTTAGATAAGGTCTGCCCATGGTTATAGCCTCCGTTTCCAATATTTCTTCCCTGACATTGTGAATTAAACTATAGCTGTATTATATTATCTGCATATCCATGTAATCTGCATCATTTAACTAATGTCTAGTTGCTTGTTTTAAATAATAATGTTGTATCATTTCATTATCTTGTAGTTGTGTACAGTATGCGTATTAGCCTACGATTAAATATTGCAAGGAGGTATATAGGCCTAGTTGGTGAGACCTGTTATAATTATGCAGATGGAAAGTTTGAGACAATGGCATGTTGGAAGGAATGTGCATTGTGTTTTCCTTCTACTATAAGCTCAAAGTTAGCACAAAACTGGTGACTGTATACGACAAAGATAGATATTCGGTGCACCCGCATACCCGTAGAAAGTTTTCGCATTCTGTCACTGACAGTGATGTAGCTCTATATAATTATAGCACTCTTTTTGCTTTGACCCCTCTGCATGCAGCCGTACTTTTCAGTGTATTATAATAGACAAAGCACAGGTTGATTGTCGAGTAAGAACCTGTCCCCCCTCTGTAAAAGTGAACCAATCCAGGTCACATTATCATACAAGAAAAACTGCCCAAAATGCAATAAAAACATAAAATTATTCCTACGCCATATAACTCGGTCACAGTAAACATCCTATAAATTGCCAGTGAAATTGTTGATCAAATAATTCTGCATTTATGATGAAATAATAGCCCAACAAAATGATGCAGAGGCCGAATCAACACGTCGCACACATTATACTCAAACAGATGTAAGCCTAGGCATGCAATGTGTAGGCTATGCATCTATCAGTGTTTGTACGCATACTTGCATTGACGTTTGTATATTATGTATATGTAATGTATATGTATATATATATATATATATATATATATATATATATATATATATATATATATAGGTTTACAGTTACAGACATACCATGTACATGATATTAAATTTTGTGTATCTGCATATTACTATAGGCATACATATACATGTATATGTGTGATTGCACGTGTGTGTGTGTGTGTGTGTGTGTAATATGCATGTAGCCTACAGTGTATGCATAGGCATGTAGGCGTACTGCATTTGTGTGTGTGTGTGTGTGTGTGTGTGTGTGTGTGTGTGTGTGTGTGTGTGTGTGTGTGTGTGTGTGTGTGTGTGTGGGTGCAGCCTATGCATGGATGCATGTATGATAGGCGTATACACTGTACGTATGCTCCATTCAAAGACGTGTGTATACAAAGTGTTTTCCGCTTTTCGTGTAGGCTACATGTGTATTATACGCTGGAGACGTGTAAAATAATAAATGAGGTTTGACCTTCGAGGTCAGAGGTTTTCCCCTAATTTATAGAACTGAACTATTAATACTACTAGGAGGATGTTGCTGGTCGAGGGGTCTCGTGTTATAAGGGCCTGGTTGAATTAAGTGCTCGCTATATACACTGTATTATACAGGGTGAATGAGTGAGGGCGGTTAGAGGGCCAGCTGCGGTACCTAGTCGCTGGCGGAGAGAGGGAGGGAGGGACGGAGGGATTGAGGGAGGGAGGCTGGCGTTGAGGGGGATCCTGTGCACCATGCAGGCACAGTAGAACTCGGTGCCATATGGCAAGGGGCATCAGAGAGGCAAATAGTATAATACACACTTCATTGAGACAGAGACAGAGTGACAGAGACAGATACAGTGACAGATACAGTTACAGACTGACATACAGAGACATAGGAGGAAGGTAGGTAGGTAGGTAGGAAGGTAGGTGGGAGGGAAGGAGGGGCAGGGAGGGATAGCAAGGGGAAGGGAGGAGGGAGGAAAGGGGAGAGAGAGGGGGAAGGGGGATTGGAAGAGGGAGTGAGCGTTAGAGAGTAGCAGGGCAGAACTGCCGCTGACAGAGAAGTAACTATAATAATAGGCTGATTATATTATATTACAAGGACATTAGAGCTTAATTTAATATGTAATTCACACACCATCACGAGCTCAGCTGCTCCTCGTACACCAGAAAACATATATACATAATATATATATACATATGTATATATATATACATAAATAATTAAATATATAATTATATTTTTATACATCGAATGAAAAGCGGATGAAGGGAATCAGGAACGAGGTTCGTCAAGAGGTTGGATGAGGCAAGCAAAGTTTGTTAAAAGAGCCACCGTGACTTTCTTTGGTAATCATGAAGGCTGAGGAAGTCTACACATGTGCACGTGTGTGTGGTCTCCGAAACCGCAATTGACAATTATTATTGGCTGCCTTATATAGAGATCGAGCATTATTATAGACAATAGACATCCTCTGTCTCTGGGGGGAAACCCGCATGCGCGCGTATACATGTATGTTAATATGTGTGTGTGCAACACTGTGCATGTGTATAAATATATATATATCGACAATTTACATCTTTTTACAACATGAAAACATTCACTTGACTACATCCATGAAGACAGATTGACGAATAACTATATATGCAAAGTAACAAAAATTGCCTTGAGAGATTCAAAACAAAATCTGTAGCAATAGAAACGGAATAATTTAAGTGTTACGACATCTATCGTTGAGAGTGAAAATAATGGACGGCCACAAAAAATGTTCACGAGATTCCAGTCTCGCATAATGCAAAGCCCTTGCGTTGTGAGTCGAATTCCGTTGTTGCATTGCAATGCACGGGCGGTCCTTATATTTATTGCAAATGAAAGAAGCGGCAGCTGTGCCTTATAATCTGAAATGATCGGACGACCTCTACGACCTCACTTCTTTTTTACGACCACACTGTAGGCCTAAACGTTTATAAGAACAAACGGATGATGATGCATCATATACTTCACAGCAGCCCATGCATGCTGCACTGCAGGGGCCGCTATATATGGATCTGCACGAAAACAGTACGCCCACTTCTCTGATATAAATATAATTATATGCATATCTACCGCATGCATATGTATGCGTGCACGCTGTATGTGAGTTGCACGCATGCGTTTACATTGCGTGTAATAGGCCGATACGAGGTGGGAGGCCTGCTAGAATTTTAGATTAAAAATTAACTTGAACACGATCTCGTATATATTTGCGTGTGTATACATCCTGCATTTGCATTGAATTTTCGTGTTGATTTATTGTGAAAATCATTTGCAATGTTGCTAGGTCTATGCAGGAATGCACAAGACTACTTCCGCAAGGATATACGATTGTACATGTACATGTAGCCTATAATGGGCAATTACAGATATCATGTGTCCTCTTATTAGCGTTAGCCTAATTGACCTTACCAGGTACGTAAACCAATTATTACTTAAATAGGCCTATTTAGGGCCTACACAATTACTGCTTTCTGTCTCTCTATGTCTCTCTCCGTGTCTCTCTCTTTCTGTCTATATTTTTTGCTCATGTCATATATATATATATATATATATATATATATATATATATAATAAGGTAGGCCCTATTGATGAATTGTGGTCGTGGGCAGAGAGTTTTTCGTGTTTATCAATGGGCGGTGCTCATAACCATGAGGAAAAATGGCCAGGGTCTAAATCCGTTTTTTTCTTGTCAGGCCCTGTCATCACTCGCATTGACTTTTATCTGCACATCATTTGAATAGGCTTGCACACGTGTACAACACACAGCCATTACATTTACAGTTGTACACATGCATATAATAGGTTTTAGATGTATATATAACTGTATCGTATAGTACGTTGTTTGGGGTGTTGCGCGTTTTGGACGATCATAAAAGTTGTTTATTTAAATCGAGTCAGTTGAAGGACGGGTGGGCGGTTGCTCAAATTATTGCATGCATTTGGGAAAAGAGGAGGATTAGAGAGAGAGGAGTTGGAAGAGAATTGGAGGAGAAGGAGAGGAGAGGAAATATGTGGAGGAGGAGGAATAAGAGGAAGAGGAGGAAGAAGGTATGGAGGAGAAAAGGGAGATAAGGAGAGGCGAAGAGGGTAAGGAGAGGAGAGGAAAGATGATGATCAAGAGGAGAGAGCAAGGAGAAGGAGGAGAAGGATGATGAGATTGAAAATGTGGAGACGAAGATGGGTTCAGATCATGAGGTATAGAGAGCAATAATAATCATCTGTATTGCAGATGATTATGCTGCAGCTGCAGTTACTGATGATTTTTTTTATATAAGAGCATTGTGATTATTATAAGAAACATTATTTGAAAAGTAGATAAATAAAGATACGTTAATCGTATATATTATGTATATTAAAATCTGAAGCGTTACATGGCACTTACAATCTTACATGCATTTATGATATGTAGGCCTATGTTGCAAAACATTGTTGCATATTATTTTTTAAAATATACGTAGGCCTATATTTAAGTTGTGAAGGGTAAAACGAGTGCTTTGCAATTGTCGGACTCTGCAGAGAATATAATTATATCTGTGATGATTTGAGGCTCAGCAGCGCGTGTGTGTCGGTGTGGGTGTGTGGGTGTGACACTGTGTGTCGGTGTGTGTGTGTGTGACACTGTGTGTCGGTGTGGGTGTGGTTGGGTGGGTGTTTGTGGTTACATTATTTGTGCGTCATCGTTGCACTTGTCGTATAAGTGCACTTCCACTGTCCGTATAGAAGTGCACTTGTCAGGTCCGGAAGGCGACCATGTAGCTGATCCCGTAACCATTGGCGACAGCCGCCTTCTGCTTCAGCAGTTGATAAATCGCTTCACGCGCGGGAACTACAAAGACAGGCGTGAATCATCATCATCGCCATCATCATCATCATCATCATCATCATCATCATCATCATCATCATCATCATCGTCATCGTCATCGTCATCGTCATCGTCATCGTCATCGTCATCGTCATCGTCATCGTCATCGTCATCGCCATCGCCATCGCCATCGCCATCGTCATCGTCATCGTCATCGTCATCGTCATCACCACCACCACCACCACCACCACCACGACCACCACCACCACCACCACCACCACCACCACCACCACCACCACCACCACCACCACCACCACCATCACCATCACCATCACCATCACCATCACCATCACCATCACCACGTAAATACATATATAATTATAATTAGATGCCTACGCCATATATACATTGTACGCGTGCACCACAGCCTTAATTGGCCGTGGGGGCCATGTAACAAAAAATACCTATTATATATTATTGCGCTGAACGTCAATTCTAAAACTATTTTTATATGTATATATAATTATATATACATATAAAAATAGTTTTAGAATTGACGTTCAGCGCACGTAAATACATATATAATTATAATTAGATGCCTACGCCATATATACATTGTACGCGTGCACCACAGCCTTAATTGGCCGTGGGGGCCATGTAACAAAAAATACCTATTATACACGCACGTAACAACGATCACGGTTATGACGCCTATGATGATGGTGGTAATGGTACATGATGATGATGATGATGATGATGATGATGATGATGATGATGATGATGATGATGATGATGATGATGATGATGATGATGATGATGATGATGATGATGATGATGATGGTGATGGTGATGGTGATGGTGATGGTGATGGTGATGGTGATGGTGATGGTGATGGTGATGGTGATGGTGATGGTGATGGTGATGGTGATGGTGATGGTGATGGTGATGGTGATGGTGATGGTGATGGTGATGGTGATGGTGATGGTGATGGTGATGGTGATGGTGATGGTGATGGTGATGGTGATGGTGATGGTGATGGTGATGGTGATGGTGATGGTGATGGTGATGGTGATGGTGATGGTGATGGTGATGGTGATGGTGATGGTGATGGTGATGGTGATGGTGATGGTGATGGTGATGGTGATGGTGATGGTGATGGTGATGGTGATGGTGATGGTGATGGTGATGGTGATGGTGATGGTGATGGTGATGGTGATGGTGATGGTGATGGTGATGGTGATGGTGATGGTGATGGTGATGGTGATGGTGATGGTGATGGTGATGGTGATGGTGATGGTGATGGTGATGGTGATGGTGATGGTGATGGTGATGGTGATGGTGATGGTGATGGTGATGGTGATGGTGATGGTGATGGTGATGGTGATGGTGATGGTGATGGTGATGGTGATGGTGATGGTGATGGTGATGGTGATGGTGATGGTGATGGTGATGGTGATGGTGATGGTGATGGTGATGGTGATGGTGATGGTGATGGTGATGGTGGTGGTGGTGGTGGTGGTGGTGGTGGTGGTGATGATGATGATGATGATGATGATGATGATGATGATGATGATGATGATGATATTATATGTATATATAATTATATATACATATATAATTATATATAAATATTCGCTGTTCCTTCCTTTGCTGGATTTCGCACGTCACATTAAATTGCTGACCCAGCAAAGCAGTCCTGTGAAATATCTGAGAAAAGTTATATGCTACTGCAGAGGAGTCGATTGCACGATCAGACAAGAAGCTCTTCCGGAAATCAGGATGGATGTAGTGCGTGAAACAAGAACAGACGAGAGAAGTCGAGTGGACTGCAGATGTGTTATGTGGATGGAATGGACTTCGTTTGCAATTTGTAGCATGCAGTGCTTTTCAGATGGCTACTGCATGATTGCCAGCTACATATAGTTAGTTAGCCATCGTCTTCCGCTGCCGTCTGCCGCTGCAATTCCTCCGCTATCTCCATCCCATCAATGCCAGCAGCAGCAGCCGCAGCAGCAGCAACATCAGTAGCAACCGCAGCAACATCAGCATCCGTTGTGGTTGCGGACTCCGCGTTCGTCTGTTAGTGTATAAGAATGTCGGACGGAGGCAATTGATTCCAGACTATGCATGGGGGAGGGAGTAGAAAAAATAGGAATGGAGGATGGAAAGAGGAGGTGGAGGGTTGGGAGGAGGAAAAATAGGAATGGTGGAAGGAATGAGGTGGAGGAGGAACGAGAGGAGGAAAAATAGAAATGGATGAAGAAAAGAGGAGGTGGAGGAGGAGGAATGGGAGAAGGAGAAGAAGATAAAATGTGGAGACATGTGTGGATAAGTGCGAGGAGACCAGAGGAATGAGGAGGAGAAAAAAGAACGAGGTGGAATTTGTGGATGGCAAGTTATGGATAACTGTGGAGAAGTGGAAGAAGGAAGAGATGGAAGACAACGACGAAGCATGATGGAAGAGAGGTAGAAGTATACCAGGATTTAGTGGCAGAAGAAAAAGAGGTTCGATGATGGATGATAAAACAAGAAAAATGGGAAGAATGAATGAAAGAGAAGGACTGGGAGGGCGATAAAACGTAGAGGAAGGAGAGAGGAGGAGGAGGAGGAGGAGGAGGAGGAGGAGGAGGAGGAGGAGGAGGAGGAGGCTGAAGAACAAAGGAGGAATCCGGGGAACAAATGATATACAATATAGGTTTCAGATCATTTGTCGCGGCTTTTGTAGCAAACAATACCTGAGCGAAAAAAAGATTCTCTCATTGATAAACGATATTCAGATAGATATAATTTATGATATACACACGCTTATTCACACACACACACACACACACACACACACACACACACACACACACACACACACACACACACACACACACACACACACACACACACACACACACACACACACACACACACACACACACACACACACACACACACACACACACACACACACACACACACGCACACACACACACACACACACACACACACACAGATAGACACAGTCATTCTAACATGTAGACATAAACAAGGAGAAAGACGTATACAGACATACCTAAACACGGACATGCGTACACACATTCACACAGACAGTCGAACTATAACAGACGCACGCACAGACAGACATACAGTCAAAATAAGACCGATAGACATAGATACTGCAGTCTGCAGGCAGACATACACACAGACAGAATGACACGGCGAGAGAGAGACAGAGACACACAGACAGTCACTTAGACAGACAGACAGAGACACTTAAGCAGAGACTCAAGACAGTCAGGCACACAGATGGACATATAGAAACAACTTTTAATGGAAACAGACAGAGCAGAACGAGTGAGACACAGACAGACAGACACAGACAGACTGACACAGACAGACAGACATAGACAGACAGACATAGACAGACATGCAGACAGACAGACATAGACGGACAGAGACAGACAGACATAGAGGTAGAGAGAGATGGCTGAAGAGACAGAGATGCCTTTGATGAGACGTTCGTTGATTCTTTCTAGATGAAAAGATGCCAGAACGACAGATGCGGCTGCTGCTGCTGCTGCTGCTGCTGCTGTTGATGAGGCAGTTGCTATGAAACAATCCACGCACTGTATTCGCATCTATATTTGTTCTGTTTTACAGACCGCATCACTGTATACAACTCGCCATATACTATACATCCACACAAACACACAAACACACACACGCCACTCCTCAAGGCTTCTCTAGTAAAAGCAGACACTGCAGTGGGCCTACTTTTATGTGAAAACTGAAGCATGGGCGTATTAGTGTCATTTTAATTGGAAGTTATAATATTATAGCGCAGCTTATTGCAAACTAATCAGAGGCGTTCTCTGTATGTATGTATGTATGTATGTTAGCCTCTTTATGGCCTTACATGCCATAAAAACAGTTTTTTTACCAGTTGTCAGGAGATGTTCATAAATCCAATGGGCGAGTCCAATTATGGATGAGAAGCTTAAAATATAATGTGCTGTTTGTAACCTAATAGCCGTCGTCTGAATCAGATGCAGTGCTAATGGCAGCAAAGCATTTAAACGAGAAACACGCAAAACCCATTCAAACGAAAATTAGCTGTCACTCATCAGGACGAATAAACCGCAAAATTCCATCATCAGACAGAGCACAAAATCATGACTCAGAAGTCAATTTCATGCATGTATCATCGGCCTATGTACATGTATATATATATACATATCCACTATCCAGGCATATGTATAGGCCAACGTGAAGGTAAGTAAGTACGTATGCGTCTATGACTCTACTGCATGGTAATGCATGTCTGCACATATGATCTCAACGGATGATGTATAGGCTTACATGAGTGGTGTGTGGATTGATCTTGATGATGCATGGGGTTTATCATAATCATAGGCCTATACTAGGCCTACATGTATGTACTACAATATAGCGTGCGTATACCCGGCTACGCCGCCTCGGTTTCCCCCATACGTCATTTTCACGGTTTGGTTTCATGACGAATGCGCTCAACTTGCATATTAATTTTATCCTCTCATAATCCCATTCGTCTACTTTCGTCATGTCTATGAGAAGAAATGTCAGGCGAATCTGGGCTTGACCTTGAATGTAAACAGTAAAAAAAGTAAGCTGCTGTATCTGACGTTGAACGTTGCAATGTGGCGACATCTCTCGAGTTGAACGAGCTTGACAGACTGAACTTATGTCCACTGAAATTGCAATAATTGTAGGCTAATGTAATTAGTAATTTCTGTAGCGCCACTCACAGCCATGGCCGTTCAGTAAGTATGTATGCATATGTATTTATGACGGACTTCCCAAAATATTTGAACGGACATGATAAATATACATGACACATGTGATGTATGATGTGATATCATTCTCTTAAAACAAATGTCTGATGAAGTTCATACATCATACATGCAATGTGCTTATGCCAATAGCAATCTGTTTATATGCATGATTCATACACTGCTGCTGTCTGCCAATGTTGCCAACATTGCTGCACACGTGTGAGACGGTAATGTGGCCGTTTGCAGTTAAGAGTGTCTGGGTTCAATTTAGCACTGCTGTTCTGTGTTATCAGACTTGTTAGGTCAACATGAGGTAAAGCCACGTTATACTTAAACTGTGTTTACACGTCTTTCGAGAACTATAGGAAACATTCGCTTCTTACTTATATATATATTATATATAATTATATATAATTTTATTTATATAATATATGTAATTTTATTTATATAATATATATAATTTTGTTTATATAATATATATATATAATTCATTTATATAATATACATATATAAACTTGACTGTGTTCATGTGCTATATGTATAATATAAATTGCATATGTATATATGCGAAATGCATATCTATATAGTGAGTCAGTTAAGTAAATGGTATATTTTCTGTAACCTGCTATACTGCGGCTATAGGATGGCTGTGTATGCAAAATGTGTTATGGCATTGCATTGCCACACTCACGCACACACTCACACATTGATTTTACTGAATTATATACTCGCTTGAAATATACAAATTTTCGTGTATGCAGCCTGTATACATGTACTTATGCATGTATAGGCAGTGTTTGATCTAGTCCCTCTGCTTTGGGAGGGAATGAGATTTCGGGGGGGGGGGTGGAATGGCCCCTTTGGACGGATTGACGGCCGCTGAGCCAGACTTCGACGACACCTTTTGCCCGGTAATTTTTTGTGACGACCCCCCCCCTTCAACCCCTCTGCCCGATATGTCTAGATCAAACACTGTATATATATATATATATATATCATTTCTTGGAGATGATAGTTATTGATTATGGTACTTGAGTAGACGTCTTCAAATATCTGTAGAAATGTTATTGTTATTCGGTTAATGGTAGGCCTAACGAAACTGATATGAATATTATCCACACACCGATATAAAAATATATTATCAATCATGTACAAAGAGCAGCTGATCAAATGGAATGTGATCCATAAGAATGTTGTCTATTTGATTTATCTTAGAGGATGAGTGTAGAAAATTACAGAAATTACTAGAAGAATTATTCTATGCTTATAGCCTTGTGAGATTAGATAATTTTTATCATTAATTGTTATAGTCTCTTAGTAATCAGTCATGGCTAATCGCGGACATTCTTGTACAACATTAGTACATTTATGGTCCTAT